>JAZKJV010006048.1:0-458467 GCA_037367405.1 Ottelia alismoides | reverse complement strand
TAGAGTCGGCTATTCAACCCTAGCCGGTAGGAGAGAGCTGTAAAAGACACTTAGAATATTTTTAAGAGGCAGTTGAATTTTTTATTGTATTTATTTTTGTAATTCATGTGAGAGAGATACATTAATTGTAATAACTTAAACATGACTCTCACAACTTTGCCACACTTTGCGAGGTCCAGTGCCAGAGGGATTATTCCCTTGGGGGCCTCATCAGTTTTTTACGATTGTCTTCGCATTTTATATTTTGTTTCCCAGCTTTGTTTTATTTATTTTGTGTACTTGGGACCTTAGCTTTAGGATTCTTGACGATAGATTAAGGCCAAACACCTAACAACCATTGTATGCTCCTATAGATATGTTTGGACTTAGTCAAAGATTAAACTTCTTATCACTCAGTCTTTGAACAACGTGCCATGAGAGTCCGTACAATGCTTGTAGGACCCACTATGGTGGGCATCGAGGAGACTCCAAGACCAAACCCTTAGGCTCTATTCAGAGTCATTGTCATTGGTTCTTCACGCTAATAGCAATTTCTGAACTTAGAGCAATTTCATCAGCTTGCATTTGCATATAGATAGGTTTCAATTATGTTAAACATCTTTGCATGTAGAGTGTTGGAGGCAAGATGAGCATTTACGCTTTAGCATTCATCATCCTTTAGCTGCTTGCATTGCTTTTTCGACTCTCCCTCTGATTTGAACTACCTAGATGCTAAGTAAAATTGACTCCTCGATAGGCTTGTGTATTTCTCATTAAAAGCCAAAAAAGTTTATCACAAATAAAATTAGGACTGCTAATATTACTTGACCCTAAAAAGGTTAAAAATAAAAATATTTGTCTTAGGACGAGTAATCCCCTTATTGTTTTCATTTGAAATTGCTCACGTACACACTGAGTAGTACCCAAATCCCATTCATCCTCCTAAGTGTTTGTACAATTTTGACTTCTCACCTAACTCTAAAACATACAAGATAAAAATACCGAACTTTCACGGTCTTCACCGAGTTGAATAGGTGAATTGAGGGGGTTGTCTTATGTGAGTCTATTTATGTTTGTTTGCGTGCATTCTAGATAGTTTCTGCACATTTGCTATTTTTCTCACTTCTCTTGATTTGACCTTCATGCTCTCCCGATATTTTTCCTTTTGTTTCGAGATGGCCAATTGGAGTTATTTTTGTTAGGATTTTGCGGATCCCTCGTACACTCCAACCGATCCACCTACCTCTTTAGACTTTGCTCCTGATTTTTGTACATATCCGACCAACCCACTATTTCAGGACCCGCCTTTACCCATCATTTCCACCACCATCACCCCCACATTTTGACAACCCACTCTTCCTAAAATATCCTAAATCGAAATGTTATTTTTGTCCACATCCACCGCCCTCATCTGGTACACCTAATCTTGAGATTTTGGAGTCACCTTTCATGATGTCTCACTTGAGACCTTGAATCAGATGATGGAGCAGATGAACTCGAGGATTAATGATCTATTTAGCATAAGTAAGAACCAAAATGTCACTCCAATCTTTGAGTATATGTATTCACTTGAGGATTTCCATGAGAGCTTGCAAGCACCCAAAATACAAAAAACTGAGAAAAAAATTTAAAAATCCAAAAAGATTTTGGGAGAACCATGGTCGATTCTGATGGTGAGCAGAGTGCCTATCTACCAGATCCTGTGACCACATAACCTTTCACACCTTGTCTTACCTTTGACCCCGAGGATGCCACTGTACAAACTGCTCTTGGAATTCCTCATGTAGATGCTTATTTCGGTCTCCTACCTTATCTGGAGGAGATTCAAAAATTCATAAAAATATTGACTGAACCCAAAGTGGTGGCCGCTATTCATGAGATCATTGATGCCCCACTTCGCCATTCCATGGCCCAATTATTTACTCCTCATGATAAGAAAGAGAAAGCAGATGAGCGGATTTGAGCATCATAGCTTGACCATGGCCACGACCCGCGCCATCACACACTGTCCTATTCCTAGAAAAAGGAACAATGTTACACCTTTCATTATCTATACCATCTCTGACCACACATGTGATCACATTCTCCTTGACGACGGTGCCTCGATTAGCATCATACCCTTCTCGTTGGTATAGTCTCGTCACTTAGGTCCTCTCAAGAAAACCAGGACAATCGTTCAATTTGCTGATGGATCTATCAAGAGTTGCAGGGTATCCTTGAAAATGCCTTCATTTCGATTCAGAGCATGATCTACATCATTGATTTTGTCATATTATCCATGGAGACCTCCACAGGGGAGCACTCTCCAATCATCCATGGACGACCATTGATTATGAGGGCCCTTATTGATTATGGATCGGGAGATATTTGCTTCTGTCCTGTTGATGAAAGCGAATTGATCATCACTATACCCACTGCCAATCAGAGACCTGCACCTGATGTGACCACATCTATCTTGGCTAAACATGAGGACTATGAAGGATATTTAGAATCCTCATGTGCATCACAGAAGCGTGTTGATCGCATCATATGCGATCGAGGGGACTAGTCGCGAGATGCAGCGGAATTTAAAATTATTAAATCTAGTGATGAATCCACATGGTCACGAGAACATTTCTCGGATCGTTTCATCGAATCACAAAGTATAAGGAATACCTCTTGGAGCGTGGTTGTAATCGTGAGATCCCAAACAAGAGATCTCCTGTCTTAAGTCCGATCCACGAAGAATGCACTTACGGGCGCGATGATGAGACGCGATCCTCCAGCAATCTTCGATGAAGATCCAAGAAATCGAATCCGCTGATTTCGTCTAACGAATCCGTCGTCTTCCTTTAGAGAAAGCAGCCCCAAAGAGAAGGAGATCCTCGAGTCGTTGAAGGTGAAGGCGAGAGACTCTCCTTCTCAATACACAAGATGGACGCCCACCTTTGAATTGAGATAGAGAGAGAGAGAGCAGGCGAGAATGAGAGAGAGAGAGAGTAGTAACCTTGTACAACTCTTTATTAGTTTGGAAGTCCATGGATCCATGGCATATACAAAATCAATGGTTAGATTGATATGTATATTAAATCAATGGCCATGATAATTGTTGTTCAAAAACAACAACATATTAATTTATTTTAAACTAAATATATGTTGCATAATTATCAACATAATTTAATTCAACAAATAAATTAATAAACACAAGATAATAGGATAATAAAAAAACCAGATGATAATTCACCTCAAATAGATGGGGCGTCACCCATGACCAAGTCATGGGTGACGCGACCTCATTTGGTGGTATATTATCCATCCCTTTTTTATTTAATCCAATTATCTCATATTTGTTTGCAATATTATCCACCAAATTAATTCCCAATTAATTAGTGCATATCTATTGCAAAATTATCCACCAAATTAATTCCCAATTAATTTGTGAATATTTATTGCAAAATTATCCACTAAATTAATTCCCAATTAATTAGTGAATATTTCAATCATGCCATTGAAAATATGTGAATCATATTCACATCCCAAACTAAATTGTAAATTACATTTCCAATTAGTTGCTTAATATGAATCTAATTCATATCAACAATTAACAAATGCTATTTACAAAGTTGCTCTCTCTCTAATATATTATAAATCACATTTATAATATATGCTCAGATATTATGGATAGCACTATCCACAATTTGCATTTCCTTGATAATTAAATCCCATTTAATTATCTTGGATAATCATTCTCACAATATGAATAATATTCATATTATTCTTGATAATTAAATCTCATTTAATTATCAACATCTTGTTGCTTGGATATATATAATTCATCAAAGGAATTATTCTTGAACTCCTTCAAGAACAATGTGCTTTCTCCGTAGATAGTTGAAGATAAGGATAGGGCGATTGTATTGTTCCACGTATAGTGACTACGATATTGAGATCTTATCTCAAATCCAGATCTTACGAACCTCCCACAGATGCTTGATTAAATCAAGACTGCAAATCTAATCTTCTCATTGCATCTGAATCTCATTCAGACCAATGTCCAACATTTAGCCCAAGAACAGATTGCTTCTCTACTGAGAGAAGTCACTAAAATCCAGACCTGTTTCATCACTCCCTCGGAATGGAAGCGTCATGGTTAGACAATCGTTTATGATCACATCACCCTCAGGTATTCCCAATACTTGTACATCCTGCATACTTGGAGACCTATGATCAACCTGAAGATCAAGATGAATTTTACTCTGTCTTCTTCAGGGTTTGATCACCAAGTTTCTCAATCTTGGTCATTGGGAGTTGGTATCGATCATATGCTTTCCCAAAGCATACATCATACCTTCAAATTGATGTCATGCTTCTAAAGCATGAAGACCATACACGGAATTTGATCGATCCCAATACCTCATGAGTGAGCTCATGTCTTCCGGTTCATAAGTGAACCTGTATGATCCCTTCGAGAGATCGTATTACTCATATGTCCTTATATGCACACCAGCTCACCGGTGTATAGACCTTGGTTAGGCCATCAACCTATCGGTCTGCCAAATGTACATACTCAGACATATAGTAATACACATGTCTCCGATCAGAGGATGTGTGCCTATGTTGTGACATCATTCAACATAGGACTTAGGTTATCTTGATCTCGTTAAGTCAACCCATTGACCTAACTAATCTGACACCTCCGAATCACTATTCCCATGCAGAGGACCTGCATCAAGAGGTCGGTCAGATATCAGCCTATGTGAGAAAGGATTACCATCTACTACTCAGGCTGGAGATCATCTCTTAATAATCATTTGACGGTGTTTGATGAGTCCTCTATCTAACTCCTTAGATATTCATCCAAACACCAGCCTCTATGATTCATTTAATGAATCAACAGCTGTATGATCATCAAGATAGCAATGTACATAACCCTAATTGTACAGAGGGACCTTTTATGCAAATTATTTATTCTTTACTTCAGATCAGGGAATGATATGTGCAATAACATTTATTGCATAATGGCTCGCCGTGGGCTAGCATGTCCAACAATATCCCACTAGCCCAAAGAGCCATTAATGGGCTAATCATTTAAACCCACACTCTTGTGACAATCATAGGCTATTTAGAAAAATATCTAGGTAAGTTGATCAGTCACTCTGTTCCCGCGAGACTATGCCAAGTCCTTTTATGGCACTTGCATATCCCCAGTAACAGTGCTCGCATCCAATGCGAATGTTACATCTAATGCAAACAATACTCAATCTTGATAAAGTAGTTATAGTGTCCTTGACACTATCGTTCAATAATTATTATAACCAGCATTTCCAAAATCTTTATCATAACACCCTTATTCCGGGAGATCTCTATCTCCAAAGGTATTCGCAGTTAAGACCTTTTAGATCTCTATCTATAAAGTCTTAAGCTTTTGAAGATATGACTTTGAGATCACTATCTCAAAAAATCTTTGTCTATGAAGTTTTTGTTATTACTACAATCAAGTGTTTTTCTCTCCATCGTAGGATTAGCAACACTTTACTACTCCCACTGCCTGGAAGATATCTGGCTTTTGTACACATCCGTCATACACGTAGCTTCTCGTAACTAATGCATAGGTGCAAGCAGTTCTAGCATTCACTTCCTCAACTCTTTAAGTGCTATCCCTTTAGATAGGTCAGTACCAAATCTCAAGGTAAGAAAGCCGTTCTTGGAATTTCCAGAAAATGGAACATGTCCAAGGTGTACTACAATGTGATAGTCCCAATACCCTCTTTCTCTTTGCTTTTGAAAACCTTCAGAACTAAGATCCAAGAGGCATATTTGAGATCATATCTCAAGGTATGGAATAGCCAGATCATAAAATACTTATTATCATCCTTATATCATTCCAAATGATTAGGATATTATCTACATTTAGCACGATGAACACAATGGCACTCCCACTAAGCTTCACATGGTACATCAAGATTCTATTTGAAATCATAACATTTATAATATCATCAAATCTTATGTCCCAACTTCAAGAAGCTTATTTGAGTCCACAGATGGATTTCTTTAGCTTTCACACCTTACTTTCCCCAATCATGAAGCTCTGGGGCTATTTCATGTGAATATCCTGAGAGAGTATTCTTAAAGGAATGCAATCTTGACTTACATTTTGAAGATGCAATAGTCAAGTTGTGTAGCTAAGGTTAGCAATATTCTGATGATTTTAAGCATTGTCACTGAAGAGCAAGTCTCATTGCAAGCAATGTCTTCTCTTCTGGTGTTAGCTCATGGCTATGAACCATGCATTGAAGGTCTCTTCCTTCTCATCAGTTTCCCTCTTTTCTTGAAGATCCATTTACACCCTAATGGGTCTAACCTTATAGGTGGATCCTTGAGGGTCCATATACGACATTTGTATATGAAGTCTACTTTAGACTTTATTGCTAAAATCTATCTCTCCGTGTCATGATCCTCAGGAGCTTCATCACATGAAGTCTGATCATTGTCATACTTAACTGACACATGGAATACATCCTCAAACTCATTTGAAGAGGTATTAGTGCTTCATCTTTAATTGTCCCTTTTAGTTTCCGATTTCAGGAGCCTCATTATCTTCTCAAGATCAAATGAGTTCCTATACTTTATTTCATCTTGATTCTCAAGAGAGACATCCTTTAAGAATCACATTCTCAGAGATGAGATCTTTTAAGAATCTCATGGTTATAAAGTAGGTGTCCAATACCTTCCTTTATTTTCCTAATGAAGTAGCACTCTCAAGTGCCAGATTCCAGCTTACATGCATGGAACCTTATTAAGGATATATATTGTAGTTTCTACTACACATATATACCAGGAAATTAAGAGGATAATTATGCTAAAAGTCATTATTGATCAAATCATGTCACACATGATCCCATTGTATCTCCCTACAATTCCATTGAGTTTAGGTGTGTTAGGAGGATTGAGATAGAAATGATATTCATATCTTCATAAAGTATTCTTTGAATTCATTTAATAGGTACTTGCTACCTTGGTTAGATCAAATTCATTTAATATTCCTTTAAACTTTGGTTCTAAACCAAAATTGTGAAATCTTTGAACATTTCAAAGGTTTCTCAGGTGAAGAGAAGAAATCTCAAATAATACATAATCATCAATAGATATCACATATCCATGATGTTCACTATGATACAGATGATCCACATACATCAATATGTATGAGATCCCGAATACCTTGACATCTTACACCTTTCCTATGAGAAGGGTGTATTGGACATTTTTCGAATACAATATTCACAAGTATGTAAGATTTGAAATTTTAGACATTCTAAAGTTTCATCTCTTACCAGTCTATTGATCATATTAATAGACATATGTCCAAGACTTGATGCCAGATCATTGTCAAATGATCTTCATCCTCCTATTGATCTATCAAGGTTTAATTTTCAATATTAGAAATCTTAATGAACCATTCATTAATTTTCTAATTTAGAAGAGTCCACTAGATGCCAGATTAGTATCTGAAATATATATCCATCATAACTCTTTATGATAGGTTTATTCCAGAATTCATGTTTATTTCCAACATTTAGAAATAAACTATGAGTGTGATCTTATATCTAGGTCATAGAGACATTCTATAAGACAAAAGGGCTCTCTCACTGAAAATATGAAGTCTATAAACCAATGGATATTGTTGGAACAATTGCACCAATATCAATGTAGATGACTATTAAACATTAAGCTCAAATTTCTAATCTTCTAATATATACATGCAACCAATTGCAAGTGTCATTTAGAAGATTGGGATACAATTATCAGACTTTATCTTATGAAATAACTAAGTCATAGTCAATGATTATATGTAGATTATTCCGATTCTCTATCTGAGTCCTTCACTAAGGATTTTAGACATACTTGATAGTCATACTATCAACACATCAACTTATTGCAGTATTGGCATTCATCCAACTCTTTGGATGTCATATGGAAGTCACATAAGTACAATCAATTCTTTAACTTTCCTTCTCACATGGGTCCAACCCACGCTTCCACTGTGCTCTCTTCATTTATAAACAACCATTGTTCAAGACAAAGAATCTCTTATGTTGAATTCAAAAGATTTCAATACAAGAGCAGTTCAACATTTATACATGCTTCATTAAATTCATTATTATGAAGCTTCATGAATGACTTGAGTGTAGATAGTAGAATGATGGCACTCATCATATCTACATACATCTTAACTCTTAGAGACTTAGGTTCAGGCAGGTATTCAAACATTTTGAATACATCATCTCTTTCGAGCTACCATTCTTCATAATGCAGAGAACCATGTCATTCATGATTAAATGTATAGAGCACATATATGTATGCCAGAATATCTTCTTAGATTTTATAAGGATTATTTGACAATTACGATCATCATCGACATGTCACTTCCATAGTACACTCGATGGAAGATCAAGACTATAGAGACATACAAACCCTAATGTGATGTCTGATTGTCTTATTTAATTTTCATTCCTCATTATGTTGAGGAAACTTGTACATTGCAACCACATACATTATGTGTCCAATTGCAAGTACAATATCTGGATCATGAGTCCAATCCATGATATTTTACTGGTTATTATTGAGTATAACATTGAGTGGGTTAATGAAGGATTATCTGAAATAAGAAATTTGCATAAGGATATATATTATATATATAGCAATGAAAGTTCATTCCCTTAATCACTTTTAATGTAAGAGATATTCTTACCATTATATCTCTAGCAAGATCTGGGATCTCCTTTCCTATCTTTGCACATCCTAATAATATGAGAACCTGCGACTCCGATAAAAAGAAGCGGGAACACATTCCGCCTTGCAAGTCCAACTTGCATTTCCCAATTCGGTCTTTAACACTCGGGCCCACCACCCCTAAGATGATGTTGATCCGTCATTAACTGAACCAACCATCAACAGGCTTAATACTCGCTATACGCAATCCAATATCGCCCCAATAATATGAGGACCCGATATTGGGGTCACTACGTATACGGCCTTACTCTTTCGAGAAGCAAAGAACCCGATCCAAATAAATCATATACAGGATCTGTCACATCGGACATGCGTCTCCTATATACAACATCTGGCGACGGAATCCTTTACCTTGACAGGATTCCATGGATGTCACTTATGTGATATTCCACCTCATATTCAAATTTTAATAATTAATTATCGTGAATCATATTCACATAATTAATTCTTCCAAGGGAAATACACATTTATTCATAATAGAGTATTTATTGGATATAATTAATTTAATCACATTAAATTAATCATAAATCCAATCATCAATCAACAAACTTGACTATTACTTGAATAGTATGTATAATATCAAAGTACGTATTATTTGAATTTAAATAATTAGAAAAATACACTTTGATTTCTCCGACATTATCGAGTCCCTACCCGCTATCATGGCCAGTACCGACGAGAGTGGGACGGACCACATATGTTGCAACCCGCAACCCCAATGCTCTCCGACTAGTCACCATATCCACCTCAGGAAAGGATAATGCCAGATAAATCATCATGTACTTTGAGATACTCATCGGTTTTTCAACAGAAGTTATACCATATAAAATATACATCAAAACAAGTTTGATAATATTATGAGGAGATTTGCAAAACAAATCCCCAATCCTATTCAAGCAAGAGGGTTTTTCATGTAAAAGTTGTCCTACAACTATTGTAGGATAACCTAAGGTTTTTCATGAAATCAATGTTTGTTGATGAATACATATCAACCAATGATCAAGATCAATTATCTTATCATCATGGTTAAGGCAAATGTCATTCAATGAAATAATTATCTCTTTAAATATTTCACAAATATTTATCACTAATTATTTCAGAAAATTAACCACTAATTTTCATCATCATATTTGAATGACTTATCACAAGGTTCATGATCAAGATTGTCAAATTCCAACAGTGACCCCCAATCATCAAAATTAACTTATCTTGATCAATTTAAATCCAAAAATAGCAAATCAGTTTCCTAAGATTGCCAACTCGATTTATGACAGAACCCAAGTGATATTTCACAAATTTAGAGGCGGATCAAAATAGTAATTAACTCATTAATCACATTTAGATCTGCAGTTCCCGCAACAGTGAATACATGGTTATTCAAAGGGCCATATCTTAAGCAAATAAAACCAAATTACATAAACTCAGATCCTATGGTTTCCTTATTCAATGGGGAACAAAATCCAATTGAAAATTTCATGTTTAAACAATTTAAACAGAGCCGAAAATTTCAATTAACAGAGGTGCGAAAATTGAAATGCGACAAAACTTTCGCGACCCTTTCAAAACCCAAGTCGTCTAAGGTCTATGGATCGTATCCAAATCCTTTTTCAACCTGGCTCTGATACCACATGAAGGATATTGATAATCCTCAAGCACATACAGAAGCATGTGGTCGCATCATATGCGATCGAGGCGACTAGTCGCACTAGTCGCGAGATGCAACGGAATTTAAAATTTTTAAATCTAGTGATGAAACCACATGATCACGAGAATATTTCTCGGATCGTTTCATCAAACCACAAAGTATAAGGAATATATCTTGGAGCATGGTTGTAATCGTGAGATCCCAAACAAGAGAGATCATCCTGTCTTAAGTCTGATCCACGAAGAATACACTTGCGGGTGCGATGATGAGACGCAATCCTCCCACAATCCTCAATGAAGATCCAAGCAATCGAATCCCCTGATTTCATCCAACGAAATCCGTTGTCTTCCTTTAGAGCAAGCAGAGCCAAAGAAGAAGGAGATCCTCGAGTCGTCGAAGGCGAAGGCGAGGGACTCTCCTTCTCAATACACAAGATGGACGACCACCTTTGAATTGAGAGAGAGAGTATGCAAGAATGAGAGAGAGAGAGTAGTAACCTTGTACAACTCTTTATTATGTACCTTGTAGAGGCTAGGGTTGCCCTCTATTTATATTAGTTTGGTAGTCCATGGATCACAATCCATGGCATATACAAAATTAATGGTTAGATTGATATGTATATTAAATCAATGGCCATGATAATTGTTGTTTAAAAACAACAACATATTAGTTTATTTTAAACTAAATATATGTTGCATAATTATCAACATAATTTAATTCAACAAATAAATTAATAAACACAGGATAATAGGATAATAAAAAAATGAGATGATAATTCAAGCCAAATAGATGAGGCGTCGCTCATGACCAAGTCATGGGTGACGCCACCTCATTTGGTAGTGTATTATCCATCCCCTTTTTTATTTAATCCAATTATCTCATAATTGTTTGCAATATTATCCACCAAATTAATTCCCAATTAATTAGTGTATATCTATTGCAAAATTATCCACCAAATTAATTCCCAATTAATTTGTGAATATTTATTGCAAAATTATCCACTAAATTAATTCCCAATTAATTAGTGAAAATTTCAATCATGCAATTGAAAATATGTGAATCATATTCACAACCCAAACTAAATTGTAAATTACATTTCCAATTAATTGTTTAATGTGAATCTAATTCACATTAACAATTAACAATTGCTATTTACAAAGGTGATCTCTCTCTAATATATAATAAATCACATTAATAATATATGCTCAGATATTATGGATAACAATATCCACAATTTACATTTCCTTGATAATTAAATCCCATTTAATTATCTTGGATAATCATTCTCACAATATGAATCATATTCATATTATTCTTGATAATTAAATCTCATTTAATTATCAACATCTTGTTGCTTAAATATATATAATTCATCAAAGGAATTATTCTTGAACTCCTTTTAAGAACAATGTGCTTTCTCCGTAGATACTTGGAGATAAGGACAGGGCGATTGTATTGTTCCACGTATAGTGACTTGGATATTGAGATCTTATCTCAAATCCAGATCTTACGAACCTCCCACAGATGATTGATTAAATCAAGACCGCAAATCTAACCTTCTCATTGCATCTGAATCTCATTCAGACCAATGTCCAACATTTGGACCAAGAATAGATTGCTTATCTACCGAGAGGAGTCACTAAAATCCATACATGTTTCATCACTCCCTCGGAATGGAAGCGTCATGGTTATACAATCATTTATGATCACGTCACCCTCAGGTATTCCCAATACTTGTACATCCTGCATACTAGAAGACCTATGATCAACCTGAAGATCAAGATGAATTTTACTCTGTCTTCTTCAAGGTTTGATCACCAAGTTTCTCAATCTTGGTCATTGGGAGTTGGTATCGATCATATGCTATCCCAAAGCATACATCATACGTTCAAATTGATGTCATGCTTCTAAAGCATGAAGACCATGCACGGAATTTGATCAGTCCCAATACCTCATGAGTGAGCTCATGTCTTTTGGTTCATAAGTGAACATGTATGATCCCTTTGAGAGATCGTATTACTCATATGTCCTTATATGCACACCAACTCGCTAGTGTATAGACCTTGGTTTGGCCATCAACCTATCGATCTGCCAAATGTACATACTCGGATATATAGTAATACATCTGTCTCCGATCAGAGGATGTGTGCCTATGCTGTGACAGCATTCAACATAGGACTTAGGTTATCTCGATCTCGTTAAGTCAACCCATTGACCTAACTAATCTGACTCCTCCGAATCACTATTCCCATGCAGAGGACCTGCATCAAGAGGTCGGTCAGATATCAGCCTATGTGAGAAAGGATTGCCATCTCATACTCAGGCTAGAGATCATCTCTTAATAATCATTTGACGGTGCTTGTTGAGTCCTCTATCTAACTCCTTAGATATTCATCCAAACACCGGCCTCTATGATTCATTTAATGAATCAACAGTTGTATGATCATCAAGATGGCCATGGTACATAACCCTAATTGTACAGAGGTACCTTTTATGCAAATTATTTATTCTTCATTTCAGATTAGGGAATGATATGCGCAATAATATTTATTGCATAATGGCTCGCCGTGGGCTCTCATGTCCAACAGACTATATCCTTGATGAGACCATCAGAGACTTTTGTTGTATGTTGGATTCCATGGAGACCCGAGAATTCCTCTCCAAGGAGGACGACTTGGAAAGCATGGATCTTGGAGTTCCTTCTTCTCATTTTTGGCGATGTATTGATGACATTCGCATGATTTACACGATTGATACCCTAGAGAAAAGAGCATAGATTGATGAGACTAAGGTCGAATTTGATCTTTTTGTTTTTATCTAGGAATTTGGGCCTTTTGTTGAGAATGATGATCCAGTTGAGACTTGGGAGGACGAACATGATTCGACTACTTCCACAGATGAGTTCATTCCTTTTGGTTTTGACCTAGGAGAGACCTCGTAGGACGACCTTGACTCTACTTATTCTGATGATTGATAGACCGCAAAATCAGCCCTTTAAAAGTGTGTAATTAGCACTTAAAATGTCATCGCAGTCGGGCCAATTCGGGTCATCAAAAGACCATCTGATTAATATGTCAAATAAGAATGAGATGGTCGTATATATTTTTTTACTTGGCAAGATACCAAGGTCGAACTCAGGTACACGAGCCTCCCTCATATTAGTCGGATTTTTATTAATTTAACTAAGTATTGAATTGAAGAACAAATAAAGGTCAAAGCATGCAAGACAATGCATTAAAGAAGTAAACATGCATTTTTTATTTATTTTATTATGCAAGTAAACGCCATGAAATGCATCACAAATATGCCCTAGGTTAAAATGATGAGCCAACTAAACCACAAGTTAATTTCAGATTTAAATGAAACAATAACTCACTTGACATATATTGCAAGGTTAGTCAAAAAGGCATAAGAGACACTCGGGTTGTTTAAAGAAAGACATTGAGATCATAGTGTCAAAACAAGCGAACAAGTATGCACTAAAATGTACGTCAAACCAGCTTTAAAATGAAACTGAAATTAACTTAATCGAAGTTACGAGGCTCAAGATATGCATGAAGAAAGACAAGGGCATAACTGAAAGAAAACTTGAAATGATAACTACAAACAGGTCCCTGGGAAGGACTAAAATGTAAATATGAAAAAGTACGAGGACTTCCCTATAATTTACCCACACGCACAAGGGTAGTTTTGCAAATATTAAAACCCGCGAGGGTTTCAATGCAAATTTCCCCCTTCGCACGTGGTCTGCACGTGACGAGGACATGTTTGCAAATTGGAAGCATGTGAACGACCTCTGTGACAATTGCCCAGAAAGCACGAGCCAGGCACGTGCTACTCCAGGCTCGGAAGAAGGCTTGGGCTCGCAGAGGCTCGATGCTGCTTCGGGTTGGATCGGGATACACGAGCCTCCTGGCTTGGTGGCGATCAGTCTCGGCGTAGTCTCAGAGACTGCCACGTGGTACCAGGACCTGGATACAATTTACGGAAGGTGCGAGGGCGCTGATGCAAAAAGCCCAGAACCTACGTGCGTGAGGCACGTGAGCTCAGGCTTGGGTGGGGCGAGGTTCGGTGCTGCTTCGGACGGCCCTAGCAGGTGGCTCGGGCCACGTGGCGACTCGAGGTTGCCTCAGGCAAGGCTCGGTCCCACCGAGCCTCCGCGCTCCGAGATGGTGACGTGGCGGCTCTGAGGCCGTTGGATCTCCGTCGTGGGTCGGGATCCAACGGTACCTGCTCCGTCATCTCCTCCGTAGGGTGGCAACGTTATTGGAGCTCCGGCATGAGGCCAGGAGCTCCTCCTCGCCTCGCCGTGCTTGATGAAGCTCGGGGACTGACGCTGAAGATCCGGCGATGAAGATCCGAGGTCGAAGAAGATGCAGGATCATCTGGAGTACACCGTCGACGCCTGATTGCCGGAGGTGGAGCTCTAGAACCTGGCTCCGCCCAAGGTCCGGCCATTGGCGATGGTTGACCTGCAAGGGGGTTAGGGAGTTCGTGCGTGCGAGATGAAGTGGACGGAGGGCTCATGTGGAGCGAAGAAGACGAAGCCCTTAGTGGGTCCTCCTCCGCCTCCGGCGGAGGAGGAAGCTTGGGGTGATGTAGGGTATGATAGAGTAGGGGAGTGGTCGGAGAGTTGCGCGTGAACGGTGGTTGAAAGGTGAAGCTCGGGAGGCAATTAGTGACGGAGGAACAGGGGTGAAGCAACCTGCATAATTACGAGAAAATGAAAGAAAAAGAAAAAAGGGATCGGAAGGAATACTTACCTGATCGGAGATGAAGCGGAGGCCTAGGCTGGGGATCTTGACGATTCCCGGGGTCGTCGCACATCGAGGGCGGCCGTTCCTCGGAGCTCGAGCGGGGCTGAGCCACCACGACACCGTCTGGAGGTCGGCGGGTCTCACCGAGGGGAATAGGTCGTCTTCGCTCGATCCATCCGCCTCCCCCTGTCACAGGGAGGCGGAGGAGGGCTGGGCCTTCCCCTGCATAAAGATGGACGAGGTGGATCGATGGGGGAGACGGCGCTTTTAAAGGAAGGGGGTGGTGATCCAGGTGGTTGAAGCCGCGGATTGCGAGGGGATTACGGAACGACTGGAGGTGGCTCGCAGCTGGAATACGTGCACGCGAGGATCATGGGGGAATGGGCTCGGCCGTAGGGTATTTAAAGCATGGCGACGATGACCAGGGCTCTGGCTAAAAATGGAAGGGTGGAGGAGGTGTGCGAATCACGGGGGCTCGGGCGGAGCTTGCGGGAGGTTGATGACGAGGTCTGGACCCTTGGATCGCGAGATCCAATGGTTCTGATGGGGGCGCGATTGGAGGCTTAGGATTAGGTCTTGGCTGCATGATCAAAGGAGGTGGATACGCCACGTGGCGCATCAAAGGCGAAGCGCCAACGGATGGAGTAGATGAAATCAGACTTTGATCAGATGGCTGAGGCGCGCGATAGGAAGAAGCGGTCGTGATGCAATGATGACAGCGCGATCGAAGGGTTCAGCATGCGACATGTCGTGCGCTCCGCGTGAGCCGCGCACGAGCGGTGAGGATCGGTGGCATGGAAGATCAAACGATTGAAGAAAAGAGCGGACATGGAAATGGTTTGGCTGTTGGATTATTGAGGCGATCCGACTGCTGGAGATGCGAGCGGATAAGACGAGGGCAGCGGGCCACGTGGCTCACCCAGAACGGGCCACGTGGCCCAATCATATTATTCCAAGAGAAAAATTGAAATATGAGGGTGATATCGGCCGAATTTGAGAAAACTCAAAACATGAAAGTTGTAGATATCAATGAGATCTACAAGTTTCATGTTGACCAAAACTGGAGATGTGATAAAACAAAGACTCGAAATATTTTGGAGGGTATTTTTAAGGCTAAAAACACCACGAGTTTTAGTTTTGTGATTTTTTTGTGCTTTTTTATTTATTAGGAACTCTGATAATTACTGGACATTAACTGGATTTTATTGACACAAAGCTAAGCAAGGGGGTTAATAATAGAAAATAAAGATGATGAAATCGAGTTTCATCAACCCCCTATACCTAAACTATGCTCGTCCTCGAGCATCAAGAAGAATGAATAAGCTGGATTATCCCCCTTGTGCATGTGAATACAGGATCCAATCTGTTCAAGTCGACTCAATCCTTAGAGGTCCAAAATTCTCGAGTTCAACCCAGCTGTAACCAAGAGGTACCCAATTCCTCTAATTCTCCAGACTCTCTCTGATGTATATATATAGTAAAGGATATGAAATTTAGTGTTGACTGCAATTTCAAGAGTAGAGTCAAATCGTCACCCAAAGTCTTGGTCCGAGAAAATCTCCTAAGGACCACATCCTCAACACTAGGGAATAAATCAAATCTTGCATCCATTCCACCGTCTCTTTAGTTGTCAGACTTAGAAAATGTAATGGCAGGCCAATAATGGAGGGCATGGGATTGTGTCGTTTCTTCTCTCCATCTCATTGGAACAAGGATTCTCTCTAGTGCCTTTTACGCCACACTTTTTTTTGGGTGTTGATCAGTGCGTCTGTCAAGAGAAGCTGGAGCCGTCTGCACTTGTTTTCATGGGAGTACACCGGGGTGTGCCTTTTTTGAGTACCTATCGTACCTTCTACACCCAGACTTGTAGCATTTACGTTGCAGAGCCCTTTTTTGATGCAAGCCCGACTCCTTGTTCTAATAGAGGTGGTCCAAGTGGATACTTTGAAAAGTTTGGGAGCGCTCGCCTTTGGTGGAAGCTCTTTGATATTTGTCTTTGTGGAATGAGAGCCTTTGGAATTTCATTCACTTGTATAATTTGTGGCTAGCTCCACTACTTTTACCATGAGTTGCGCACATTGATCAACATTTTTATTTATTTCACACCACGGCACTTAGGTCAATATCAAGAGATTAGTATAAGAACCAAGTTCTCATACTGGCTAATATTGCAGACACTCATGTTTCATGAAGCCTCCAAATATTTTATCCCATCCTCGAGCATCATTAGATCAAATCCAAACTCGACTTCCTCATCCCAATCCCTTAGGTGTAAAGTCAACTCATGTCATCAAAAACCGTAGTCGTGCATATGATGTGCTGATCATATTCGTTTTGTCTGAAACTAAGCATGGAATATAGCATGCAAATCTAGAGAACTAGGGGAATGGGGATGATTAAGTCTATGACCCTGATGGCTAAGGCTGGTTAACCTAAAATCTCAAAGACCTCATAAAACTAAGTTTGTTTGAACATTTCAGATCCTGGGTGGAAGTGTAAGTGTAGGGGAGACGCCGCTTTTAAAGGAAGGGAATGGTGATCCAGGAGGCTGAAGCCACGGATTGCGAGGGGATTATGGAACGACTGGAGTTGGCTCGCAGCTGGAAGACGTGCACGCGACGATCATGGGGGAATGGGCTCGGCCGTAGGGTAGTTAAAGCATGGCGACGATGACCATGGATCTAGCTAAAAATGGAAGGGTGGAGGAGGTGTGCGAATCGTGGGGGCTCGGGCGGAGCTTGCGGGAGGTTGATGATGAGGTCTGGACCGTTGGATCGTGAGATCCAATGGTTCTGATGGGGGTGCGATTGTAGGCTTAGGATTAGGTCTTGGTTGCATGATCAAAGGAGGTGGATATGCCACGTGGCGCATTGATGAATCCACATTTCATCATCTTTATTCTATCATTTTGGCACCAAAAACCCTAGCAAATACTTGTAAATAGCATTAAAATCATCATCTTAGCATCCATGCATGTGCATCATATTAGTGTGTAAAATGTTATAATTGAGGCCAAAATTATAGAATAAATAAAGAAAAGAAAAAGAATAAAATATTGTAAATATTTTATGACCCGAAACCCCGAGACCTGGGCATCTTGATGAATAGGTCGACAAGGAATAAAGTAGGGGGAGATAAGGTCAAAAACACAGATAAAATACCTATACATTCTATTCATTCTTTATTCATTTTGGGACCTATTTTTGGTTCCACTTTTTATACATCAAATAAAGAAACTTCGTACATGAAAGTTGTAGATAATTTAATAAAGGAAAATACAAAATTGATTTCACAGAAAAATAATGTACAGATAAAAAGTTATGGTCTGAATAAGAATCCAGAATCCCAACTTCCCAGACCCGTATCTCACAACTGACAACTCCAAATGCAGAGTACTCACCTTTAATTGTATATAGAATAAAATAATCTATTTAATGGTGGTGGTTTCGCATTTGGCGGAGCGACGGTTCGAAAGTTGACTTTTGGACCCTCAGTGTACAGTGTACCGAATAAAATATTCAATTTATTATTTATTTATTATTTTTATATTTTTATATTTTTATAATGTTGTAAATATTACTTATAATAATTATGTGTATTAAAATCAGAATAAAAACATAAATAAAATACAAATAAAAATACTTGTATATATTCAATACATAGATACATTACCTAAATATATACCTATACAAAACATATTTGTATTTTATTAAATATACAAAATAAACCAGAAAAATAAAATAAAAAAATATATTTGTGTAGATAAAAGTATTTTATAATTTTATAAAATCATAAATAAAAATAATAATATTAAAAATACCTAAATAAAAATAGAATACTTAAATACATAGATATAGATACCTATAAGGGTATAAATGCAAACTTGTAAAAATAAGTCTCATAAAAATAAATAAAAATCATCATAAATTAATTCATAAAATAATAAACATTTTTTATTAAATAACCTAAAATTAATTAAATCATTTACTATTTTTAATTTAATTTACAAGATATCTATTTAAATTTTGTCTTTTTGCGGATGACGTGGCCCAATCAGGCCACGCCATCCGTTGACCTTGGGTCAACTCTGTGACCCAGGTCACAGACCGCTGGACATGTGTGAGTAGTCGTCTTCTTGGAATTTTCGCGGCCACGTCTTTCACCATTTGAGGATGATTTCTTCTGCAAAGTGGATCACCTATGATCACTCTAGCTCGCCCTAGGATTTTTTCGGGGAGGACATCACTGCTCTTCCCGTTGCGCCTCGTTCTTCGAGCCGTGTCCAGCACTTTCAAAACCGAAGCCACCTTCTTCCTTTTCTCTTTGGACCCGCTTTCTGGCATTGGTGGAGACTTCCGAGTGTGCGACCGGGATCCCCGGTGACAGGGGGTGATCCCAGCATCTCGTTGAGGTGCCAAGCGTGCTTAGGCGTGCTCCCATCCCATCTCCGGCGGCTGCGCCGCCGTGAGGTTTTTCCTCGCCTTCTCCGAGCTCGAGGCTGGTTTTCTTCTTATTTTTCTTTCGTCATTTAGTAGCTGGTAGTATCAGGTTTCATTTCGTGGGTTAATTTAGTAGTTTAATCGCATATTCGACATCCATCGCCCCCCCCCTCACCGGAGCTTGCTCCTGCGAGCTCCATTTTCGCCAAAACCTTCAACATCCCGCACATCTCTGCCTTGGGACCATCTACTGTGTGTGCTGCGTTTATTTGTAGGTCCTGGGGCTCGAAGAACCCCATCTGGGTTCGAGTTTTGCAGCTGAACGAAGCTCCTGGGGGCCGTCCTCCTTCGCCGATCAGCAGCGGAGCCCCGGTCGTCCTCTGGCCATTTTGAAGCCGCCATCACCTCGAGGAACCTTCCAGGAGCAAGGGGAGCCCGCCGGCGGGCTTGAGGGAGGTCGGAGGAGCACGCGCAACCAGTTCCAAACTCGCCTGGGGCGAGTTCCTCATCTGTTCTTCCTGGCCTCGCGTGAGCCGTCGATTTTCCCCTGTTCGTCGTGGAGAGCAGCAGCCACAGGATCTGATCAAGCTCCTGGTCGTCCGATCAAAGCCCCATCTTCTAATCCTAACCATCGGCGTCGAAGGGGCATCGTGGGCTGTGGCACGGACACGTGTATAAGTGAGCACATATCTGCCGTCCGCCAGCGCCCAGTCGTGGGAATTTTGCGGTACTTTCCCGCCATTTTTTTTGTAATTAGCATCTGCTACTTAAGCTTTCATGGCCGTTTGATAGTTTTGTAATAATTGCCAAAAGACCCTTGAACCTTTAGGAATTTGCGGAACAATCCTTCCCAGGCGCATGTGGTCTTGCACGTGCGTCTTGAGAATTTTGCAGGATTACCCGTGAAGTTTCCGTTTTTATATTTAGTCCTTGAACTATCTGCTGCAGTATTATAGTTTTTGGACATTTTACGTCTACGCCCCCGAGTTTTTACGATATTACATCCGTGCCCCTCCCAGGCACGCGTGTAACTCACGTGAACCTGGGAGTTTTTGCAAGAAAGCCCTTGCGGGTTTGGATATTTGTTTTGGGCCCAGAAATTAGTTGATTCAGTATTAAGTTTTGTGGAAATTTGCAAGAACGCCCCTGGATTTTTGATATATTGCACATATACCCCTGCCAGGACTGTTTGATGTTTGGATGTTTGCTCTAATTATTTGACCTATCATTTTAAATCCAAAAGTTCCACAAAAATAGACTTAAGCACCTGGACACGTGTACTTCACGCCACAATTTTAGTTTTTGTTTTTACTTTATTTTCATATTTATTAAAAATCAAAAACTTGCTATTTGTGTACTGTCTAGCTTAGAAAATATCAAAAAATATTAAAACCTCTCCAAAAATTCCAAAAAAATTACTCAGTGTCTATTTTATCATATTTTAGTGTCAGTCCAAAAATCATTAAAAATTTCAAAAGAAAAACACTAAAAACTTAAAAACACTCAAAAAACTTCAAAAAAATATATAAAATCAAGGAAAACTCTAAAAAATACAAACTCAGGTTCTGTGTGTTCCTTATTTTATTCCTTTTATTCGAAAAATAGTGTGAAAAATTTTGGTTACTGGTTGCTATTTTTAAATCCCATTTTACTTACAGCCAGCACTTTTTCCATTGTTTTCCATTATTTCAGCATTTTAAAATACCAAAAACACCTTGAAAAACCCCCAAAAATCACAAAAAAAGTAGAAAACCACAAAAATACCAAAAAGATTTTATTTCTGAATTTTTGGTCATTTTTGCACATTTTTATAAATACTTTATCTTGCCTTTTATTACTTTGCTTATAGTTTCCAATATTGAAAAAGAAAAAAATATAAAATATAAAATTATAAAAATCAGAAAATCAAAAATCAAAATACAAAATTGAAAATTAAATAAAAAAATATATATTAAAATTCAAAACCTACAAAAACATCTTTCCTTGCTTGCTTAGTGTAGACACATCACACACACACACTTTAGCACATTTTTGTGAATTACCCTGCTTGCTCCCCGTGTTCGAACTCTCTGCATACTTGTCACTATACACCATTTGTGCAGAGTTAAAAATAAATTTGACTCCACACTTGTTTTTCATTGTTTGATACTTGATTGTGGGTTCATTGTTGATCTATCGCATTTTATTGTGGGTCGCCACATCGACGTATTTAGACCCTCGATAACCTGCGGTTATCACGCATCGAAGGCGAAGCTCCAACGGACGGAGTAGATGAAATCAGACTTTGATCAGATGGCTGAGGCACTCGATAGGAAGAAGCGGTCGTGATGCAAAGATGACAGCGCGATCGAAGGGTTCGGCAGGCGACATGTGGTGCGCTCCGCGTGAGCCATGCACGAGCGGTGAGGATCGGTGGCAGGGAAGATCAAACGGCTGAAGAAAAGAGCGAACGTGGAAATGGTCTGGCCGTTGGATTATTGAGGCGATCTGACGGCTGGAGATGCGAGCGGATAAGACAAGGGCAGCGGGCCACGTGGCTCACCCAGAACGGGCCACGTGGCCCAATCATATTATTCCAAGAGAAAAATTGAAATATGAGGGTGATATTGGCCGAATTTGAGAAAACTCAAAATTGAAAGTTGTAGATACCAATGAGATCTACAAGTTTCATGTTGACCAAAACTGGAGATGAGATCAAACAAAGACTCGAAATATTTTGGAGGGTATTTTTAAGGCTAAAAACACCACGAGTTTTAGTTTTGTGATTTTTTGTGCTTTTTAATTTATTAGGAACTCTGATAATTACAAGACATTAACTGGATTTTATTGACACAAAGCTAAGCAAGGGGGTTAATAATAGAAAATAAAGATGATGAAATCGAGTTTCATCAACCCCCTATACTTAAACTATACTCGTCCTCGAGCATTAAGAAGAATGAATAAGCTTGATTAACTCCCTTGTCCATGTGAATACATGATCCAATCTGTTCAAGTCGACTCAATCCTTAGAGGTCCAAAATTTTCGAGTTCAACCCAGCTGTAACCAAGAGGTACCCAATTCCTCTAATTCTCCAAACTTTCTCTGATGTATATATATACTAAAGGATGTGAAATTTAGTGTTGACTACAATTCTGAGAGTAGAGTCAAATCGTCACCCAAAGTCTTCGTCCGAGAAAATCTCCTAAGGACCCCATCCTCAACACTAGGGAATTAATCGAATCTTGCATCCATTCCACCGTCTCTTTAGTTGTCAGACTTAGAAAATGTAGATGGCAGGCCAATAATGGAGGGCATGGGATTGTCTCATTTCTTCTCTCCCTCTCATTGGAACAAGGATTCTCTCTAGCGCCTTTTACGCCACACTTTTTTTTGGGTGTTGATCAGTGCGTGCGTCAAGAGAAGCTGGAGCCATCTGCACTTGTTTTCCTAGGAGTACACCGGGGTGTGCCTTTTTTGAGTACCTATCGTACCTTATACACCCAGACTTGTAGCATTTACGATGCAGAGACCTTTTTTGGTGCAAGCCCGACTCTTGGTCCTAATAGCGATGGTCCAAGTGGACACTTTGAAAAGTTTGGGAGTGCTCGCCTTTGGTGGAAGCTTTTTGATATTTGTTTATGTTGAATGAGAGCCTTTGGAATTTCATTCACTTGTATAATTTGTGCGAGCTCCACTGCTTTTACCAAGAGTTGACGTACACTGATCAACATTTTTATTTATTTCACACCCTGGTGATAAATCTGTGTTTCCTCATCTTTATTCATTTATTTTAGCTTAAAATCCCTTATAAAACACCGATATATAACGCTAACTCCATATTCTTACTAACTTGCATTTGTGTGTAAATATTGTACATTTCTTACTAACTTTAACCTAAAATAAATAAAGAAAGAAAGAAAGGAAAAATAAATAAAAGAAAAAAAAGGAAGACTGTATACAGGATGACCCGAACCCTGAGAGAAGGTCAAGACTTGACCTGATCGACCAGGAATAAAGTAGGGGGAGATAGGGTCCTCAACCAGAAAATCCAAAAAAAATGCGTTTCTCACCTATTTTGTGTATATCTGTATAAGACTGACACTAATTTATTTGTACCTTAATTGAACCCAAATCAAATAACAGTCAAAACCAAAGTTGTAAATTAAAAATGCATCCTAATAAAAATGATTGCATAATTAAATCATGTATAGAATAAAAGTAGCCACACTTGGAAAAAAACCACTAAGCACTAATTGAAAGATCAATTCCGGCTCCATATGATATCAAATTGAGTCAATATCACTTCCATTGAATTCTAAATTAAATTATCTTCAAAATGGTTGTGATTTCATAATTTTTAGAGTTACAGTTGAAAAGTCAGTTGTCTGGGGTGGTTTGTGCTATTTTCCCTTGTATTTTGTGCATATTGTATTTGTTTATATATTTGTAAATATTTTTACTAATTATTTAAAACAAAAAAATAATAATAACATTCTTAAAACAAAAAAGGCTAATTTTTTCATTTAACCCTTGTATATAATACCATATATGTGTATAGTATATGTATATAATTGCTATTTTTAACCATCCACCATAAAAAAATAAAAAAAAACATTTTTAAATTCCAATAAATAAAGTGACGAAAATTCAAAAAAAATAGTAAATAATTTTATCTTTCTTCTATTTTATCTCAACTCTCACTTATCTCATCCACCAAAAAATTCAAAAATACATTTCAATTTTCATCTCTCTTATCTTCTTATCCGAAAATTCAAAAATTCAAGTGTCATCTCTTTTCTATTTATATGGCTCCATCTCCCTCATTCTAACTTGATCAATCTTTAAAGAGAGGAGCTCGATCTCCGAGAGTCTTCTTGTCGAGAAAAGGTGTCTAGCCTCCGAGTCGTCCGGTGACAGCGATTCGGCCTTCGTTGAGGCAATCACGATCCATTTTCCGCTCCTAAGGTGAGATCCACATTTTTCTTCGGATTTTATCTTAGTTTAATCGTATTTTATTTTGTCGTATTTTTTATTGTCATTTTCTTCTTCTAGATCATAAAAAATTTCATCACGATTTTTATCCATCTCCGATTCCGAATTTTCATCTCATTTCTCGATCTTCACGCCTTCTACTTCTATCGTCCACGATCTCTCAACTCCGAGATCAGATTCGAATCCATCATTTCCATTGAATCTCTGTTCATTTTTCTCGATTTGTAAATAAATAAAAAATCATTTTTATTCTTTTATCTCTAACGTTGATTTTGCAGGACCATTAATAAAAAAAGAAAAAAATTGTTATCTCTTCTTTATCTAACATCTGTTTTGCAAGGGAACATTAAAAAGATTAAAAAAATAAAAAAAATCTTTATCCTTTCTATTTCTATTTCCGTATTTAAGAAAAATCTTTTATTCATTTCCGGTTTACATCACAGAAAATAATTAAAGAAAAAAATAAAAAAAATATCGCCAGCACAGAGGACGGCGCCCTTCGTCCTCCTGCGCGCGCCCTCCCTCTCGCCAGCAGCCGGCGGGCAAGTCGCGCCACCACAGCCGCGCCACCACAGCGGTGCAGCGTCGCACCCCTCCGTCATTGTGACCACCGCTTCCGCCCCGCCGCGAAGACCACCTCCACTCGCCGCGCACAGCAGCACGAAGACGCCCCGAGCTCCACGCCTTCCACCGCCTATCAGGTCTGCGCCATCCTCCGCGTTGAGAGGCGCCGCCACCACACGCGCCTCCGTCGCCCCGCTCAAGGCTGCACCCGCACGACCCCATCCAGCGGAGCTTCCGTGCCCTTCATCCCTGCGCCTCCACAACGTGCGGCACGCGCGCGCCACCGCGCCGCCTTTCCGTCCACCGCCTTCAGACACTGCCCCACTGCTGGCTGCTGACCTCCAACCTCCAAGTCTGCGTGTGCTCTCCTTGCGCTGCAATTGTCAACCGAAGAAGAGAGGGGCGGCGGCTGTTCCTCTTGCCCCTTGAGCCCCTTTGAAGAAACGAAGAAGATCAATCTTGAAAACCTTAGGGCATTAAAAATAAAGTGGAGAAATTACGTTCACGCCCTCGGACAATTCTGAAATTACAGAAGGACCCTTGGCTTCATTTGGAAAACTCCAAAACGTCCCCAGAAGTTTTTTTTGAAATTACACAAAAGTCCTTGCCAGAGCATCAAGTCACATGTTTTGCATGTTCCTTACTGGGTAAATTGCGAAATTCCTCTAGATTTTATTTATTGTTCTAAATTTTGTAACAACTTTGAACAAATTACATTTCAGCCCAAAACTTTTGTAGTATTTACATTTTAGTCCCTGAACTGCAGAACAATCATTTCCTTTGTCTTTTCATTGAAATAAATGTTATTCATGATCCAAAAATTTTGCAGAAAATTGTGCTATACTCCTGATGTGCTATTCTTCTTAGCATAAAATTTTCATTCCATTTTGCCTTCATTTATTATTATTAAAAAATTAAAAACATATCATTTTCCCCTATTTGAAATTTCAAAATTTATAAAAATCAAATATTCTTCCAAAATTTCCAAAAAAATAGACTAGTTGTATTACACTGTCTTTTAATTTCTGACCAATTTTCACATATTAATTATTTATACAACCCAAAAAAATTGAAAAATATCAAAAATATTTTAAAAACCATAAAACATTCTTCAAAAATCTAAAAATAGTGATTCCAGTTCATGTTTGTAGATATTTGCTTTTAGTTTGTCTTAAAAATAATTGCCAAGAGTTTTGGGGTATTTAAAAGATTTTTAAATTGCAAATTACACCATGCTGTACACATTTTCTTATTTTCACACTGTTTGATTTTTAGAAAAAATACAAAAAATCCGAAAAATCTACAAAAATTCTCAAAAAAGATTTTAAAACTTTCAAAACCCAAAAATATTTTCTTTGGATTTTTTTGAGTATTTTTTACTAATTGAAAAATTACAAAAAGAGTTGATGTGTGTAGTGTTGATCCTTTGCATCATTGCTTCGTGTCATTTTTAAAATTAAAAAAATTGCACAATCAAAATCACTAAAAATTTGAAAATCAGAAAATACCAAAAAATTTGAAATATAAAGAATTAAAAAAATAAAAAGATAAAAAAATTACAAAAACCAAGGATAGTTGTCCTTTGAGATTCATGTTTTCTTTTAATTAGTTTCTGATTAAATGAATAACCCTCGGGAATTGTAGCCTCCCTGAGTTCGACCATGTCCGCTATACAGGTTAATAAGTAGCAAAAATTTAAAAAAAATAATTTTTTGTTGACGCGGGATTTTGGGGATAAAAGCAACAACCCGAACAACTTATTTATCATCAATATTTTCCGTCCTCGAATTTCGTGCTCAACAAAATGGCGTCGTTGCTGGGGAGGCATGGCGAGGGTAGTTAGGTTTCTTTTTTGACCTTTTATTCTTGGTTGTAAATATCTGTTTATAATTTGCCACATTATTCCATTGTTCATATCCATTGCATTCATTTCATCATTTTCTCATATTTGATAATTGTGTTTCTTACACGTTCTCTTTTCTTTTTCTTGCGAGGGCCCGCGAAGCGAAGGAGGCTATCTTAGGAGAGCCGAAGCACCCAAGCAACGTGGAGGCGGCTTGATTCTTCACCAAGCCGCAGGATAGCGTGAGAAGAGGAGAAGAAGAAGTGAAGGAGACGAAAAAAAGAGAAAAAAAAAGAAAAAAAGAGAGAAAGAAAGATTTTTTTTAGCATTTGAACTATGTAAACGGACATTCATTTGTTGCGGGGTCTGTTTCGCCAAGTGTCGGTGCACTTGGGGCACCTCATCAATTTTGTTTTAATCGCTTTATTTTTCTTTGTTTTTCCATGGATTTCGCGAGCCACTTATTGATTGCTTTCATTAATTTGCTTGAGTCAGATAATTAATTAGGTCCAAACACCCTAAACAAGAATTTCTGTGCCTATAGAGTAGATCGTAATTTGGACTTAGTCAAATTAACTTGTTCTTCCCCGTTAATAGAAGTTATCACCTAGGACGGTTCACTTGCATTTGCATATAGGTTAGTTTATTTTCTATATTTAAATTCTGCGTGGATCTCTTGCATGTAGAGTGTTGGCGATAAGGTACGCATCTCTAACCCCTGCATGCATCATCATTTTTAATCGTGCATTGGCATTTCCGATCTCCTTCCTTGTTTTCACTCACATAAGTTAAAAAGGAAATTGGGCACTCGGTCGGCGATTCTTTGAAAATATTTTAACCAAGTGACAACTGCCTAAATTTGGGACTGCTAAAGAAAACTCGACCCTAAAAAAATACAAGGAAAAATCATTGTTTTGGGAGAGTAACCCCCTCATTGTATTCATTTTAACTTGCTCGCGTACACACTAAGGTTAGTGCCCAAATCCCACAATTCAACCTAAGTATTTGTACAACTTTGTGATTATCACCTAACTCCAAAACATACAAGATTAAGAGACCGAACCTTCACGGTCTTCACATTGCGTTGAGTTCGTGAATTGGGGGTTTGTATTGTGTTTGATTGCTTCTGTGCATGTCAGATCTTTCTGTGCATTTGAGCCTTTTTCTCCATATCTTTTGGCTTGACCCTCGTGCTCTCCCATCTTTTGTTTCAAAGATGGTCGCCTGGAGTTATTCTAATCCGATCTTCGCAGATACGTTGTACTCTCCAGATGATCCACCTTCCCTTTTCCAGGAGGATCTTCCTCCTGGTGTTTGTGCATATCCGTATAACCCATTATTTCAGGAGACGGAGGACTTTGGATTTCACCCACCCTCATTCAACCCACCCGATCCTGGGATTTTGGAGTCACCTTTCATGATTTCCACACTTAAAACATTGAACCAGATGTTGGATCATATGAATTCGAGGATTTCCAATCTATTCAACATAAATGAGAGCCAGAATGCTGCTCCACTATTTGAGGATATGAATTCACTTGAGGATAATCATGAGAGCTTGAAATCACCCGAAATACAAAAAAAGAAGAAATTTCAAAAATCCAAAAAGAATTCGGGAGACACGTTGTTGATTCATTTTGTGAGGAGAGGACCCAAATGACCGATCATTTACCCACATAGCCATGTCCCAACCTTGACCCCGAGGATGCCACTATAGAGACTGCTCTTGGCAATCCTCGTGTAAATGATGATTCTGACCTCCTCCCTTGTATGGATGAGGTCAAAAATTTCAAAAAAATATTGACTAAACCCTAAGTGGTGGCCACCCTTCACGAAATTATTAAAGCCCCACTTCAATAGGCCATGACAGATTTATCTACTCCTCAACACAAAAAGAGAAAGCGAAGGAGAAGATCTGAGCGTCACATCTTGACCATGACCACTGCCTACGTCATCTCTCACCGTCCATATATTTAAGAGAAAGCGAAGGGAACACGACCACACCTCTTGTGAGTTGCTCCATATCTGACTATTCTTGTGATAACGCTCTCCTTGACGGCGGTTCATCAATCAATATAATACCCTTCTCTATGGTACAGTCTCTTCATCTTGGGCCTCTCATGAAAACCAGGATGATAGTTCAATTCGTTGATGGATCTATCAAGAGGCCTAAGGGTATTTTAGGAAACACTGTCATTCTTATTCAGGGCATGAATTTCACTTCGAATTTTGTTGTAATGCCCATGAAGACCTCCACCCCTGTGGAGCATCCTCCAATCATCCTGGGACGGCCTTTCCTCGCCTCTGCAGGAGCCGTTATTGACTATGCTTCAGGAGAGATTCGCTTCCGTTCTGATGTAGGGAGCGATGTGTTAATCACTACACCCACTACCGTCCATAGACCCACATCCCATGAGAGCCCGCCCATGTTAGCCAACCCCAAGGACTTTGATCATGATGATATTACCAGAGATTTTTGCTATATGATGGATGATACTGAGACCTGAGAATTCCTCTTCAAGGAGGAGGACTTGGAAAGCATAGACCTTGGAGTTCCCTCTTCTGGTACGTAGCGATGCATTGATGACATCCGCGGAATTTACACGATAGACACCATAGAGCGGAAGGCAGACCCTGAGACTAGACAGGACGGACATGATTCTACTACTTTCACTGATGAGTCCGTTCCTATTCACATTGATTCAGATGAGACCGATCAGGCCAAATTTGATTTGATTGCTTTTATAAAGGAATTTGGGCCTTTTGATAAAGATGATGATCCGGTAGAGGCTCGCCAGGCTGAAATTGATCCTATTCTTTCTGATAATGATTACGAGCCATTTTATTTTGAGGTTTGCAAGATTTCCCAAGCAGGACATGACCACACTACTTCCAATAACCGGTTTAGGCCTGCACAATCTGAAACCACTGAGGATATAATTTTGGTCGATCCTACTCAGTTTATGTCTAATGATGATCCCAATATTGACCTACACCTTGTCAAATCCATACCTCAGCGGTCCCGCAAGAAGGTTCGTTTTCGACCTTCTTAACCTTTGTATATCCACTCCTCTTGTATATCCTTTCGTTACACTCTGTCTTCTCCCATTTGATGAGTAACCCCTTTTCCGTGTGTGTGTGTATGTTATACTTAGGATGTGCTTTAACCTAAGTATGGGGGGTGAAGGATTTGTGTTGTTCATATTCGTCCTGTTTATCACCCTTGTTATTGTTGTCTATACTTAGGTATACTCTACCAGGGGGGGTGATGTTGTTCATATTGTATCTTTGTGAGTCTGTACATTCTCTTCATCGGTTTTCCCCTTTGTACATTCTACTATACTTAGGATTACTTGATCCTAAGTATATGGGGGGATCACCAACTTCTCGTCTTTTTATCTTTTCTTTGAGTCGTTATAGCATAGGAGTCTTTTCACCTCTCTTTGCTTAGCACGAGTTATGTCTTCCTTTGTCGCTCTCTGATCACTATGAGGACATAGTTCGAGCTAAGTATAGGGGTGTCGTATATATTGTATATATACTTTAGACATAACTCGTACTTTTAGATACATTTATTTTGGGGGTTATGTGTATAATTTTTGTAAAATCCACGTATGTAAAAAAACAACAACAACAATAAGAAAAACAAAAAAAACAACAAACAAAACAAAACAAAAACAAGAAAAAAACATAACAAAAATAACAACAAAACAAAAAAAACAACAAAACAAAAAAACAAAAAAAACAAAAAAAAACAAAAAAAACAAAAAAACAAAAAAAAAACAAAAAAAAAACAAAAACAAAAACACAAAAACAAAAAAAAAACACAAAAAAGTTTCTTTGTATATATTACTAACCCTTTCTCCTTTAAAAAAAACTACGAAACCAAAAATTATAAAAATTTGTATAATTCAAAAAATTAGAAGTTTATAAGAAAAAAAACTTTCTTTCACATCTGCATTTTCCCTCAAAAAATCCATAAAAAGTTCAAAATTAGAAAAATGTTTTACAAAAAATGGTTCTTTTCACATGTGCATCATTTTAAAAAAAGACTTTCTGCATTGTTCATATTCTGCATTTGCATGTGCATTTTTCAGGATAGCATTGATATTTAAACTATGCCTGGAATAAAATTGAAGAAATGAGTTTAGTTGGACCTTAATCCGCCTAATTCTCTGAGGAACATCACCGAGAAATAGGATTTTAGAAGCTTCAGGTCTTTGACTTAATTCTTTGAGTTTCACATGACAATGTGCAGCATTTGACTCTTAGTGTCTAACCTGGTCTCTTCATTCTGGGTACAACTCTGGAATAGCGAATTAATTTGCACTCCTGCACTATGCACTTAGCACAACTCAGACGGGATGTTGGAAGACTGTGTGAGTTTCTTTTCTGGTAGCGTGGAAATCTAAAGACCAGAGTACGGGTTGAAATAAAGCTTCGGAAAAGGGATGGACGTCTGGGCACAATTTTTTTTCTAAGACCCCAAAACATGTATGGAAAAAAGATTCTATATCGTAGGGGCACAACAAGATCAAAGTAGAACCACCAAAAAAATCCAAATACAAAGAAGCTACTACCAAATTAATATATGACCAAAAAGATCCAAGCTTCAAGAAAACCTGCAGATCTTGGTGGAGACTCAGCTACACTGGCCAGCTTCACAAGGAGAGGTGACTATACTGACCATCCTCCAATTCTTTTCTCATTCTTCTAACTTCTTCCCCAATTCGATTGTGAACACAGCACGACAGACCTTAGAAGGAAATACCTGACTCCCCGAGGATGAGTTATTGGAGAGGAGATTTGCATGGTAATCCGGTATTCTGGATGGGAAGAGCTAAAATTTTCACACACATGAGTTGATTGTTCAATGTTCATAGAGTATGCTTTGGGAAGAGGATCGATCTAAGATGACTTCTGGGCCAAAACTGTGACAATGATGTGTAGAACTTGAAGGCTGTTGGTTTTAAAATTCTAAGTCTCACAGAAGTTTCGACACACAAATAATCCAAAGGTCCGACAGAGCTCCAAGCTACAATTTTATGAAGATAAGTTAAATACTCAATATTGTCCTACTTTCTATATTTTCCCTTTCTTTTTCTCCTTCACTTATTCTTTCAAATAAGTGTTTGCTAAGGGACTAGCAAAGGTAAAGCATAGGGGGATGATGAATCTGCGATTCATCATCTTTATTCATTTATTTTAGCTTAAAATCCCTTATAAACACCTGTATATAACGCTAACTCCATATTCTTACTAACTTGCATTTGTGTGTAAATATTGTACATTTCTTACTAATTTTAACCTAAAATAAATAAAGAAAGAAAGAAAGGAAAAATAAATAAAAGAAAAAAAAGAAAAGAAAAAAAGGAAGACTGTATACAGGATGACCCGAACCCCGAGAGAAGGTCAAGACTTGACCTGATCGACCAGGAATAAAGTAGGGGGAGATAGGGTCCTCAGCCAGAAAATCCAAAAAAAATGTGTTTCTCACTTATTTTATGTATATCTGTATAAGACTGAGATTAATTTATTTGTACCTTAATTGAACCCAAATCAAATAACATTCAAAATCAATGTTGTAAATCAAAATACGTCGTAATTAATAAAAATGACTGCACAATTAAATCATGTATAGAATAAAAGTAGCCACACTTGGAAAAAGCCAGTAAGCACTAATTGAAAGATCAATTTCGGCTCCATACGATATCAAATTGAACCAATATCACTTCCATTGAATTCTAAATTAAATTATCTTCAAAATGGTTGTGATTTCATTATTTTTGGAGTTACGATTGAAAAGTCGATTTTCTGGGGTGGTTTGTGCAATTTTCCCTTGTATTTTGTGCATATTGTATTTGTATATATATTTGTAAACATTTTTACTAATTATTTAAAACAAAAATAAAAATAAAAAAATAATAATAACATTCTTAAAACAAAAAAAGGTTAATTTCTTCATTTAACACTTGTATATAATACCATATATGTGTATAGTATATGGATATAGTTGCTATTTTTAACCAACCATCATAAAAAATAAAAAAAATAACATTTTTAAATTCCAATAAATAAAGTGACGAAAACTCAAAAAAATTAGCTAATAATTTTTTCTCTCTTCTATTTTATCTCATCCACCAAAAAATTCAAAAATACATTTCAATTTTCGTCTCTCTTATCTTCTTATCCAAAAATTCAAAAATTCAAGTGTCATCTCTTTTCTATTTATATGGCTCCATCTCCCTCATTCCAACTTGATCAATCTTTAAAGAGAGGAGCCCGATCTCCGAGAGTCTTCTTGTCAAGAAAAGGTGTCTAGCCTCCGAGCCGTCCGGTGACAGCGATTCGACCTTCGTCGAAGCAATCACGATCCATTTTCCGCTCCTAAGGTGAGATCCGCATTTTTCTTCGCATTTTATCTTAGTTTAATCATATTTTATTTTGTCGCATTTTTTTTTCATCTTCTTCTTCTAGATCATAAAAAAATTCATCACGATTTTTATCCATCTCCGATTCCGAATTTTCATCTCATTTCTCGATCTTCATGCCTTCTACATCTATCGTCCACGATCTCTCAACTCCGAGATCAGATTCGAATCCATCATTTCCGTCGAATCTCCGTTCATTTTTCTCGATTTGTAAATAAATAAAAAAATCATTTTTTACTCTTTTATCTCTAACTTGATTTTGCAGGACCATTAATAAAAAAAGAAAAAAACTGTTATCTCTTCTTTATCTAACATCTATTTTGCAGGGGAACATTAAAAAGATTAAAAAAATAAAAAAATAAAAAAATTTTCTTTATCCTTTGTATTTGTATTTCCGTATTTAAAAAAATTCTTTTATTCATTTTCGGTTCACATCACAGAAAAAAATTAAAGAAAAAAATAAAAAAAACAAAAAAATATCGCCAGCACAGAGGACGGCGCACTTCGTCCTCCTGCGCGCGCCCTCCCTCTTGCCAACAGCCGGCGGGCAAGTCGCGCCACCACAGTCGCGCCACCACAGCGGCGCAGCGTCGCACCCCTCAGCCGTTGTGACCACCGCTTCCGCCCTGCCGCGAAGACCACCTCCACTCGCCGCGCACAGCAGCGCGAAGACGCGCTCGAGCTCCATGCCTTCCACCGCCGATCAGGTCTGTGCCATCCGCCGCGTTGAGAGGTGCCGCCAGCGCACGCGCCTCCATCGCCCCGCTCAAGGTTGCACCCGCACGACCCCAGCCAGCCGAGCTTCCGCGCCCTTCGTCCCCGCGCCTCCACAACGCACGGCGCGCGCGCGCCACCGCACCGCCTTTCCATCCACCGCCTTCAGACGCTGCCCCACTACTGGCGGCCGACCTCCAACCTCCAAGTCTGCGCGCGCTCTCCTTGCGCCGCCGTTGTCAACCGAAGAAGAAAGAGGCGGCGGTTGTTCCTCTTGCCCCTTGAGCCCCTTTGAAGAAACGAAGAAGATCCGTCTTGAAAACCCTAGGGCATTAAAAATAAAGTGGAGAAATTACGTTCACGTCCTCGGACAATTCCGAAATTACTGAAGGACCCTTGGCTTAATTTGGAAAACTCCAGAACGTCCCCAGAAGTTTTTTTTTCTGAAATTACACAAAAGTCCTCGCCAGAGCCTCAAGTCACATGTTTTGCATGCTCCTTACTGGGTAAATTGCGAAATTCCTCTTGATTTTATTTATTGTTCTAAATTTTGCAACAACTTTAAACAAATTACATTTCAGCCCAAAACTTTTGCAGTATTTACATTTTAGTCCCTAAACTGCAGAACAATCATTGCCTTTATCTTTTCATTGAAATAAATGTTATTCACGATCCAAAAATTTTGCAGAAAATTGTGCTATACTCTTGTTGTGCTATTCTTCTTAGCATACAATTTTCATTCCATTTTGCCTTCATTTATTATTATTAAAAAATCAAAAACAGATCATTTTTCCCTATTTGAAATTCCAAAATTTATAAAAATCAAATATTATTCCAAAAATTCCAAAAAAATAGACTAGTTGTATTACACTGTCTTTTAATTTCTGACCAATTTTCACACACTAATTATTTAAAAAACTTAAAAAAATTGAAAAATATAAAAAATCATCTAAAAATCATAAAACATTCTTCAAAAATCCAAAATAGTGATTTCAATTCCTGTTTGTAGATATTTGCTTCTAGTTTGTCTTAAAAATAATTGCCAAGAGTTTTGGAGCATTTAAAAGATTTTTAAATTGCAAATTACTCCATGCTGTGCACATTTTCTTATTTTCACACTGTTTGATTTTTCTAAAAAATACAAAAACATCCGAAAAATCTACAAAATTCTCAAAAAGATTTTAAAACTTTCAAAATACAAAAATATTTTCTTTGGATTTTTGTGATTATTTTTAACTAATTGAAAAATTACAAAAAGAGTTGGTGTTTGTAGTGTTGATCCTTTGAATCATTGCTTCGTGTCATTTTTTAAAAGTAAAAAAATTGCAAAATCAAAATCACTAAAAATTTGACAATCAAAAAATACAAAAAAAAATAAAAATTAAAAAATAAAAAAATAAAAAGATAAAAAAATCACAAAAACCAAGGATAGTTGTCCTTTGAGATTCCTGTTTTTTTAATTAGTTTCTGATTAATTGAATAACCGTCGGGAATTGTAGCCTCCCTGAGTTCGACCATGTCCGCTATACAGGTTAATAAGTAGCAAAAATTTTTAAAAAAAAAATTTTTTTTGTTGACGCGTGATTTTGGGGATAAAAGCAACGACCCGAACAACTTATTTATCATCAATATTTTCCGTCCTCGAATTTCGTGCTCAACACCTGGCACTTAGGTCAATATCAAGAGATTAATATAAGAACAAGTTCTCATACTAGCTAATATTGCTGACACTCAGGTTTCATGAAGCCTCCAAAGATTTTATCCCATCCTCGAGCATCATTAGATCAAATCCAACTCGACTTCCTCATCCCAATCCCTTAGGTGAAAAGTCAACTCATCTCATCAAAAACCGCAGTCGTACATGAGATGTGCTGATCATATTCTTTTTCTCTGAGACTAAGCATGGAATATAGCATGCAAATCTAGAAAACTAGGGGAATGAGGATGATTAACTCTATGATCCTGATGGCTAAGGCTGGCTAACCTAAAATCTCAAAGACCTCATAAAACTAAGTTTCCTTGAACATTTCTGATCCTGGGTGGAAGTGTAAGTGTAGAGGATTAATCCAACTCCTTCATCTAAAAACATTTTTTTCAACTTCAAGAGATATTAGGACTGCCTAATCTCAATTAAATAGATGCATCTGCATTCAGCCAGAATGGATGTAAGTATAGGCCGGAGCCCGTTGTTTAAGGACGGAGCCTTACGCGATGTCCTTTAAACCATCCACTCTGCTAAGGGCAAACCCTCACTGAACGTGGCTATTTAATTGGGCTTAGCAGTCACTAATGACTCCTATAGGATTTTTCAATTTTTCTCATTTTTATGGTTTTTAATTTAAAGTTAAAACACAGGTTAGACTCAACTTTCCTTGAAGAAAATTTTCAAAACCATGTCACAAAAATAAAAATCTTCCAAATATTTTTCAAAAAATTTTTCAAAACAAGAAAATCTCATTTTTAAAATTATTTTCGAAAATATTTTTATCAAAATAGTGTAACATAGTATAGGAAAGCCGTGAAAACATTTGAGTCCTCTTGGTTCAAAGAATTTTACTTTAGCCAAAAAGTTTTAAATTTTTCAAAATTTTCAGATTATAGCTAAAGTAACTATACGGTATATACGGTATACCCCCCTATCCTTAAACTTTGTTATGTCCTCATAGTACTAGATGATACAAGTCTACAGGTCCATTTAAGTATAGAGAAATATACGGGAGCTAAGAGGGGCTCCCCCTATACTTAGGTTAGAAATAACCTAAGTATAAAGGCAAGGAAAGATGGGTAGAGAAATCACAGGGGCTTGGGTCCCCCCTATACTTAGGCTGAGATTAGCCTAAGTACAAAGATGGAGATTCGATGTGGGGAGAGACCCAAGGTAAACGAAGAAGAAGGATGGATGTACAGATTAGTGGATGACGAATGGAGTGTTTACGCCGCAGGGGAGTGTATCGAAGCAAACATGGCTCAATCAAGCAAGCAAGATACTCAATTTCACCAACTCACACATGAAACCAACCGAGGTTGGTTTATTATCTTGTCAGTTTTATTGGTGATAATTGATATTTACGCAGAAAAAAAATGTTAAGTGAAAAATCAAGCGTAAACAAGGGTGTTGCTCTCCCAAAATCAAATTTTCTCCATTTTAGGTTGACTTGCAATTAACAGTCCCAGATATTATTTAATTTTGTGACTGAATCAAGGTTAGCACAAAATCAAACAGTCACCATCTACTGTTCATTCCCATTTTCCATTAATCCTAGGTGATCAAGCTAGAAAGAGAAGCCGAGAAAAAACCACGTATTCGATAAAAACCGTGATCTAGGCTAAGCAAGAAATCATGCAGTGAGTTGGTGATAAATCCGTGAAAAACTTGGGCCGTATTGAAAACCAAAATGAATTTGTATGCAAGTTGATAAAAGCCGCACCTATTATGCTTCTATTAGCGAGGAAAAAATACCTTTTAAATTGGCTAAGTAAAGCGGAATTACGTGCGTCTTGAATTAATGTGCGTCCTACCTACGAGCAAACACGTACAAGATGAAAAGTAAAACAAGCTCAAAGAGCCGCGTGCCTGGTCCTAGGTCGACACTCAAGTGGGGATGATCCCCACACAACCACATGTATTCGTTTTTTTACAAACGCGAGCCTTCGATCGAAGACCGCTGTAAAGACGATTATTACAAAATAAAATGAGATGCAAAACCGACACATTTTTTTGTGTTTCTTCTCGACGTGCTCCGAGCATCTCGCAGCGGGTAGCTCTGCTCCTCGCCTTCTTGAATCATCAAGGGCCCTGCCACAAAAACAATGGTTAGAGATCGATAGAGAAAAAAATTTTATAATGCAAGACAATTGTACAAGTTGACCTATAAAATGAAACACTTAATTAAATAAACAAAATTCCAAATAATATAAGAAATTGAGCTGTGTCCCCGGCAATGGTGCCATTTGATAGACCGCAAAATCAACCCTTTAAAAGTGTGTAATTAGCACTTTAAATGTCATCGCAGTCGGGCCAATTCAGGTCATCAAAAGACCATCTGATTGATATGTCAAATAAGAATGAGATGGTCGTATATATTTTTTTACTTGGCAATATACCAAGGTCGAACTCAAGGACACGAGCGTCCCTCATATTAATCGGATTTTTATTAATTTAACTAAGTGTTGAATTGAAGAACAAATAAAGGTCAAAGCATACAAGACAATGCATTAAAGAAATAAACATGCATTTTTTTATTTATTTTATTATGCAAGTAAACGCCATGAAATGCATCACAAATATGCCCTAGGTTAAAATGATGAGCCAACTAAACCACAAGTTAATTTCAGATTTAAATGAAACAATAACTCACTTGACATATATTGCAAGGTTAGTCAAAAAGGCATAAGAGACACTCGAGTTATTTAAAGAAAGACATTGATATCATAGTGTCAAAACAAGCGAACAAGTATGCCACTAAAATGTACGTCAAACAAGTTTTAAAATGAAACTGAAATCAACTTAATCGGAGTTACGAGGCTCAAGATATGCATGAAGAAATAAAAGGGCATAACTGAAAGAAAACATGAAATTATAACTACAAACAGGTCCCTGGGAAGGACTAAAATGTAAATATGAAATGCAAGGACTTCCTTATAATTTACCCACACACAGGGGTAGTTTTGCAAATATTAAAACCCGCAAGGGTTTCAATGCAAATTTCCCCCTTCGCACGTGGTCTGCACATGACGAGGACCTGTTTGCAAATTGGAAGCATGTGAAGGGCCTCTGTGACAATTGCCCAGAAAGCACGTGCCAGGCACGTGCTACTCCAGGCTCGGAAGAAGGCTTGGGCTCGCAGAGGCTCGATGCTGCTTCGGGTTGGCTCGGGATACACGAGCCTCCAGGCTTGGTGGCGATCAGGCTCGGCATAGTCTCGGAGACTGCCACGTGGTACCAAGACCTGGATGCAATTTACGGAAGGTGCGAGGGCACCAATACAAAAAGCCCAGAACCCACGTGCGTGAGGCACGTGAGCTCTGGCTCGGGTAGGGCGAGGTTCGGCAATGCTTCGGACGGCCGTAGCATGTGGCTCGGGCCATGTGGCGGCTCGAGGTTGCCTCAGGCGAGGCTCGGTCCCACCGAGCTTCAGCGCTCTGGGATGGCGACGTGGCGGCTCTGAGGCCGTTGGATCTCCGTAGTGGGGCAAGATCCAATGGTATATGCTCCGTCTTCTCCTCCGTAGGGTGGCGACGTTATTGGAGCTCCGGCGTGAGTCCAGGAGATCCTCCTCGCCTCGCCGTGCTCGATGAAGCTCGGGGACTGACGCTGAAGATCCGGCGATGAAGATCCGAGGTCGGAGAAGCTGCAGGAGCATCATGAGTGCGTCGTCGACGCCTGATTGCCGGAGGCGGAGCTCTAGAACTTGGCTCCACCCAAGGTTCGACCATTGGTGATGGTTGACCTGCAAGGGGGTTAGGGCGTGCGTGCATGCGAGATGAGGTGGACTGAGGGATCATGTGGAGCGAAGAAGGCGAAGCCCTTAGTGGGTCCTCCTCTGCCTCCGGCGGAGGAGGAAGCTTGGGGTAATGGAGGGTATGACAGAGTAGGGGAGTGGTCGGAGAGTTGCGCCTGAACGGTGGTTGAAAGGCGAAACTCGGGAGGCAATTAGTGACGGAGTAACAGGGGTGAAGCAACCTACATAATTACGAGAAAATGAAAGAAAAAGACAAAAGGGATCGGAAGGACTACTTACCTGATCGGAGATGAAGCGGAGGCCTAGACTGGGTATCTTGATGATTCCCGGGGTCGTCGCACGTCGAGGGCAGCCGTTCCTCGGACCTCGAGTGGGGATGAGCCATCGTGACGCCGTCTAGAGGTCGGCGGGTCTCACCGAGGGGAATAGGTCGTCGTCGCTCGATCCATCCGCCTCCCCCTGTCACAGGGAGGCGGAGGAGGGCTGGGCCTTCCCCTGCATAGAGATGGACGAGGTGGATCGATGGGGGAGACGATGCTTTTAAAGGAAGAGGGTGGTGATCCAGGTGGCTGAAGCCGCGGATTGCGAGGGGATTATGGAACGACTGGAGGTGGCTCGCAGCTGGAAGACGTGCACGCGACAATCATGGGGGAATGGGCTCGGCCGTAGGGTAGTTAAAGCATGGCAACGATGACCAGGGCTCTGGCTAAAAATGGAAGGGTGGAGGAGGTCTGCGAATCGCGGGGGCTCGGGCGGATCTTGCGTGAGGTTGATGACGAGGTCTGGACCGTTGGATTGCGAGATCCAACGGTTTTGATGGGGGCGCGATTTGAGGCTTAGGATTAGGTCTTGGCTGCATGATCAAAGGAGGTGGATATGCCACGTGGCACATCGAAGGCTAAGCGCCAACAGATGGAGTAGATGAAATCAGACTTTGATCAGATGGCTGAGGCACGTGATAGGAAGAAGCGGTCGTGATGCAAAGATGACAGCGTGATCGAAGGGTTCAGCTGGCGACATGTGGTGCACTCCGCGTGAGCCGCGCACGAGCGGTGAGGATCGGTGGCAGGGAAGATCAAATGGCTGAAGAAAAGAGCGGACGTGGAAATGGTCGGGCCGTTGGATTATTGAGGCGATCCGACGGCTGGAGATGCGAGCGGATAAGACAAGGGCAGCGGGCCACGTGGCTCACCCAGAACGGGCCACGTGGCCCAATCATATTATTCCAAGATAAAAATTGAAATATGAGGGTGATATTGGCCGAATTTGAGAAAACTCAAAACATGAAAGTTGTAGATATCGATGAGATCTACAAGTTTCATGTTGACCAAAACTGGAGATGAGATCAAACAAAGACTCGAAATATTTTGGAGGGTATTTTTAAGACTAAAAACACCACGAGTTTTAGTTTTGTGATTTTTTTGTGCTTTTTAATTTATTAGGAACTCTGATAATTACAAGACATTAACTGGATTTTGTTGACACAAAGCTAAGCAAGGGGGTTAATAATAGAAAATAAATATGACGAAATCGAGTTTCATCAATGATGATTTCATCATCTTTCACTTTTATATCAGCGAGACACCCAAGGTCAGACCTAGACAGACTACTTCCACCGACCCGTCTGTGCCTTCTCTCTCTACGACTGCTAAGGATCTTCACCAGGTCGATCCTGATAGGTTTCTATCCACTATGGACCCCGATATCGACCTCCACCTTGTTAGATCCATTCGTCAATGGTCTCGCAAGAAGATTCTCTTTCAGCCTTCTTGATCCTCTGCATATCCACCTTTTCGTACATTCGCTTTCATCCATCTCCCATTTTGCTCATCCACCCCATTCTCGTGTATGCCTTCTTTAGGATATACTTTGTCCTAAGTATAGGGGGGTGGATGAGCTGAGTGTTCAGTCATTGTTCCATTTCATCACTCCTGTTGTTGCATATGCCTTATGCTTCTTTTACCCTAAGTATAGGGGGAGTGATGTGTACATCCTCTTCTATTATCTTCCATCTTCATGTCTCTTTTCTTCTTTTCTTCTTTTCCTTTTCTATTTTCTTTTTCTACCAAGTATAGGGGGGTGTGAACCATGATTTCCTTCATTCTTTGATCATGTCCATTGTCTCCTCTTCTTATCTATACTTAGGGATATCTTTCCCTAAGTATAGGGGGACAGTCTGAGTACGATCTATTCACTACCATCCGTGACCCTCCCCGCTTTGTTTACAATATGCTATTTTTAGGATTATTTGATCCTAAGTATTGGGGGGATGGTCAACTTCCTATTCGTTCATTTATTTCTCCATTCGTTTATTCTTTAGACTCTTCTACACTCAATATGAGTTATGCCTTCTCTTTTCTCTCTGATCTATAAGGACATAGCTCAAGCTAAGTATAGGGAGGTCGTATATACTCTGTATATACTTCAGCCATAACTCATATTTTCATATTTTTATAATAATTATGGCAAAATTTACCTATAAAAATCATTAAATTTATTTAATAAAAATATGTCTATTATTCCTTAAATTCCTTTTGTATTTACTTATTAATAAATCAGGTAAAAATATTTTTTGCAAAATGTTGGAAAAATAGTTTGAAAATCTTTTGAAAAATATTTTAAACAGTATTTGGAAAACATTTTGGTAAATATTTTTAACCTTTGTAAAGACTTTTTGTATAGAAATTTTTTTTTTCTTTGTAACAAAATAAAAATATTTGAAAAACTATTTGTAAATATTTGGGAAAATGGTTGTGAAAATATTATATATATATATATATATTGTTTGAAAAACCTTTACAAAATGGTTTTCAAATGGGTGTAAATGTTCGTAAAAATTGTTTGTAAAAACTATTTTGGACTATAGTTTTCCAAACTTGTTTGAAAAAAGATCTTCAAAATAAGCTTGAGGAATATATACATCATACTATATTCTCATTAAATTCTCTCTCTCTCTCTATATATATATACATACATATATATATATATATATCAAATTGATCATTTACCCCTTGTAAATTCTTAAAAAACTCTAATTCTTGTAAGTATAAGGTGCATCTCCTTGTATACATTTGTACCTATTTTTAGCCAAATTCTTTATTTTCAAAATTTCTCAAAAATATTTGCAAAAATGAAAAATACCAAAAACATTTGAAAAATCTTTTTGAAAAATAAAAAAGTGCATATGCATCATCGTATTAAAAAATCCATAAATAGTTCAAAACTTTGAAAATTGCATCACAAAAATATTTTCTGCATAGCATTTGCATGGCATTCACATTTTTCAGATTGAGTTTGGTAATTGAACAAGTCTAAGTAAAATCCGAAGATTGGATCTTGGTTGGACCTTAAATCTACCTAATTAACATGAACTTTATAGGGGACTACAATTTAGGTACTTCATGTCTAGTTGACGTAATTGTTTGAGAATTATGAGACTTGGTTCATTGTATTCTTGACTATCTAAGTAGAGTATTTCAGAGCACACGCATGGATCTTGTCGATCATGACCTAACTTGGACACCTGTACCATTCACATGGCTTGACTCAGTTGGAGTGGTGAGGAGATTGGATTTGCTGGTATGAGACGCACACAAGTGGAAAGATTTATCCTTGTCTTGGGAGGGAAGTGCATCCCAACCTATCTAGTGGCATTGATCTCAAAAGACAGGAGAGTATGGGTTGCAATAATGCTTCAAAAGAGGTATAGTCTACGGGCTCAAGAGGAAAAAATCCTTATGTACATGCTACTGTAAATTGTATTTCAAAAAAAGCAAAAACTCCAAAAAAGTGGTCATGCATGATTGAAAAAAATGCCTGATAGAGTCTCTCTCTCTCTATATATATATGTATAGTCAATAAGTAAGGTTGAGCATCAAAGTCAAATCATGTGAGAATGCAGTTAGATGACTTGACTACACTCGTCTTGCATCCTAGGATAGGTAGCTACATTGTCTACTGTCCATTCTTCTCCTCACCTCTACCTCTTGAGTTGGTTGCCACTTGAACTTAGAAGGGAATACCCCACTCCTCGAGGAAGGAGTTTCTGTATTGGGGAATCATTGGGTTATCATGCTAGAGAAGTCAATCTCTTTGTCATTTCAGTTGGGGAGAGACACTATCACTTACACTGTACAAGTCAGATTCATAGTCATAAGGGTTTCAGTATGAATTGAAGTATTCTGACCTGGATATTGAGGGGACTTGAGCAGAGTTTTGGGATTCTCTAAATCTATTGGATTTCAAATCCGATTCCCACTAAGGTTTCGCCTGCACTAAAATTCCAAAGGTCTGACTTAAGCTCCAAACTTTGATTTTGTGAAGACAAGTTTGAGAATGAAACTTAATCCATTTCATTCTTTTTCTATTCTTTTGTTTTTATTTTCTACACTTATTGCCTAAGTGTTTCCTAGGGACTATCAATGGCAAGTATAGGGGCGTGATGAATCTCCATTTCATCACCTTTATTATATCATTTTGGCCTTAAAAACTCTGGTAGCTGCGTGTAAATACATTTAATTCATGCATTTTAGCATTCATGCATTATTGTGTAAACAGTGTATAAAATACATTTTAATGCCAAAATTATATAATAAAGAAAAAAAGAAAAAGAATAAAATATTGAAGATATTTTATGAGCCTAATCCTCGAGACCAAGGAATCTTGATGACTAGACCGATAAGGATTGAAGTAGGGGGAGATAAGGGCCAAAATATAATAAAACTCTTTTATTTTATTCATTTATTATTCATTTTGGGACCTATTTTTAGTTCCACTTTTTATACCTCAAAAAAAGAAACTTCGAACATGAAAGATGTAAATAATTAAATATAGAAAAATACAAAATTGAGTTTACATAAAATATTATAGAGTATACAAAATACAGTCTAAATAAGTTTCCAAAATTCCAAATTCCTAGACTCATATCTTTCAAATAAAACTCGAAAATATCAAATGACCTTTAATTGTATATAACTTTTAATAAGCTATATAATGAAGTTGTCTTCATATTTGTTGGAGTTAAGGTGTGAAAGTAAGATTTTGAACCACTGTTGTATAGTTTACCCTATTAAAATATTTATTTTATTTATTATTTATCATTTTTATAATTTTATATTTTTATAAACTTGTAAATATTATTTATAATATATATACACCTGAAAACAAGAATAAAATAATAACGAAGATATAAAAAAAAAATATGTAAAGAAAATACATAGATAAACATAGATGAAATACCCATACTTCTACCTATATTTTTAATATACCTATATATTTAAATGTATATTTTATATCAAAAAATATAATAAAAATATATTTATGAATGAAAATAATTTATAATTTTATAAAATTATAAAGTAAATTAATAAAACTAAAAATATAAAATAAAAATAAAAGACCAAAAAACTTAGATGAAAATACCTATATATTACCCCCAAAAAGTAAATTGTTATTGCAAAGCCCTAATAAATAAATAAAAATAATAATAAATTAATTTAGAAAATAAGAAACATTTTTAATTTATAATCTAAAATTAATAAAATCATTTTATAATTAATAATGAATTTTCACTTATTTTGGCTGGGTTTTTTTTTTTGGCCCGCGTGGACCAACCAGAACCTTTAGACAGTTTACCGCGAGTCAACTGTTTTACCCTAATCCTGTTTGTCATTGATTTGTTACTTGAGAAGGATGGGCTCCTTTAGAAGAAATCTTCCATTTACATTAGAGATCCACGCTGACCCTACTCCTTGGCCACACCACCTTTGCTTCACCCGTGATCTATCCTGAAATATCACCTCATCGTCACTTGTATAAAATTCCCCCGACGACTTCTTCCACTTCTTGAACACCATTTTGCCCTAGCCTCGACCTCCTCTGGGTTGCTTTGGATAGACACAGGTGACAGGCGCGTCCCCGGTGACTTGTTGTGAGTCCAAGTGAAGGTGGATGCGCTTCGACCCATCTCCGACGGTCTACGCCACCGTCGAGGTCTGGCTTCACGACCCTGCGCTGTTGGAGGACATTTTTCTCTCATTTTAATCGTGTATCACCTTAAGTTAATACCCTATGTTGCTTGAGTATTTAATTACATTATTTACCCGTAAAACCCGCTTCAAAGTTCATCGGAGTTGTGTTCCGGTGAACTCTTTCCCCTATTCCGACTAGTAGTACGACCCACCAACCACCCTCATTTTGCTCCCTCTTGATTCTTCTATGTTAACTGCTTTCTGTTCCCCCAGATCCATCGTGGATCTGGAGATCCGTGCTCCACAACCGCTGCTTCGTTGGAGTTCGTCTGCCCATGCCACCAACATCCCCCCTTGGCAAACGAGCCCCCGAGACCCTCTCTTCTTGCTGGAACCTTAATTGCAAGTTTTGGGGCCAAAGGACTCCATCTGAAGTCGATTTTGTAGAAAAGGGAGCAATTGGAGCTCCCATTCAACCCCGACTCTGTCTGATCGCCTTGGAGCTCCTAATGCTCGTCTGAGATCGTCCATCAGCACGGAGGAAACCTCGGAGGATTTTGCGACCTCACCGAGCTCCTGGGGACAAACGGGAGAGGAGGAGTGGATCTAATCTCGTCAGCGTGGAGTTCTTCCACTTTCTTGCAGATCGTTGACGAGTCGCTTAATACGATGTTTAATTCGTGTACGTTGTAGTACGTGTACTTAGCGATTCGGTCAGAACCGAGAGAAGAATCTCCGTGAAGAGTGTCTCGGCTTAATTTATATCCCGGGCATGTCCGGGGTCGAAATCAGGGAGGCAAAGGAACAATTTGGGTTTAATTTAAAAACTTAGGACTAGATTTCCACGCGGTATTTTTTTAGATTTTTTAATGCAAAAAGAAATATCAATGCAAGATGCGGTTAAATTATAACACTAAGAAAACACACAACAAGGCCAATTATTCTTGTCTAGGTCGGGAAGTGCATCCCAACCTATCTAGTGGCATTGATCTCAAAAGACAGGAGAGTATGGGTTGCAATAATGCTTCAAAAGAGGTATAGTCTACGGGCGCAAGAGGAAAAAATCCTTATGTACATGCTACTGTAAATTGTATTTCTAAAAAAGCAAAAACTCCAAAAAAGTGGTCATGCATGATTGAAAAAAATGCCTGATAGAGTCTCTATATATATATATATATATATGTATAGTCAATAAGTAAGGTTGAGCATCAAAGTCAAATCATGTGAGAATGCAGTTAGATGACTTGACTACACTCGTCTTGCATCCTAGGATAGGTAGCTACATTGTCTACTGTCCATTCTTCTCCTCACCCCTACCTCTTGAGTTGGTTTCCACTTGAACATAGAAGGGAATACCCCACTCCTCGAGGAAGGAGTTTCTGTATTGGGGAATCATTGGGTTATCATGCTGGGGAAGTCAATCTCTTTGTCATTTCAGTTGGGGAGAGACACTATCACTTACACTGTACGAGTTAGATTCATAGTCATGAGGGTTTCAGTATGAATTGAAGTATTCTGACTTGGCTATTGAGGGGACTTGAGCAGAGTTTTGGGATTCTCTAAATCTATTGGATTTCAAATCCGATTCCCACTAAGGTTTCGCCTGCACTAAAATTCCAAAGGCCTGACTTGAGCTCCAAACTTTGATTTTGTGAAGACAAGTTTGAGAATGAAACTTAATCCATTTCATTCTTTTTCTTTTCTTCTGTTTTTATTTTCTACACTAATTTCCTAAGTGTTTCCTAGGGACTATCAATGGCAAGTATAGGGGCGTGATGAATCTCCATTTCATCACCTTTATTATATCATTTTGGCCTTAAAAACTCTGGTAATTGCGTGTAAATTCATTTAATTCATGCATTTTAGCATTCATGCATTATTGTGTAAATAGTGTATAAAATACATTTTAATGCCAAAATTATATAATAAAGAAAAAAAGAAAAAGAATAAAATATTGAAGATATTTTATGAGCCTAATCCTCGAGACCAAGGAATCTTGATGACTAGACCGATAAGGATTGAAGTAGGGGGAGATAAGGGCCAAAATATAATAAAACTCTTTTATTTTATTCATTTATTATTCATTTTGGGACCTATTTTTAGTTCCACTTTTTATACCTCAAAAAAAGAAACTTCGAACATGAAAGATGTAAATAATTAAATATAGAAAAATACAAAATTGAGTTTACATAAAATATTATAGAGTATACAAAATACAGTCTAAATAAGTTTCCAAAATTCCAAATTCCTAGACTCATATCTTTAAAATAAAACTCAAATATATCAAATGACCTTTAATTGTATATCACTTTTAATAAGATATATAATGATGTTGTCTTCATATTTGTTGGAGTTAAGGTGTGAAAGTAAGATTTTGAACCACTGTTGTATTGTTTACTCGATTAAAATATTTATTTTATTTATTATTTATCATTTTTATAATTTTATATTTTCATAAACTTGTAAATATTATTTATAATATATATACACCTTAAAACAAGAATAAAACAATAACGATGATATTAAAATAAAATATGTAAAGAAAATACATAGATAAACATAGATGAAATACCCATACTTATACCTATATTTTTAATATACCTATTTATTTAAATGTATATTTTATATGAAAAAATATAATAAAAATATATTTATGAATAAAAATAATTTATAATTTTATAAAATTCTAAAGTAAATTAATAAAACTAAAAATATAAAATAAAAATAAAAGACCGAAAAACATAGATGAAAATACCTATATATTACCCCTAAAAAGTAAATTGTTATTGCAAAGCCCTGATAAATAAATAAAAATAATAATAAATTAATTTATAAAATAAGAAACATTTTTTTTATAATCTAAAATTAATAAAATCATTTTATAATTAATAATTATTTTTCACTTATTTTGGCTGGGTTTTTTTTGTTGGCCCGCGTGGACCAACCAAAACCTTTAGACGGTTTACCGCGAGTCAACTGTTTTACCCTAATCCTGTTTTTCATTGATTTGTTACATGAGAAGGATGGGCTTCTTTAGAAGAAATCTTCCCTGTACATTAGAGATCCACGCTGACCCTACTCCTTGGCCACACCACCTTTGCTTCACCCGTGATCTATCCTGAAATATCACCTCATCGTCACTTGTATAAAATTCCCCCGATGACTTCTTCCACTTCTTGAACACCATTTTGCCCTAGCCTCGACCTCCTCTGGGTTGCTTTGGATAGACACAGGTGACAGGCGCGTCCCCGGCGACTTGTTGTGAGTCCAAGTGAAGGTGGATGCGCTTCGACCCATCTCCGACGGTCTACGCCACCGTCGAGGTCCGGCTTCACGACCCTGCGCTGTTGGAGGTCATTTTTCTCTCATTTTAATCGTGTATCACCTTAAGTTAATACCCTATGTTGCTTGAGTATTTAATTACATTATTTACCCGTAAAACCCGCTTCAATGTTCATCGGAGTTGTGTTCCGGTGAACTCTTTCCCCTATTCCGACTAGTCGTACGACCCACCAACCACCCTCATTTTGCTCCCTCTTGATTCTTCTATGCCAACTGCTTTTCCGTTCCCCCAGATCCATCGTGGATCTGGAGATCCGTGCTCCACAACCGCTGCTTCCTTGGAGTTCGTCTGCCCATGCCACCAACATCCCCCCTTTCCAAACGAGCCCCCGAGACCCTCTCTTCTTGCTGGAACCTTAATTGCAAGTTTTGGGGCCAAAGGACTCCATCTGAAGTCGATTTTGTAGAAAAGGGAGCAATTGGAGCTCCCATTCAACCCCGACTCTGTCTGATCGCCTTGGAGCTCCTAATGCTCGTCTGAGATCGTCCATCAGCACGGAGGAAACCTCGGAGGATTTTGCGACCTCACCGAGCTCCTGGGGACAAACGGGAGAGGAGGAGTGGATCTAATCTCGTCAGCGTGGAGTTCTTCCACTTTCTTGCAGATCGCTGACGAGTCGCTTAATACGATGTTTAATTCGTGTACGTTGTAGTACGTGTACTTAGCGATTCGGTCAGAACCGAGAGAAGAATCTCCGTGAAGAGTGTCTCGGCTTAATTTATATCCCGGGCAAGTCCGGGGTCGAACTCAGGGAGGCAAAGGAACAATTTGGGTTTAATTTAAAAACTTAGGACTAGATTTCCACGCGGTATTTTTTTAGATTTTTTAATGCAAAAAGAAATATCAATGCAAGATGCGGTTAAATTATAACACTAAGAAAACACACAACAAGGCCAATTATCCTTGTCTAGGGAGGGAAGTGCATCCCAACCTATCTAGTGGCATTGATCTCAAAAGACTGGAGAGTATGGGTTGCAATAATGCCTCAAAAAAGGTATAGTCTACGGGCTCAAGAGGAAAAAATCCTTATGTACATGCTACTGTAAATTGTATTGCAAAAAAAGCAAAAACTCCAAAAAAGTGGTCATGCATAATTGAAAGAAATGACTGATAGAGTCTCTCTCTCTATATATATGTATAGTCAATAAGTAAGGTTGAGCATCAAAGTCAAATCATGTGAGAATGCAGTTAGATGACTTGACTACACTCGTCTTGCATCCTAGGATAGGTAGTTACATTGTCTACTGTCCATTCTTCTCCTCACCCCTACCTCTTGAGTTGGTTGCCACTTGAACTTAGAAGGGAATACCCCACTCCCCGAGGAAGGAGTTTCTGTATTGGGGAATCATTGGGTTATCATGCTGGAGAAGTCAATCTCTTTGTCATTTCAGTTGGGGAGAGACACTGTCACTTACACTGTACGAGTCAGATTCATAGTCATAAGGGTTTCAGTATGAATTGAAGTATTCTGACCTGACTATTGAGGGGACTTGAGCAGAGTTTTGGGATTCTCTAAATCTATTGGATTTCAAATCCGATTCCCACTAAGGTTTCGCCTGCACTAAAATTCCAAAGGTCTGACTTAAGCTCCAAACATTGATTTTGTGAAGACAAGTTTGAGAATGAAACTTAATCCATTTCATTCTTTTTCTTTTCTTTTTTTTTTATTTTCTACACTTATTGCCTAAGTGTTTCCTAGGGACTATCAATGGCAAGTATAGGGGCGTGATGAATCTCCATTTCATCACCTTTATTATATCATTTTGGCCTTAAAAACTCTGGTAATTGCGTGTAAATACATTTAATTCATGCATTTTAGCATTCATGCATTATTGTGTAAACAGTGTATAATATACATTTTAATGCCAAAATTATATAATAAAGAAAAAAAGAAAAAGAATAAAATATTGAAGATATTTTATGAGCCTAATCCTCGAGACCAAGGAATCTTGATGACTAGACCGATAAGGATTGAAGTAGGGGGAGATAAGGGCCAAAATATAATAAAACTCTTTTATTTTATTCATTTATTATTCATTTTGGGACCTTTTTTTGTTCCACTTTTTATACCTCAAAAAAAGAAACTTCGAACATGAAAGATGTAAATAATTAAATATAGAAAAATACAAAATTGAGTTTACATAAAATATTATAGAGTATACAAAATACAGTCTAAATAAGTTTCCAAAATTCCAAATTCCTAGACTCATATCTTTCAAATAAAACTCAAATATATCAAATGACCTTTAATTGTATATAACTTTTAATAAGATATATAATGAAGTTGTCTTCATATTTGTTGGAGTTAAGGTGTGAAAGTAAGATTTTGAACCACTGTTGTATAGTTTACCCTATTAAAATATTTATTTTGTTTATTATTTATCATCTTTATAATTTTATATTTTTATAAACTTGTAAATATTATTTATAATATATATACACCTTAAAACAAGAATAAAACAATAACGAAGATATTAAAATAAAATATGTAAAGAAAATACATAGATAAACATAGATGAAATACCCATACTTGTACCTATATTTATAATATACCTATTTATGTAATTGTATATTTTATATCAAAAAATATAATAAAAATATATTTATGAATAAAAATAATTTATAATTTTATAAAATTCTAAAGTAAATTAATAAAACTAAAAATATAAAATAAAAATAAAAGACCGAAAAACTTAGGATAAAATACCTATATATTACCCCTAAAAAGTAAATTGTTATTGCAAAGCCCTAATAAATAAACAAAAATAATAATAAATTAATTTATAATATAAGAAACATTTTTTTTTATAATCTAAAATTAATAAAATCATTTTATAATTAATAATGAATTTTCACTTATTTTGGCTGGGTTTTTTTTGTTGGCCCGCGTGGACCAACCAGAACCTTTAGACGGTTTACCGCGAGTCAATTGTTTTACCCTAATCCTGTTTGTCATTGATTTGTTACTTGAGAAGGATGGGCTCCTTTAGAAGAAATCTTCCCTGTACATTAGAGATCCACGCTGACCCTACTCCTTTGCCACACCACCTTTGCTTCACCAGTGATCTATCCTGAAATATCACCTCATCGTCACTTGTATAAAATTCCCCCGACGACTTCTTCCACTTCTTGAACACCATTTTGCCCTAGCCTCGACCTCCTCTGGGTTGCTTTGGATAGACACAGGTGACAGGCGCGTCCCTGACGACTTGTTGTGAGTCCAAGTGAAGGTGGATGCGCTTCGACCCATCTCCGACGGTCTACGCCACCGTCGAGGTCAGGCTTCACGACCCTGCGCTATTGGAGGTCATTTTTCTCTCATTTTAATCGTGTATCACCTTAAGTTAATACCCTATGTTGCTTGAGTATTTAATTACATTATTTACCCGTAAAACCCGCTTCAATGTTCATCGGAGTTGTGTTCCGGTGAACTCTTTCCCCTATTCCGACTAGTCGTACGACCCACCAACCACCCTCATTTTGCTCCCTCTTGATTCTTCTATGCCAACTGCTTTTCCGTTCCCCCAGATCCATCGTGGATCTGGAGATCCGTGCTCCACAACCGCTGCTTCCTTGGAGTTCGTCTGCCCATGCCACCAACATCCCCCCTTGCCAAACGAGCCCCCGAGACCCTCTCTTCTTGCTGGAACCTTAATTGCAAGTTTTGGGGCCAAAGGACTCCATCTGAAGTCGATTTTGTAGAAAAGGGAGCAATTGGAGCTCCCATTCAACCCCGACTCTGTCTGATCGCCTTGGAGCTCCTAATGCTCGTCTGAGATCGTCCATCAGCACGGAGGAAACCTCGGAGGATTTTGCGACCTCACCGAGCTCCTGGGGACAAACGGGAGAGGAGGAGTGGATCTAATCTCGTCAGCGTGGAGTTCTTCCACTTTCTTGCAGATCGCTGACGAGTCGCTTAATACGATGTTTAATTCGTGTACGTTGTAGTACGTGTACTTAGCGATTCGGTCAGAACCGAGAGAAGAATCTCCGTGAAGAGTTTCTCGGCTTAATTTATATCCCGGGCAAGTCCGGGGTCGAACTCAGGGAGGCAAAGGAACAATTTGGGTTTAATTTAAAAACTTAGGACTAGATTTCCACGCGGTATTTTTTTAGATTTTTTAATGCAAAAAGAAATATCAATGCAAGATGCGGTTAAATTATAACACTAAGAAAACACACAACAAGGCCAATTATCCTTGTCTAGGGAGGGAAGTGCATCCCAACCTATCTAGTGGCATTGATCTCAAAAGACTGGAGAGTATGGGTTGCAATAATGCCTCAAAAGAGGTATAGTCTACGGGCTCAAGAGGAAAAAATCCTTATGTACATGCTACTGTAAATTGTATTGCAAAAAAAGCAAAAACTCCAAAAAAGTGGTCATGCATAATTGAAAGAAATGACTGATAGAGTCTCTCTCTCTATATATATGTATAGTCAATAAGTAAGGTTGAGCATCAAAGTCAAATCATGTGAGAATGCAGTTAGATGACTTGACTACACTCGTCTTGCATCCTAGGATAGGTAGTTACATTGTCTACTGTCCATTCTTCTCCTCACCCCTACCTCTTGAGTTGGTTGCCACTTGAACTTAGAAGGGAATACCCCACTCCCCGAGGAAGGAGTTTCTGTATTGGGGAATCATTGGGTTATCATGCTGGAGAAGTCAATCTCTTTGTCATTTCAGTTGGGGAGAGACACTGTCACTTACACTGTACGAGTCAGATTCATAGTCATAAGGGTTTCAGTATGAATTGAAGTATTCTGACCTGACTATTGAGGGGACTTGAGCAGAGTTTTGGGATTCTCTAAATCTATTGGATTTCAAATCCGATTCCCACTAAGGTTTCGCCTGCACTAAAATTCCAAAGGTCTGACTTAAGCTCCAAACATTGATTTTGTGAAGACAAGTTTGAGAATGAAACTTAATCCATTTCATTCTTTTTCTTTTCTTTTTTTTTTATTTTCTACACTTATTGCCTAAGTGTTTCCTAGGGACTATCAATGGCAAGTATAGGGGCGTGATGAATCTCCATTTCATCACCTTTATTATATCATTTTGGCCTTAAAAACTCTGGTAATTGCGTGTAAATACATTTAATTCATGCATTTTAGCATTCATGCATTATTGTGTAAACAGTGTATAATATACATTTTAATGCCAAAATTATATAATAAAGAAAAAAAGAAAAAGAATAAAATATTGAAGATATTTTATGAGCCTAATCCTCGAGACCAAGGAATCTTGATGACTAGACCGATAAAGATTGAAGTAGGGGGAGATAAGGGCCAAAATATAATAAAACTCTTTTATTTTATTCATTTATTATTCATTTTGGGACCTTTTTTAGTTCCACTTTTTATACCTCAAAAAAAGAAACTTCGAACATGAAAGATGTAAATAATTAAATATAGAAAAATACAAAATTGAGTTTACATAAAATATTATAGAGTATACAAAATACAGTCTAAATAAGTTTCCAAAATTCCAAATTCCTAGACTCATATCTTTCAAATAAAACTCAAATATATCAAATGACCTTTAATTGTATATAACTTTTAATAAGATATATAATGAAGTTGTCTTCATATTTGTTGGAGTTAAGGTGTGAAAGTAAGATTTTGAACCACTGTTGTATAGTTTACCCTATTAAAATATTTATTTTGTTTATTATTTATCATCTTTATAATTTTATATTTTTATAAACTTGTAAATATTATTTATAATATATATACACCTTAAAACAAGAATAAAACAATAACGAAGATATTAAAATAAAATATGTAAAGAAAATACATAGATAAACATAGATGAAATACCCATACTTATACCTATATTTATAATATACCTATTTATGTAATTGTATATTTTATATCAAAAAATATAATAAAAATATATTTATGAATAAAAATAATTTATAATTTTATAAAATTCTAAAGTAAATTAATAAAACTAAAAATATAAAATAAAAATAAAAGACCGAAAAACTTAGGATAAAATACCTATATATTACCCCTAAAAAGTAAATTGTTATTGCAAAGCCCTAATAAATAAACAAAAATAATAATAAATTAATTTATAATATAAGAAACATTTTTTTTATAATCTAAAATTAATAAAATCATTTTATAATTAATAATGAATTTTCACTTATTTTGGCTGGGTTTTTTTTGTTGGCCCGCGTGGACCAACCAGAACCTTTAGACGGTTTACCGCGAGTCAATTGTTTTACCCTAATCCTGTTTGTCATTGATTTGTTACTTGAGAAGGATGGGCTCCTTTAGAAGAAATCTTCCCTGTACATTAGAGATCCACGCTGACCCTACTCCTTTGCCACACCACCTTTGCTTCACCAGTGATCTATCCTGAAATATCACCTCATCGTCACTTGTATAAAATTCCCCCGATGACTTCTTCCACTTCTTGAACACCATTTTGCCCTAGCCTCGACCTCCTCTGGGTTGCTTTGGATAGACACAGGTGACAGGCGCGTCCCCGACGACTTGTTGTGAGTCCAAGTGAAGGTGGATGCGCTTCGACCCATCTCCGACGGTCTACGCCACCGTCGAGGTCCGGCTTCACGACCCTGCGCTGTTGGAGGTCATTTTTCTCTCATTTTAATCGTGTATCACCTTAAGTTAATACCCTATGTTGCTTGAGTATTTAATTACATTATTTACCCGTAAAACCCGCTTCAATGTTCATCGGAGTTGTGTTCCGGTGAACTCTTTCCCCTATTCCGACTAGTCGTACGACCCACCAACCACCCTCATTTTGCTCCCTCTTGATTCTTCTATGCCAACTGCTTTTCCGTTCCCCCAGATCCATCGTGGATCTGGAGATCCGTGCTCCACAACCGCTGCTTCCTTGGAGTTCGTCTGCCCATGCCACCAACATCCCCCCTTGCCAAACGAGCCCCCGAGACCCTCTCTTCTTGCTGGAACCTTAATTGCAAGTTTTGGGGCCAAAGGACTCCATCTGAAGTCGATTTTGTAGAAAAGGGAGCAATTGGAGCTCCCATTCAACCCCGACTCTGTCTGATCGCCTTGGAGCTCCTAATGCTCGTCTGAGATCGTCCATCAGCACGGAGGAAACCTCGGAGGATTTTGCGACCTCACCGAGCTCCTGGGGACAAACGGGAGAGGAGGAGTGGATCTAATCTCGTCAGCGTGGAGTTCTTCCACTTTCTTGCAGATCGCTGACGAGTCGCTTAATACGATGTTTAATTCGTGTACGTTGTAGTACGTGTACTTAGCGATTCGGTCAGAACCGAGAGAAGAATCTCCGTGAAGAGTGTCTCGGCTTAATTTATATCCCGGGCAAGTCCGGGGTCGAACTCAGGGAGGCAAAGGAACAATTTGGGTTTAATTTAAAAACTTAGGACTAGATTTCCACGCGGTATTTTTTTAGATTTTTTAATGCAAAAAGAAATATCAATGCAAGATGCGGTTAAATTATAACACTAAGAAAACACACAACAAGGCCAATTATCCTTGTCTAGGGAGGGAAGTGCATCCCAACCTATCTAGTGGCATTGATCTCAAAAGACTGGAGAGTATGGGTTGCAATAATGCCTCAAAAGAGGTATAGTCTACGGGCTCAAGAGGAAAAAATCCTTATGTACATGCTACTGTAAATTGTATTGCAAAAAAAGCAAAAACTCCAAAAAAGTGGTCATGCATAATTGAAAGAAATGACTGATAGAGTCTCTCTCTCTATATATATGTATAGTCAATAAGTAAGGTTGAGCATCAAAGTCAAATCATGTGAGAATGCAGTTAGATGACTTGACTACACTCGTCTTGCATCCTAGGATAGGTAGTTACATTGTCTACTGTCCATTCTTCTCCTCACCCCTACCTCTTGAGTTGGTTGCCACTTGAACTTAGAAGGGAATACCCCACTCCCCGAGGAAGGAGTTTCTGTATTGGGGAATCATTGGGTTATCATGCTGGAGAAGTCAATCTCTTTGTCATTTCAATTGGGGAGAGACACTGTCACTTACACTGTACGAGTCAGATTCATAGTCATAAGGGTTTCAGTATGAATTGAAGTATTCTGACCTGACTATTGAGGGGACTTGAGCAGAGTTTTGGGATTCTCTAAATCTATTGGATTTCAAATCCGATTCCCACTAAGGTTTCGCCTGCACTAAAATTCCAAAGGTCTGACTTAAGCTCCAAACATTGATTTTGTGAAGACAAGTTTGAGAATGAAACTTAATCCATTTCATTCTTTTTCTTTTCTTTTTTTTTTATTTTCTACACTTATTGCCTAAGTGTTTCCTAGGGACTATCAATGGCAAGTATAGGGGCGTGATGAATCTCCATTTCATCACCTTTATTATATCATTTTGGCCTTAAAAACTCTGGTAATTGCGTGTAAATACATTTAATTCATGCATTTTAGCATTCATGCATTATTGTGTAAACAGTGTATAATATACATTTTAATGCCAAAATTATATAATAAAGAAAAAAAGAAAAAGAATAAAATATTGAAGATATTTTATGAGCCTAATCCTCGAGACCAAGGAATCTTGATGACTAGACCGATAAGGATTGAAGTAGGGGGAGATAAGGGCCAAAATATAATAAAACTCTTTTATTTTATTCATTTATTATTCATTTTGGGACCTTTTTTAGTTCCACTTTTTATACCACAAAAAAAGAAACTTCGAACATGAAAGATGTAAATAATTAAATATAGAAAAATACAAAATTGAGTTTACATAAAATATTATAGAGTATACAAAATACAGTCTAAATAAGTTTCCAAAATTCCAAATTCCTAGACTCATATCTTTCAAATAAAACTCAAATATATCAAATGACCTTTAATTGTATATAACTTTTAATAAGATATATAATGAAGTTGTCTTCATATTTGTTGGAGTTAAGGTGTGAAAGTAAGATTTTGAACCACTGTTGTATAGTTTACCCTATTAAAATATTTATTTTGTTTATTATTTATCATCTTTATAATTTTATATTTTTATAAACTTGTAAATATTATTTATAATATATATACACCTTAAAACAAGAATAAAACAATAACGAAGATATTAAAATAAAATATGTAAAGAAAATACATAGATAAACATAGATGAAATACCCATACTTATACCTATATTTATAATATACCTATTTATGTAATTGTATATTTTATATCAAAAAATATAATAAAAATATATTTATGAATAAAAATAATTTATAATTTTATAAAATTCTAAAGTAAATTAATAAAACTAAAAATATAAAATAAAAATAAAAGACCGAAAAACTTAGGATAAAATACCTATATATTACCCCTAAAAAGTAAATTGTTATTGCAAAGCCCTAATAAATAAACAAAAATAATAATAAATTAATTTATAATATAAGAAACATTTTTTTTTATAATCTAAAATTAATAAAATCATTTTATAATTAATAATGAATTTTCACTTATTTTGGCTGGGTTTTTTTTGTTGGCCCGCGTGGACCAACCAGAACCTTTAGACGGTTTACCGCGAGTCAATTGTTTTACCCTAATCCTGTTTGTCATTGATTTGTTACTTGAGAAGGATGGGCTCCTTTAGAAGAAATCTTCCCTGTACATTAGAGATCCACGCTGACCCTACTCCTTTGCCACACCACCTTTGCTTCACCAGTGATCTATCCTGAAATATCACCTCATCGTCACTTGTATAAAATTCCCCCGACGACTTCTTCCACTTCTTGAACACCATTTTGCCCTAGCCTCGACCTCCTCTGGGTTGCTTTGGATAGACACAGGTGACAGGCGCGTCCCCGACGACTTGTTGTGAGTCCAAGTGAAGGTGGATGCGCTTCGACCCATCTCCGACGGTCTACGCCACCGTCGAGGTCCGGCTTCACGACCCTGCGCTGTTGGAGGTCATTTTTCTCTCATTTTAATCGTGTATCACCTTAAGTTAATACCCTATGTTGCTTGAGTATTTAATTACATTATTTACCCGTAAAACCCGCTTCAATGTTCATCGGAGTTGTGTTCCGGTGAACTCTTTCCCCTATTCCGACTAATCGTACGACCCACCAACCACCCTCATTTTGCTCCCTCTTGATTCTTCTATGCCAATTGCTTTTCCGTTCCCCCAGATCCATCGTGGATCTGGAGATCCGTGCTCCACAACCGCTGCTTCGTTGGAGTTTGTCTGCCCATGCCACCAACATCCCCCCTTGGCAAACGAGCCCCCAAGACCCTCTCTTCTTGCTGGAACCTTAATTGCAAGTTTTGGGGCCAAAGGACTCCATCTGAAGTCGATTTTGTTAAAAAGGGAGCAATTGGAGCTCCCATTCAACCCCGACTCTGTCTGATCGCCTTGGAGCTCCTAATGCTCGTCTGAGATCGTCCATCAGCACGGAGGAAACCTCGGAGGATTTTGCGACCTCACCGAGCTCCTGGGGACAAACGGGAGAGGAGGAGTGGATCTAATCTCGTCAACGTGGAGTTCTTCCACTTTCTTGCAGATCGCTAACGAGTCGCTTAATACGATGTTTAATTCGTGTACGTTGTAGTACGTGTACTTAGCGATTCGGTCAGAACCGAGAGAAGAATCTCCGTAAAGAGTGTCTCGGCTTAATTTATATCCCGGGCAAGTCCGGGGTCGAACTCAGGGAGGCAAAGGAACAATTTGGGTTTAATTTAAAAACTTAGGACTAGATTTCCACGTGGTATTTTTTTAGATTTTTAAATGCAAAAAGAAATATCAATGCAAGATGCGGTTAAATTACAACACTAAGAAAACACACAACAAGGCCAAATTATTTTAATGTTTAATTAATCCAATTCAGCCAAATTATATTTTTCCTAGCATCCTAATCCAGTGATGAACACAAATCACATTTTTTTAGAATTTTAGGGGTTAAAATGCAATAACTAAAAATGCACACTTTTTATGGGTTTTTTCGCAATTTATCACACAAACAGTAAGCAAAAATCATGAAAGAATTACTGGTACTCAAACATGATGCAAGGAAGCTAAAGCTACAGTAATTTTTTTGGAATTTTTTGACAAAATATGAATTTTTTATGTATTTTTCAGTAGAAATAGGGTGACAGTGAGTAATTAATTCCTAATAAATCCACAATATCAAATTAATCAAGGTGCGAATTATCTCACATCGATAGTTTTACATAGAATCCAGGAGACTTGAAATTTTGCAAAAATGATATATGTGGATTTAATTAAAAATCAATTACTAAAATCACTTCACAATTTATTTTAGGCACAAGACGACTTTACTTTGGATGAAACTTGGACAGTAACTTAATCACAATTCAAAGCATCCTTTATAATTTTTGTGGAATTTTTAGAGTATCCGTGTATGAGATATAAAATTAAGAGTCCAATTTGGGTAAAATATGAAGAATTTCAGTTACACAATTTTAATTAATTACCCAAACACCACAAAAATACAAAGAAATATCCATAAAGTAGAGAATTAGTTGCTCAACATGAAAACATTTTTCATTGAATAAAAAGATGCACTACAGGTGTCCAAATTAGGAGTCAAACATAGGAGTGTCTTTGCAAATCAGAAATTGAAAAGATAATATAAAACATGAACAGGGACTGAAATGTATTTACATAAACTTAACAGGACAAGAGTACAATTTTTACAAAATAAAAAAAATTAAAATGGACCTTCTTCTGCAAGTGCGCAGGTGGAAGAACCCAAAAGGGGGAGTGGCGTCGGCGGCGGCGGAGGTCGGCGGCTCCGCGCGGGGATGCGTGCGACCGTGTGCCGGCGGAGGGAGGTAGTCGGCGGGTGGCTAGGAGTGGAGTCGGCGAGGACGGCGGCGAGCTGCGGCGAAGAGGAGGAGCACGACGGTGGGAGAGGTAGAGGAGCGCGGGTGGCCGCACGGTTGGTGGACACCATTGGGCGGCGCGGTTCGCAGCCGCGCGGAGGGCAGCACAGGTGCACGTGGCCGGCGAGCGCCGGTGGCAGGAGGAGAAGGGGTGGGAGGCGGCGGCGCTAGAGCTGCTTCCCCCTCCCCTCCGTTACCTTTTTTTATTTTTTTAATGTTTTGATTAAAAGGAAATTTTTTTTGTTTTAATTTTTTTCTTTTTTTTTATTTTCTTTAGACAGGAAATATGTACACAAAAAGGAAAGGGGGGAATGATAGTGAGAAGATGACATGAACTAAATAAATGGGGACATGTAGATGGTTATATGGTGTGATAAAAACAAAAATTACACGATGATAAAATGAGAATGAAAATACCTACGATGAATGCCGTCGCCTATGGAGTGCTCACGAAAGCACGGTCTTCGCTCAAATCGCCGGTGAGCTCTAGCAGCGCGCAGTTGCGGCTGCGATGTTGGACAAAAAACCAACGGATCTGACTGGAGAGAGGGCCGCCGTCGCTCGACCGCGATTGCATCGCTGTCACCGATTCAACTCTGGGAACTAGACTCTCACATAAAGATGGATCAAAGGCAAATTGAGGAGGATGTGATGTATATATTGATGATGAAATGAGAGGTTATTAAAGTGGTGGGAGGTTATATTATTAGTGGAGTTGAATGGGAGGTTTAAAAAATGGTGGAGTTGAATGGAGGTTGGTGGTAAAGAGTTGAATGGTGGTTATTGTAGAGAATGGAAATTAAATAAATAAATGAAATAAAGTTGGCTACTTTAATTACAATAAATTAAAAAGAGAAGACAAAAAGTGGAGAATTTACAAAAGAAGACAAAACACCATGTACACATTTTTTTTGCTTTTCTAATATGTATTTTTTTTCTTTTTAATAAGAGATATTACAACAGAAAAATACAATAAAATAGTACAATTAAAATACAACACAATCATAATATTTTTGTATTTTTAGTAATTATGAAAGATACAATAAAAATTAAAGAAAAAAAGAATATATACAAGGTATACAATGTACATCTTGGTCCCAAAACCCAACTTTTGCAAATGAGCTCCGATTTTAATGAAACCACTTCTGTTGGATAGATAATTTTCTAACTTGAACTTTAAAAGTGAGTTTGGTGAATTTAGAATTCATACGGAGCGGGAATTTGGCTTGGAAGTTGGTCTTTACGGCTTTTTCTCTTGGGGATCTAGGAGCATTTATTTGAGGTAAAATTTGTTTTGTATTTTTTTATTTTTATATACATTATTATGAATAAGTTGGAGAAAGTATTAGACAAAAAGAAGTTGAAATGAAATTATTAAAAATAGATGAAGTTTTGGGCTATTTACAGGTATAAAACTCCTTTATTTTTGCGGGTTTTTATGTGTAATTTATTTTGTACAATCTAGTATACAATAATTAGTGTGTTTTATTTACAAGAGTCATTTTGTTAATTTATTGATTTTATGGATATTTTTCTGGGATTTTACTCGGTGATTTTGCTAAGATCAATATATTGAGATGATGAATCGTGGATTCATCACCCCCTATACTTAAACTTTGGTAGTCCTCGAGCAAATAAAGAATGAATAAGTTGGGTTAACCCATGACTGTGCACGTGAATGCAAGACTTGATCTGTTCAAGAACTCTCAGTTTTAGAGATCCTAAAATTCTAAGCAGAACCAAGCTCTAGTCAAAAGGTATCCAATTTCCCTAATCATCAGACTCTCTTGTATACATATATAGTAGAGATATGACTTTAAGTGTTGACCGCAGTTGCAAGAGTAGAGTCACAACGTCACCCAAGGTTCCAGTCCAAGAGACTCTCCTAAGGACCCGAACCTCAACACTAGGGAATAAATCATTTCTTGCATCCAATCCACCGTCACTTTAGTTGTCAGACTTGAAAGTGTAGATGGAAGGCCAGTTGATGGAGGGCATAGGATTGTGTCATTTCTTCTCTCCCTCTCATTGGAACAAGGATCCTCTCGAGTGCCTTATTACTCAATGCATTTTTTGGTGTTGATCAGTGCGTCCGTCAAGAGAAGTTGGAGCCGTCTGCACTTGTTTTCCTGGGAGTACACCAGGGTGTGTCTTTTTTGAGTATTTATTATACCTTCTACACCCAGACTTGTAGCATTTACGATGCAGAGCCCTTTTTTGGTGCAAGCCCGACTCCTGGTCCTAATAGCGGTGGTCCAAGTGGACACTTTGAAATGGTTGGGAGCGCTCGCCTTTGGTGGAAGCTCTTTTGATAATTGACTTTGTGGAATGAGATCTCTTCTTTGACATTTCATTGATTTGTAGTACTTTGGCTAGCTCCACTGCTTTTACCAAGAGTTGGCGCACACTGATCAACATTTTTTTATTTTATCACACCCTGGCACATAGGTAAATGTCAAGAGATAGTACAAGAACCATGTTCTCATACTGGCTAAAGATGCTGACACTCAGGTTTCATGAAGCCTTCATTGATTTTATCCCATCCTCGAGCATCATCAAATCAAGTCCAAACTCAAATCCCTCATCCCAGATCCTCAAGTGAAATTCCAACTCATCTCATCATAACTGCAGTCGTGTATGTGAGGTGCTGATCATATTCTTAAGGTAGAGACTAAGCATGCAATATAGCACACAAATCTTTCAAACTAGGGAAATGTGAATAATTAAGTCCAAGACCCTAATGACTAAGGCTGATTAAGTTAAAATATCAAGAGCTCATAAACCAAGTGTTCTTGAACATCACTAGTCTTGTGTGAAAGTGAATTGTGTCAGGGATTAAACCAACTTATTAGTTAGTTTTTTTGTTTTTTATTAATTTATGATGATTTTTTTAAGTTTTTACAAAAAGTTTTTTTTTACAAACAAAGGCAAAGAAGATTTTTTTAGGAAAAGTTTTGATTCTTTTTTTGTTTTTTTTCTTTGAAAAGATTTTTTATGAAAAGTTTTTTTTGAAAAGATAAGTAAATAAGAAAAGACTTTTTTTAAAGCAAATAAGGGATTTTTTTAAGATATATTTTTAAGAGATTTTTGTTTGTTTTGTTTTGTTTTTTTTACCCACCCCATAATTATTGTATAATAGATACAAAGATACGTGAAAGTATACAAAAATACGTGAAAGTACGAGCTATGGGTAAAGTATATATGTAATATATACACGCTCCCTATACTTAGCACGTGCTGTCCTCATGGCACTAGGTGACAAAAAGACATAGCTCGTATTAAACGTAGAAAAGCTAAAATAATAAATAATATAGAAGTCGATCCGCCCCCTATACTTAGGCTCTATGAGGCCTAAGTGTAGAAGAAGAGCAAAAATGGGGCGGACGAGGTCAAGAAAAGAAATGATGAGTAAATACACATGGCGAGCATCGGTCCCCCCTATACTTAGGCTTTGATCAGCCTAAATATAGGACAAGAGTAAGTGTAAAAACCGATGTGATCTGGAGAATATACAAGGAAGGGAGAATGTACAAGAGTGATTGAATCTTCTAAGATGTTGAATCTGTATGCTGCATCTTCATGCCGATTAATATGACGTATCTGCTCTTTGCTCACTCTGCATGAAGTTGATGACCTCGACTTGGACTAACTGCTCTTTCGAATCAACAAAATGCTTAAACAGTTGTCCATTCACCACATGAGATTGTGCACCATCTGTGAGATCAGCTATCTCTACACTTCCATTCTCGTGCGCTTTCTTAACCACAAAGGGACCCGTCCATTTAGATTTGAGCTTCCCATGGAACATCTTCAACCTGGTATTGAACAACCATACCTTTTGTCCAGGGACAAAGTCTTTGCACCTAATGTGCTGATCATGCCATCTCTTTACTTTGTCCTTATAAATCACTGTTGTCAAATGCCCTGTTTCGGATTTCCACGAGCTCGTTCAAGTTCAAGTCTCGACAAAGTTTCCCTAGGTGACAACTCCAATTAATCTTCTTAATTGCCCATTCGGATTTATGAATCAATTCTGCGAGCAATTGGCATGGCTTGCCATAGATCATTCTAAATGGTAAAGTACCCAATGGTGTCTTGTAGGCTGTCCTATAGGCCCATAGAACTTGGTCCAAGAGCTGGGACCAGTTCTTCCTATCGGGACGAACCAATTTCTGCAAAATACTCTTCACCTCTCTGTTCGAAACCTCTGCCATGCCGTTGGACTGTGGGTGGTAAGGACTAGTAACTCTATGCTCAAATCCATAGTCCTTAGCTAAAGATCTCATATCTCGGTTCACAAAATGGCTTCCCCCATCAGATATCATAACTTTTGGCACCCCGAACCTAGCAATAATATGATCTCTCACAAACTTACAGACAGTCTTGCTGTCTGCGGTTCGGGTCGGGATAGCCTCCACCCACCTAGATAAATAGTCAACCGCCAACAATATGTACTCATGTCCTTGGCTGTTGGGAAAGGGACCCATAAAATCTATGCCCCATGCATCAAAAACATCACAAATAATCATCGGTTGCATAGGCATCTCATCTCTCTGTCCAACTGTCCCTCCCATCCTTTGACAAATCGGGCACGACCGCTCAAAATCAATAACATCTCTAAACAAGGTCGGCCAATACAATCCACATTGAAGTACTTTGTGAGCGGTTCTCTTTCCCGAATGGTGTCCTCCAGCCTCAAGTGAATGACAATATGTGAGGACACTCTGGTACTCCTCCTGAGGAATACACCTTCTCCAAACACAATCCGGTCCTTCAAAGAAAAGGAAAGGATCGTCCCAGTGGTATCTCCTCGAATCCGACTTCAGTCGATCAATGCTGCTCCTAGTCCAACCATGGGGAACCTACTTGGAGACAAGATAGTTCACCATGTTGGCATACCACGGGAGAGAGTCAATAACACAAATTGACTCATCTGGGAAGGTTTCTCTAATCCGCTCATGATCAGGAGAATCCTTAAGTTCAATCCGAGAAAGGTGATCAGCGACAACATTCTTCACTCCAGCTTTATCTTTAATCTCCAAATCAAATTCCTGGAGGAGTAGAATCCACCTAAGAAGACGCGCCTTCGCGTCCTTCTTTTCCATTAAGTATCGAATGGTTGTGTGATCAGTATAAATTGTCAACTTAGAGCCCAAAATATATGATCTGAACTTCTCGAGGGCCCATGCTACCGCGAGCATTTCCTTTTCAGTCACTGTATAATTTTTCTGTGTAGGATCTAAAACTTTGCTCGCATAATGAATCGCAAACGGAATCCCCTCTCGCCGTTGTCCTAACACAGTTCCTATAGCAAAATCTGAAGCATCGGCCATGATCTCAAAGGGGAGAGACCAGTCAGGAGCTTGTAGGATAGGCGAGGCACAAATCTTCCTCTTCAAGAGCTCAAAGGCCTCCAGACACCTGTGATCTACAATGAACTCTGTGTCTTTTCCTAAGAGCTCAGTTAGTGGGCGGGCGATCTTTGAAGAATCCTGAATGAATCTCCTATAGAATCCAACATGCCCTAAAAATGACCGCAATGACTTTACGTTGGTAGGTGGATCGAGTTTCTTGATCACCTCCACCTTGGCAGGGTCAACCTCCATTCCCCTTTTGGAGATGACATACCCCAACACGATACCCTCCGTCACCATAAAGTGACTCTTCTCCCAGGAGAGTACCAGATTCACCTCTCTACACCTCGTGAGGACTCGGTCCAAGTGCGCTAAACATGTATCAAAAGAATCACCATGAACCGAGAAGTCATCCATGAACACTTCCAGGAAATCTCCCACCTGAAGGATATGGAAAATATCCTCAAGCGCATCACGGAAGCGTGATCGTCGTATCGAATATGACGAAGAACGACTAGTCGTACTAGTTGTTCGGTGCAACGGAATTTAAAAAAATTTATTCGATGAAACCACATGATCCAAGAACCATTCTCAGATCGTTTCATCTATAACCACAACAAGTATAATGCAGTACCTCTTGAAGCGTGGTTGATCAAGTCTCTAAAGAAAGAGACCTCCTGTCTCAAGTCCGATCGTCGGCGAGACCGCTTGCGAGCGCGGGGATGAACTGTGTTGTCTTCGCAATCCAAGAAGATGATCCAAGCGTGGTTGCTCCTGATCTCGTCGCACGAGATCAAACGTCTCCTTCGTGAGCGTAGCACACCAAGAAGACGGAAAAACCGAAGAACATCAAAGCGGCAGCGCGGTGGCGATGGCGACGACGATTCTCTCCTCTAGGGTATGGTGGATGGCCACCAACAAGAGAGGGAGAGAGGGCTGGCGTGTATGAAGAAATGAGGGAGAGAGAGAGAGCTCCAATATTGTAAGTCATTAGAGAGCATAGTATGCCTCTCTATTTATAGGGTTTTGGGATCCATGGATCTCAATCCATGGGAAACATAAAATTAATGGGTGAGATTGATTTGTGCCAATCCAATGGCCAAGATTGTTGTTGTCAAAAGCAACAAATTTAGGTCAAAATATATTTGACAAAATCAAATATAATTTACTCCTAAATCAACCCAACAAATAAGGATAGAAGATACATGGAGATTTTATCTCCATGTACCTTCCAAGTGGACGGCCACACATTCCTTATAGGAATGATGTGCCGCCCCTTGAGATTGCATGCAGATTGCAATCCCATGGAAATCCATGAGATTGCATATCTCCTTGGAATCTCTCTTATTTATTTGCAACAAATTTATTGGGTTTTATTCTCCAAAAAATAATTCACAATTATCTTTGAGAATATTCCACTCTTGCCATGGAAAAAATTGTGAATCATATTCACAACCCAAAACAACATATAATTCATATTGTTAATTAATTACACAATGTGTATCCAATACACATAATAATTAATCAACACATATAAATTATAATTAGCTCTCTCTAATACATTATAAATCACATTTATAATATATTATGAATAATTTGATATTTCTATCCACATTATTCTTATCCACATTAATTAAATCACATTTAATTAAATTGGATAATTTCTTCACACATCAAGTTGATTAAATCACATTCAATCATTATTTCTTCATTACATAGATCTTATGGAATTATTCTTGAACCCTTCAAGAATAATGCAATCTCTCTGCAGATACTTGGAGATAAGGACAGGGCAATTGTATTGTTCCACGTATAGTGACATGGATATTGAGATCATATCTCAAATCCAGATCGTGGTCCTCCCATAGATGCTTGATCAAATCAAGACCGTAAATCTAATCTTCTCATTGTATCTGAATCACATTCATATCAATGTCCAACACTTGGACCAAGATCAGATCACTTCTCTACTGAGAGGAGTCACTAAAATCCAGACCCGTTTCATCACTCCCTAGGAATGAAAGCGTCATGGTTATACAATCGTTTATGATCAAATCACCCTCAGGTATTCCCAATACCTGTACATCCTGCATACTGGAAGACTCAGACTAAACCCGAAGTATTGGATCAACTTTATACTGTCTACTTCATGGTTTTATCAGTAAGTTTCTCATTCGATCATTGGGAGTTGGTATCGATCATACACTTTCCAAAAGCGTATATCATACCTAGGTCTTGATCATATACTAAAAGTATATATTAAACCAACAAATTCAGTCAAGCTTCCAAAGCGAGACGACCATGCGCATGGAATTTGATTCTTCCCAATATCTCATGAGTGAGCTCATGTCTTCTGATTCAGTATCTGAACCTGTATGATCCCTTTGAGAGATCGTATTACTCATATGCCCTTATGTGCACACCAGCGTGCCGGTGTATAGACCTTGATTAGGTCATCAACCTATTGGTCTGCCAAATGTACACACTCAGACATATAGTAACACATCTGTCTCCGGTCAGAGGATGCGTGCCTATATCATGACAGCATATGATATAGGACTTTGGTTATCTCGATCTCGTTAAGTCAACTCTTTGACCTAACTAATCTGACATCTCCGAATCTCTATTCCTATGCAGAGGACCTGCATCAAGAGGTCAGTCAGATATCAACCTTCAGAGATAGGATTTCCATCTCCTACTCAGGCTGGAGATCATCTCTTAATAATCATTTGACAGTGCTTGATGAGTCCTCAATCTAACTCTTTAGATATTCATCCAAGCACCAGCCTCTATGATTCAACAGTTGAATCAACAGCTGTATGATTATTAAGATGGCCATGGTACATAACCCTAATTGTACTAAGGGACCTATTATACAAATTATTCATTCTTCATTTCAGATCAGGGAATGATATGTGCAATAACATTTATTGCATAATGGCTCGCCGTGGGCTCGCATTTCCAACAATCTCCCACTACCCCAAAGAGCCATTAATGGGCTAATCATTTAAACCCGCACTCATGTGACAATCATAGGCTATTTAGTAAATAGCTAGGTAAGCTGATCAGTCACTCTGTTCCCGCGAGACTATGCCAAGTCCTTTTACGGCACTTGCATATCCCCAGTAACAGTGCTCGCATCCAATGCGAATGTTGCATCTTATGCAACTAATACTCAATCTTGTTAGTTATAATGTCCTTGACACTACAGCTTAACAGTTATCATAACCAGTATTTCCATAATCCTTATCAGAATATCCTTATTCCTGGAGATCTCTATCTCCTAAGGTATCTATAGTTAAGACCTTTTAGATCACTATCTATAAAGTCTTAAACTTACTGGAGATCACTATCCCAAAAAATCTTGTCATCTATGAAGATTTTGTTATTACTGCAACCAAGTGGTTTATTTCCATAGTAGGATTAGTAACAGTTTACTACTCCCACTGCATGGCAGCCATCTGGCTTTTGTACACCTCTAGCATACACCCGACTTCTCAGAACTGATGCCCAAAGGCAAGTAGTTCTAGCATTCACTTCCTCAACTCTTTGAGGTGTTATCCCTTTAGATAGGTCAGTACCATATCTTAAGGGTTAGAAGCCTTTCTTGGAATTTCTATGAATAGAATATGTCCAAGGTGTACTACAAATGTGACAGTCCCATTATCCTCCTCTATGCTTCTGAACAACTTCAGAACTAAGATCTGAGAGGCATCTTTGAAATCTTATTTCATGTTATGGAACAACCAGATTATAAAACACTAATTATTATCCTTATATCATTTTTAAATGATTAGGATATCATCTACATTTAGCACGACGAACACAAAAGCACTCCCACTAAGCTTCATATGGTTCATCAAGATTCTATCTGAAATCATAACATTTATAATTTCATCAAATCTTATGATGCAACTTCAAGAAGCTTATTTGAGTCCATAGATGGATTCCTTAGCTTGCACACCTTGCTTTCCTCAACCATGAAGCCCTGGGGCTACTTCATATGAATATCCTCAAAGAGGCATTCGTAGAGGAATGCAATATTGACTTACATCTTGAAGATGCAATAGTCAAGTTATGTAGCTAAGGTTAGCAATATTCTGATGGTTTTAAGCATGGTCATCGAAGAGCAAGTCTCATTGCAAGCAATGTCTTCTCTTCCAGTGTGTAGCTTATGGCTACGAACCGTGCTTTGAAGATCTCTACCTTCTCATCTGGTTCCCTGTCTCTTGAAGATCCATTTACACCTTTACAGGTCTTACCCATATAGGTGGATCCTCGAGGGTCCATATACAACACTTGTATATGAAGTCTACATTAGACTTTTATTGGTATCCATCTATCCATGCTATGATCTTCAGAAGCTTCATCACATGAAGTTCGATCATTGTCAGATTTCTCTAACACATGGAATCCATCCTCAAACTCATTTGAAGGGGTATTAGTGTTTCATCTTTAATTGTCCTTTTAGTTTCCAATTTCAGGAGTCTCATTATCTTCTTAAGATAAAATGAGTTCCTATACTTCATTTTCATCTTGATTCTCAAGAGTCTCAACCTCTAAGAATCACATTCTCGGAGATGAGATATTTTAAGAATCTCAAGGTCATAAAGTAGGTATCCAATACCATCCTTTATTTTCCTAATGAAGCAACACTCTCAAGTGCTAGATTCCAACATACATGGAACCTTATTAAGGATATACAGTGTAGTCTCTACTACACATATATACCTGGAAACTAACGGATAATTATGCTAAAATTCAACATTGATAAGATCATGTCACACATGATCCAATTGTATCTACCTATAACTCTATTGAGTTAAGGTGTGTTAGGAGGATTGAGATAGAAGTGATATTCATATCTCTATAAGGTATTCTTTGAATTTATCTAGTAGGTACTTGCTACTTAGATTAGATCAAATTCATTTTATCTTCCTTCAAACTTTGGTTCTAAACCAAAAAATAATGAAATCTTTGAACATTTCAAAGGTTTCTTTGGTGAAGAGAAGAAATCTCATATCATACATTATCATCAACAAATATCACATATCCATAATGTTTACTATGATACAGATGATCTGCATACATCAATATGTATGAGATCCTGAATACCTTGACATCTTACACCATTCCCAAAGAAGGGTGTATTGGACATTTTACTTTGAATACAATATTCATAAGTATGTAAGTTTTGAAATTTTAGACATTCTAAAGTTTCATCTCTTACTAGTCTATTGATCAAATCGATAAACAAATGTCCAAGGCTCGATGCTAGATCATTGTCAAATGATCTTCATCCTCCTATTGATCTTAAGTTTTAATTTCAGTATTTAGAAATGTTAATGAACCATTCATTAATTTTTCTAATTTAGTGGAGTCCACCAGATTTTAGATTACTATCTGAAATATATCCATCATAACTCTTTATGATAGTTCTATCTCAGAATTCATGTTTATTTCCAACATTTAGAAATAAACAATGAGTGTATTCTTATATCTAGGTCATAGAGACATTCTCCATGACTAAGGGCTCTCCCACTGAAATCAACAAGTCTATCAATCCAACAGGGATTGTTGCAATAATTACATCAATGTCCATGTGGATAACTATAAACCTTAAGATCAAATTTTCTGGTCTTCTAAAACATATGAAACCTATTGCAAATGCCATCAGAAGATTGAGATACAATTATTTGAATTTATCTTATTCAATAAGTCAATATCAATGATTTATGTAGATTATTCTGATGCTCCATCTCAGTCCTTTTCTAAGGATTCTAGACAGACTTGATAGTCATACTATCAACACATCAATTTATTGCGGTATTGGCATTCATCCAACTCTTTGGATGTCTTATGGAAGTCACAGAAGTCCAGTCAACTCTTTGACTTTCCTTCTTTCTTGGGTCCAACCCATGCTTCCACTGTGCTCCCTTTATCTATGAGCAACCATTGCTCAAGACAGAGGATCTCTTATTTTAAATTCAAAAGAATTCAAAGTAAGAGTTTTTCAACATTTATACATGCTTCATTAAATTCATATAATATGAATATTATGAAGCTTCATGAATGACTAGAGTATAGATAGTAGGATAATGACATTCATCATCTATATCCATCTAAACTCTTAAAACATAGGTTCAGGTAGGTACTCAAACAATTTGAATACATCATCTCTTTATAGAGCTACCATTCTACATGATGCAGAAAACCATGTCACTCACGATTAAATGTCAAGAGCACATATGTATGCCAGAAAATCTTCATTGATTTTATAAGGATTATATGACAATTATGATCATCATCAACATGTCACTTCCAAAGTACATTTGATGATACCAAGACTATAGAGACATACAAACCCTAGGGTTGTAGTCCTATTATCTATTTAATTGTCATTCCTCAATATTATGAGGAAACTTGCATATTGCAACCACATACATTATGTGTTCAATTGCAAGTACAATATCTGGATCATGAGTCCAATCCAAGATATTTCACTGGTTACTATTGAGTATATCATTGAGTGGGTTTTAATGAAGGATTATCTGAAATAAGAAATTTGCATAAATGTATGTATTTATATATACATATTTTACTTTGATTTAGGAATTTTTATATCAAAGTTGTCTTGCCATGTCAACATTGAAAGTTCATTCCCTTAATCACTTTCAATGTAAGAGATATACTTACCATTATATCTCAAGCAAGATCTGGGATCTCCTTCCTTATCTTTGTTGCATCCCAATAATATGAGAACCTACAACTCGGATAAAAAGAAGCGGGAACACATTCCGCCTTGCAAGTCCAACTTGCATCTCCCAATTCGGTCTTTAACACCCGGGCCCACCACCCCTAAGGCGATGTTGACCCGTCATTAATTGAACCAACCGTCAACAGGAATACAACTCGCTATGCGCAATCCAATATCGCCCCAATAATATGAGGACCCGATATTGGGGTCACTACGCATACGTCCTTACTCTTTCGAGAAGCGACGAGCCCGATCCAGATGCGCTTGCATACAGGAGCTATCACTTCGGACAGGCGTCTCCCACATGCAATCCCTGGCGACGGAACCCTCCGCCTTGACGGAAGACCATGGATGTCACTTATGTGATCCTCCATATCATATTCAAATTTTAATTAATTATCGTGAATCACATTCACATAATTAATTCTTCCAAGGGAATTATTAGCTCTAATCAAATTAGAGTATTTCAATTGGACATAATCAATTTAATCATATTAAATTAATTATCAATCCAATTCAATCAATCAAACTTGATTATTTTACTTGAATATATATATGGTAATATCTCAAAATACGTATTAATTCGAATTTTAATAATTAGAAAAATACATCTTAATCCCTCGGACATTATCCCGGCCCTACCCGCTGTCATGGCCAGTACCGACGAGAGTGGGACGGACCACATACATTGCAACCCGCAACCCCACTGCTCTCCGACTAGGCACCATATCCACCTCGGGAAATGATAATGCCAAATTGATTAATTTGTACTTGAGATGATCATCGGTTCTTCAACCGAAATTGTACCATATATTAATAATCAAAACATTTTTGATTATAAGGAAATTTGCTAGACAAATTCTCAAATCCTATTCAAGCATCAAGTTTGAAAGATTGTGGTTTCCAATTATGATTTAGATCACATCTTAATCAATTATTGGTTAAGGCAATGTCATTTAAGGGAATAATTATCATCAAATATTTCACAAATATTTATGCACAATTATTCTAGGAAATTAAACAATTTAGTTTCACTAAATGATTAAATGACAATCACCAATCAAACATCAAGTTTGATGAATGTGTTTCCAATTAAGATTTATATCAAATCTAATCAATTAATTGGTTGAGGCCAAGTCAATTATGTAAATAATCATCTTAAAATATTTCACAAATATTTTTCATGATTATTTCACGAAATTAACAATTACTTTCACTAATTGACAATCACTTGGTTCTAGATTAGGACTGTAATTCCAGCAGTGACCCCTTCTTACTAAAATTAGCATATCTCAATCATATTAAATCCAAATTAGACAAAATCAATTTTCACAGATTGCTAATTTGATTTAGGACGGAATCCAAGTGATGTAACACGCATTTCGAGGCAATTCTAAACAGTAATTAATATTTTAATCACGTTCAGATCTACAGTTCCCGCAACAGTGCATACATGTTCATTAAAACAACCATATCTAGAGCATACGAAATCCGATTTACGTAAACTCAGATCCTATGGTTTCCTTATTTAATCTGGAACAAAATCCTAGTATTAAATTCGTGTTTAAACAATTTAAACAGTGCCGAATTTATTTACTAAACAGATCTGCGAAATCAAATGCGATGAAAACTTTCGCGACCTAAACGAACCCAAGTCGTCCTCGGTTTTTCGAAGCATATTCGAAACCGTCAACCTGGCTCTGATACCACTTGAAGGATATGGAAAATATCCTCAAGCGCATCACGGAAGCGTGATTGTCGTATCAAATACGACGAAGAACGACTAGTCGTACTAGTTGTTCGGTGCAACGGGATTTAAAAAAATTTATTCGATGAAACCACGTGATCCAAGAACCATTCTCAGATCGTTTCATCTATAACCACAACAAGTATAATGCAATACCTCTTGAAGCGTGGTTGATCAAGTCTCTAAAGAAAGAGACCTCCTGTCTCAAGTCCGATCGTCGACGAGACCGCTTGCGAGCGCGGGGATGAACCGTGTTGTCCTCGCAATCCAAGAAGATGATCCAAGCGTGGTTGCTCCTGATCTCGTCGCACGAGATCAAACGTCTCCTTCGTGAGCGTAGCACACCAAGAAGACGGAGAAACCAAAGAACGTCGAAGCGGCAGCGCGGTGGCGATGGCGACGACGATTCTCTCCTCTAGGGTATGGTGGACGGCCACCAACAAGAGAGGGAGAGAGGGCTGGCGTGTATGAAGAAATGAGGGAGAGAGAGAGAGAGCTCCAATATTGCAAGTCATTAGAGAGCATAGTATGCCTCTCTATTTATAGGGTTTGGGGATCCATGAATCTCAATCCATAGGACACATAAAATCAATGGGTGAGATTGATTTGTGTCAATCCAATGGCCAAGATTGTTGTTGTCAAAAGCAACAAATTTAGGTCAAAATATATTTGACAAAATCAAATATAATTTATTCCTAAATCAACCCAACAAATAAGGAGAGAAGATACATGGAGATTTTATCTCCATGTACCTTCCAAGTGGACGGCCACACATTCCTTATAGGAATGATGTGCCGCCCCTTGAGATTGCATGGAGATTGCAATCTCATGGAAATCCATGAGATTGCATATCTCCTTGGAATCTCTCTTATTTATTTGCAACAAATTTATTGGGTTTTATTCTCCAAAAAATAATTCACAATTATCTTTGAGAATATTGCATTCTTGCCATGGAAAAAATTATGAATCAAATTCACAACCCAAAACAACATATAATTCATATTGTTAATTGATTACACAATGTGTATCCAATACACATAATAATTAATCAACACATATAAATTATAATTAGCTCTCTCTAATACATTATAAATCACATTTATAATATATTATGAATAATCGGATATTTCTATCCACATTATTCTTATCCACATTAATTAAATCACATTTAATTAAACTGTATAATTTCTTCACACATCAAGATGATTAAATCACATTTAATCATTATTTCTTCATTGCTTAGATCTTATGGAATTATTCTTGAACCCTTCAAGAATAATGCAATCTCTCCGCAGATACTTGGAGATAAGGACGGGGCGATTGTATTGTTCCACGTATAGTGACATGGATATTGAGACCATATCTCAAATCCAGATCGCGGGCCTCCCATAGATGCTTGATTAAATCAAGACCGTAAATCTAATCTTCTCATTGTATCTAAATCACATTCAGATCAATGTCCAACACTTGGACCAAGATCAGATCACTTCTCTACTGAGAGGAGTCACTAAAATCGAGACCCCGTTTCATCACTCCCTAGGAATGGAAGCATCATGTTTATACAATCGTTTATGATCAAATCACCCTCAGGTATTCCCAATACATGTACATCCTGCATACTGGAAGACTCAGACTAAACCCGAAGTATTGGATCAACTTTATACTGTCTACTTCTTGGTTTTATCAGTAAGTTTCTCATTCGATCATTGGGAGTTGGTATCGATCATACACTTTCCAAAAGCGTATATCATACCTAGGTCTTGATCATATACTAAAATTATATATTAAACCTACAAATTCAGTCAAGCTTCCAAAGCGAGACGACCATGCGCATGGAATTTGATTCTTCCCAATATCTCATGAGTGAGCTCATGTCTTCCGATTCAGTATCTGAACCTGTATGATCCCTTTGAGAGATCGTATTACTCATATGCCCTTACATGCACACCAGCGCGCCGGTGTATAGACCTTGATTAGGTCATCAACCTATTGGTCTGCCAAATGTACACACTCAGACATATAGTAACACATTTGTCTCCGGTAAGAGGATGCGTGCCTTTATCATGACAGCATATGATATAGGACTTTGGTTATCTCGATCTCGTTAAGTCAACTCTTTGACCTAACTAATCTGACATCTCCGAATCTCTATTCCTATGTAGAGGACCTGCATCAAGAGGTCAGTCAGATATCAACCTTCAGAGATAGGATTGCCATCTCCTACTCAGGCTGGAGATCATCTCTTAACAATCATTTGACGGTGCTTGATGAGTCCTCAATCTAACTCTTTAGATATTCATCCAAGCACCAGCCTCTATGATTCAACAGTTGAATCAACAACTGTATGATTGTTAAGATGGCCATGGTACATAACCCTAATTGTACTAAGGGACCTATTATACAAATTATTCATTCTTCATTTCAGATCAGGGAATGATATGTGCAATAACATTTATTGCATAATGGCTCGCCATGGGCTCGCATTTCCAACACCCCCATCTCGGCAAATATGGCTATCATGCACCGCTGAAATGTGCCCGGGGCATTGCAGAGCCCGTATGGCATGCGCCTGAAAGCATAAGTACCGAATGGACATGTGAATGTGGTCTTTTCCTGTTTCTCAGGGGCTATGGCCACCTGGTTGTAGCCAGAGTACCCATCAAGAAAACAGAAGAACTCTTTCCCTGCGAGTCTCTCCAAGATCTGATCAATAAAAGGCAAGGGAAAGTGATCTTTCTTGGTCGTGGCATTCAAGCGTCTGTAGTCAACACAGACACGCCACGACGTAGGTCCTCGTGTCGCGATCTCTACCCCTTCCTCGTTGGTGACCATCTGAATTCCCGACTTCTTCTGGACAACATGAAGTGGGGCCACCCACTTGGAGTCAGAAATAGGGTATATAAACCCTGCTTTGCACCATTTCTCAATTTCTTTCTTCACTACTTCCCGTAGATTGGGGTTAAGTCTCCTTTGGAACTCACGGGAAGGTCACACATTATCCTCAGTAAAAATGTGATGCGAGCAGAGAGCGGGGTTGATGCCCACGAGATCCGACACTGTCCAGCCTATTGCTTTGCGGTTCCTCTCTAAGATTTCTAACAACCTAGACACCTGTTCGAAAGTCATGTCTGAGCTAATGATGACAGGATATCTCTCTTTGGGTCCCGCAAGAAAGGCATACTTGAGTGTAGGAGGTAGTGATTTCAGTTCTGGCAAAGTGGTATCATCAAGCAGATCTGGCTGAACTGAATCTGAATCTGGTTCCGTGCTGCATGAAGGCGGGCTAAGCTGAGTAGTACTCGCCACCAAATCAGAAGTATCGGGAGTCGGATCGCCAAAGAAACGCGGTAGTTCGGCCAAAGCCGCGTCCGACTCATCATCTATATCCCATGATCATTCCGAAGGGGATGGAACTGACAGATCCAGATGGATCTCTATGTCATCGTGGGAATAGGTAGATGCATCTCTCACAAGATCAGACAACACCTGGCAAACTACATCATCCACTATACCCTTTCCAGATGACAGGGACTCGCTCTGTCCTGAAGGAATTTGTCCCCAAATCCCAACTATGCTAATGAAACTGCAATCTACCTCTTAAGATGAGTATTCTGTGCTACTCTCTGAATCGGGACGCTGACACTTGGTTTGCTTCATCTCAAGGTTCACTTCTCCGCCTGGAGAACGGAACTTCATCATTCTCGTACCATAATCGAAAGTTGCACCTGCGGTCCTAAGGAAGAGCCGTCCGAGAATGATCTGAGATTCTCTCCAATGATTGGGGGTCTCCATGTCCAAGACTGTGAAGTCAACCTGATAGTTCTGCTCCTCAATCGAGATAACTACGTTCTTCTCATCTCCCTTAGGTCTCTTCACTGAACAATCTGCAAATTGGAGTAAAGCTCTAGATTTGCGAAGTGGTCCCAACTCCAATTTCTGATATAATGCTAAGGGTAGTAAGTTGATTGAAGAACCGTTATCTAGGAGTGTGTGTGCAAACGCAATGTCGTCAATACGACTCTCCACATAATGAGCACCCATGTATCTCTTTTTCCTTGGCAAAGTCTGATTCATGAGACAATAGGTTGTGGCTACCGATAAGACATGTGTCTTTATATTTCGGTTGTCTTTCTTCCTGCTAACCCTTGTAGGTGTGCATCTCAACTTAAGGTATTTTTGGAAGGCAGGATGGTTAGCCACATATTCATCAAATGGCACTTTAAATGTGATATTTTCTTTACAAAACCGTGCCATATCGGGGTCATCTCTCTGAATCTTTTTGATGCGCTTTCCTGCCGTAGGAGCACGGGGGAAAGGGATGGAAGCTAGAGAAATTGAAGATGAAGAGTCTGAATCATGAACTGAAAGATCATTCTTGGCATTAATGGAAACATAGTTCTTCATACATGAATCTTTTTGATGCAACATGGGATCGAAATCAAAACTATCTACTACAGGTTGTGGAGTAGAAGCTGGAGTGGTATCCGCCACAACCGGAGATGCAAGGTCCTCCGTAGACTCAGAAGTGTATCCATGCTGCCGATGCTGCATACGTGCTCTCCTTCTCCTCTCGGCTCCCTGAGTAGAAATCCTCAAATGATGCTGATGGGGCTCCGAAATATGATGCCTCTCCCCCTCGTCCTCTGAAGACTCCTCAGGTAGAGCTCCAGAGATGCCCCTCCTTGTATCCCTCGCCCTGTCAGGTACGGTCACGGTCCTTCCGCTCCTGAGTGATATGTGGTTAGCCTCGTCACACGAAATAATCTCATGTTCAGATCTAGGAGATGCTGAATAGTATACCTGACTAAAATGCTGCTGAGAACTAGATCGGTTCAGGCTATTGGGGTTAGTCTGAACTTGGGCTGGGATCGAGGTAGAAGGTGCAGTCTGCTCGTCTCGTCATCTGGATAGGCGGTTGACATCCACCCGTAAGTCATGAATCTCGTTCCTGTTGGAACGTAGCTCGTCGAGTATCTGCTGCTGTATATCACGGGACTAGACGAAGAAGGAAGTGGATAAGACTGGGAAGAAGAACGGGAAGACTGGCCTTGCTGGCCAGAGTACTGCCTCTGCTGCTGCTGCTGCTGGGGTTGCGGACCCTGCTGGCCCGCCTGGTAATGGCCCTGTCGGCCATGCTGCTGGTACTGCTGCCTCTGCTGCTGGGGTGGCTGGAATCCAGGGCTCTGCTGTGAAGGAGGTGGTGCGGAGGTGAATGCGGTGTTGTGAAAGGTCGGGGGACGCTGGTATGTCTATCGGTCTCCCATACTTCCCTGCCTGGCAGGTTCCTGAGTATACCATACTCCATTCACCTCCCAAACTGGTGGAGGCTCTTCCTGAACTGTCTCTTCTAATGGAGGTGGCTGCTGGAAAGAGTGGGTGTAGGATTGGTCCTGCTCCCACGGCTGGGGTTGCCCTGACACCAACTGCTCCTGAACATGGTGAACTCGGTATACGGGAGCAGAGGGTGCAGTCACGGCAGGTATCTTTATCGTAGATACCCTATCAGTCAACTCCTCCATTTGTTTTGGGATCATGGAGACACTCCTATCCAATTCATCAATTCTCCTGTCAATCCTCTCGACTACAGTAAGCTTGTCAGCAAGGAGTCCCATGCTAGGGATCACATCCTGAGAGAGATCAACTACAGCTTATTTTCCCCCTCCAAGTGAGAGTGAACTGGGGGATGGTGTATAGGCCTGCTAGCCATCTGTGAGCGGCTAGTTTCAGCCATATGCTCGAATACCCTCCAGACGGTATCCGCTCCTCGTGATGTATAGCTGCCTCCACAGGCAGCGCTCACTAAACCCTGCATCTCAGGGTTGAGACCAGTGAAAAATGATTGGACCAAGATGTTATCATTTAGTCCATGATAGGGACACTTATGCATGATGTCCTTGAATCTTTCCCAAGCATCACAAAAAGCTTCATGGGGCAATTGGGAAAAACTCGTAATGCGCGTCCTCATCATGTTAGTTCTAGTCAAAGGGTAGAACTTCTTCAAAAACAGGTCCTTGAACTGGGCATATGAGGTGAGGCGATCCCAAGATTCTTTACCCAGTAATCAGCTTTGCCACCCAAGGCAAATGGAAGGGCTTTGAGCCTAATATAATCCTGGCTAACATTTTGATGTTTGAGGTTAGCGCAGATGAGCTCAAAGTCCCTTAGGAATGCATATGGTTCCTCAGAAGCATTCCCAACAAAGTGTGTCAACAGGTTCAGAAAATGCGGCTTCAATTCAAAATCAACCTCGGGTTCGGCCGGATTCAAGTAGTTCCGAATTTGATATTGTCCAGGGTTATACGCCGCATCCAGTGGTGGTTGGACCCCAACATTCAACTGTCCTAACTGAGCTCTAAGAAGTGCATGTTGCTGCTCAGATGCAGCTAATCTGGCAAGTATCATTTTCATTGGGTCTTCATTGTTCTCTTCTTCCTCTTCTTTCTTCTTTGGAGGCATTTTTCTTGTGTCTTCTTTAGGTCCTGAATCAGCAAGGTGTGCTTGATTAGAAGAGGATTTATGAATGAAGGTATTCTCATCGAGGAGAAGGTCTTCCTCGGTGAGGTGGGAAGAGAGAAAGGGAATGGTTTGAGAGTAACCATCCCGAGAGTGGGTGATCCTGGGCTCAAGAGGGTCATGAGTGCAGGTTGGTCCACGTTCCGCATGGACCTGTGAAGACATACTTCTTGGAGGGTTCAACGGGAAATTCGCAAAGTCCGAATAATTATCCCCCCAATCAGTCATCTTCGATGTCAAAAGAACCGATTTAAAACACGATATTTCAATGAGGTGCTAGTTCTACGGTGTACGTAAATGTGCGGAGTAAACTCACACAATACAAACGCAATTCAAACCCTCGGTTTCTCTAACTCAACACGTGAATGCCGTAAGAGTTCGGCCGAATTATCTTGTCAATTTTAGTTGGTGAGAAATACAATCTTGGAAAGATTAACGAGCTGTTAGGTGCTCGTATTTTCCTACAGACTGACTCGGTTCTTACGACTAGTTTGGCCTACTTTCAGCCAGTATAGGAGTAAGTACAAGCCGAAGTCCGTTCCTTGAGGACTAAAGCGCCCTCTAAACCTCCCACTCTGCTAAGGAAGTCCGGACCGTATAAATACGGCTACCCGTATTTTTCACTGAAATGTAGCTAATCACCTGAAAATAAAGAACCAGTAGTAAGTAAGAAATCCAGACTTGGCTCTATCCTAGGGTCGTCTCTCTCTCACTTGCAAGTAAAACAAACAATGAGGGATTTATGCACCCGAGAACAGGGGTTCTTTTTATTCCAATTATTTTAAATCGACCTGCTCAATTCAGTCCCAATTTTAGAGTTAGGTTATCACTTGAAATTTATGTGAACACACAAGCACGTCTACCGTTCAGTCCCAATTTCCTTTTGACCTTAAGTTATAAAACAAGAGGGGAATCGGAAATCAGAATGCAAACGAGAAACTATGATGCATGCTCAGAAGAAGGTATACTTACAGTGAATCCCAGCACTCTTCATGCGTTATGCAGAACATAATTTGTAAATATTACACTAAATGCATGCAGATCGAGAAAACCGCACCTAAACAATATACTATTAGCGGGGAAGAATTGATTCGATTTGAGCTAAGTAGTACGTATCTTTTGTGCATCTCATTATGAATCTTATCAGATGTGTGAATCTTCTAAGATTTGTGTGGCCTAACTAACGATGGGCACAAACAAATTTGATTTTACACTACCGTGTGCCTAATCCTTAAATTCGCCACTCAAGTCGAGCCCCACCCTCACCGGAGAGTGAAACAGGTCTCGACACACCACAAATAAAGTCCAAGTCTTTTTTACACACACGAGCTCTCAAACGAGAGCCGCTATAAAGGAGCAAGCTACCTAAATAATTACAAGAATTTACAAAAATTTCTCTCGAAGATAAATTAATTCTCTTGCTCTTCAGCAGTCGGCACGCGTCGCGTCCGTCGACCTCCGATGCACTCCAAGTCCACCGGGCCCTCGCAAGGAAAATGAGATTTATATCAGAGAGATAAACAACAAAATATATACAAAAAAGTTGAAGATAAAAATGACAGAAAATGGATTAACTACAAAGTCGCTCGGGGGTCAGACTACCCGAGTAAGGGAAATCAAAATCCAAATTTTTAAACTAATCCCTAAGACGTTTGCCTCCCCGGCAAGGGCGCCATATGACGAGTCGCTTAATACGCTGTTTAATTCGTGTACGTTGCAGTACGTGTACTTAGCGATTCGGTCAGAACCGAGAGAAGAATCTCCGTGAAAGGTGTCTCGGCTTAATTTATATATTCCGGGCAAGTCCGGGGTCGAACTCAGGGAGGCAAAGGAACAACTTGGGTTTAATTTAAAAACATAGGACTAGATTTCCACGCGGTATTTTTTTAGATTTTTTAATGCAAAAAGAAATATCAATGCAAGATGCGGTTAAATTAAAACTCTAAGAAAACACACAACAAGGCCAAATTAATTTTAATGTTAAATTAATCCAATTCAGCCAAATTATATTTTTCCTAGCATCCTAATCCAGTGATGAACACAAAACATATTTTTTTAGAATTTTAGGGTTAAAATGCAATAACTAAAAATGCACACTTTTTATGGGTTTTTTTCGCAATTTATCACACAAACATTAAGCAAAAATCATGAAAATATTACTGGAACTCAAACATGATGCAAGGAAGCTACAGTATTGTTTTTGGAATTTTTTGACAAAATATGAATTTTTTATGTTTTTTTAGTGGAAATAGAGTGATAGATAGTAATTAATTCCTAATAAATCCACAATATCAAATTAATCAAGGTGCGAATTATCTCATATCGATAGTTTTACATAGAATCCAGGAGACTTGAAATTTCGAAAAAATGATATATACGGATTTAATTAAAAATCAATTACTAAAATCACTTCACAATTTATTTTAGGCACGACGACTTTACTTTGGATGAAACATGGACAGTAACTTAATCACAATTCAAAGCATCCTTTATAATTTTTGTGGAATTTTTAGAGTATCCGTGTGAGAGATATAAAATTAAGAGTCCAATTTGGGTAAAATATGAAGAATTTCAGTTACACAATTTTAATTAATTACCCAAACACCACAAAAATACAAAGAAATATCCACAAAGTAGAGAATTAGTTGCTCAACATGAAAACATTTTTCATTGAATAAAAAGATGCACTACAGGTGTCCAAATTAGTAGCCAAACATAGGGGTGTCTTTGCAAATCAGAAATTGAAAAGATAATATAAAACATGAACAGGGACTGAAATGTATTTACATAAACTTAACAGGACAAGAGTGCAATTTTTACAAAATAAAAAAAATTAAAATGGACCTTCTTCTCCAAGTGCGCAGGTGGAAGAACCCAAAAGGGGGAGTGGCGTCGGCGGCGTCAGAGGTCGGCGGCTCCGCGTGGGGATGCGCGCGGCCGTGCGCCGGCGGAGGGAGGTTGTCGGCGGGTGGCTAGGAGTGGAGTCGGCGAGGACGGCGGCGAGCTGCGGCGAAGAGGAGGAGCACAGCGGTGGGAGAGGTAGAGGAGCGCGGGTGGCCACGCGGTTGGTGGACACCGTTGGGCGGCGCGGTTCGCGGCCGCGCGGAGGGCGGCACAGGTGCACACAGCCGACGAGCGCCGGTGGCAGGAGGAGAAGGGGTGGGGGGCGGCGGCGCTAGAGCTGCTTCCCCCTCCCCTTAGTTACCTTTTTTATTTTTTTTTCTTTTTTTTACTGTTTTGATTAAAAGGAAAATTTTTTTGTTTTAATTTTTTTCTTTTTTTAATTTTTTTAGACAGGAAATATGTACACAAAAAGGAAAGGGGGGAATGATAGTGAGAAGATGACGTGAACTAAATAAATGGGGACATGTAGATGGTTATATGGTGTGATAAAAACAAAAATTTCACGATGATAAAATGAGAACGAAATTACCTACGATGAATGCCGTCGCCTATGGAGTGCTCACGAAAGCACGGTCTTTGATCAAATCGCCGGCGAGCGATGAGCTCGAGCAGCGCGCAGTTGCGGCTGCGATGTTGGCAAAAAACCAACGGATCTCACCGGAGAGAGGGTCGTCGTCGCTCGACCGCGGTTGCGTCGCTGTCACCGATTCAACTCTGGGAACTAGACTCTCCTCACATAAAGATGGATCAAAGGCAAATTGAGGAGGATGGGATGTATATATAGATGATGAAATGAGAGGTTATTAAAGTGGTGGGAGGTTATATTATTAATGGAGTTGAATGGGAGATTTAAAAAATGGTGGAGTTGAATGGAGGTTGGTGGTAAATAGTTGAATGGTGGTTATTGTAGAGAATGGAAATTAAATAAATAAATGAAATAAAGTTGTCTACTTTAATTACAATAAATTAAAAAGAGAAGACAAAAAGTGGAGAATTTACAAAAGAAGACAAAACACCATGTACACATTTTTTTACTTTTCTAATATGTATTTTTTTTCTTTTTAATAAGAGATAACGGAAAAATACAATAAAATAGTACAATTAAAATACAACACAATCACGATATTTTTGTATTTTTAGTACTTATGAAAGATACAATAAAAATTTAAGAAAGAATGAATATATACAAGGTATACAATGCACATCTAGGTCCCAAAACTCAACTTTTGCAAATGAGCTCCGATTTTAATGAAACCACTTCTGTTGGATAGATAATTTTCTAACTTGAACTTTAAAATGAGTTTGGTGAATTTGGAGTTCATACGGAGCGAGAATTTGGTTTGGAAGTTGGTCTTTACGGCTTTTTCTCTTTGGGATTTAGGAGCATTTATTTGAGGTAAAATTTGTTTTGTATTTTTTTTATTTTTATATACATTGTTATGAACAAGTTGGAGAAAGAATTAGACAAAAAGAAGTCGAAATGAAATTATTAAAAATAGATGAAGTTTTGGGCTATTTACATGTATAAAACTCCTTTATTTTTGCGGCTTCTTATGTGTAATTTATTTTGTACAATCTAGTATACAATAATTAGTGTGTTTTATTTACAAGAGTCATTTTGTTAATTTATTGATTTTATGGATATTTTTCTGGGATTTTACTCGGGAATTTTGCTAAGATCAATGTATTGAGATGATTGATGAATCTGTGATTCATCACTTCAAAAGTCAAAAATAGAGACTTGTTCCCGAGCAAATAGAGGCATATTTCCCTTTATATTGCATAAATAACATTCATGCATACATCCATAATTCATACATTTTAGCAGTCCATTTGCATTCAAATAAGAAGCCAAAATCCCTTGTAAAATATCCACTCACTAAAATAACCTCTTCCTTATAATATGTACTCCTTAGTTGATAATATAGGGAAGAATGCCAAAAATCCCTATTGTAAAATAGTCAATAAAGCCCTAGAACCCCGGTACACTAAAATGCACATAAAGCCCTCATACAAACTCCGAATTAGGTCTACTTACTCTTAGAATACTACACATTAAAAGACCTTTAAAATGAGACTAATTTCATTGAATTTGGAGCTTGTATGGGAAAGTTGGGTTTTCGGGGCCACTTTGTATACTACATAGGTGTATAATTGTATCTTTGTATTTATGTATCATATTTGACCTCATCTCCGTCTTTAGTCAACATGAAACTTGTAGATCTCATGGAGATCTACAACTTTCATGTTTTGAGTTTTTCCAAATTCGGCCCCCTCTTCTCTTTACACGTGTATCTTCTTCCAGCCACTCAAAGCAGGCCACGTGGCGCCCTCTGGTTGCGCCACGCGTCCCGCTTTCCCTTGCCTCATCCGCCTGCATTCTCAGCCGTTGGATCGCGCTTCAGATCCAACGGCCCCGCTGTGTCCACGCGCGCCTATTTCCTCAGCCATTGATCTTCTCCGCCCCTTGATCATCACCGTTCGTCCGCATCTCTTCCAGAGCTCGCCACGTGGCGGCAGATGGACCATCTGATCGAGCCCATCTCAGCCGCTCCTCCGTTGGAGTCCCTCAGCCGCTTGGTCAGACCCTCGGTATCATCCAAACCGCCCGATGGCGCTTCGTCCGCAGCTCGCCACGTGGCTCCACCGCAGCCCATCATCACCGAGCCCCCGATCTAATCCTACCCGCCCACCACGCTTCGATCACCACCGTTGGATCACAAGATCCAATGGTGGAGACCTCGTCTCCTACCTCCGGGCACCCCTCTCTCCCACGTTCCCTACCTTGCCGGAGGGGCGCCCCCTTCCTATTCTTGGAAGCACCTCATCCACCTTCTCCGACCACCAGCACCACCACGATTGAGGGCACTCCTCCCTCACCCTCGCCAGCTCCCTCGCTTCCCACGATCTCCACCATAGAAGCCCCACGTCGCCCACAAACCTCGCCTCGTCGCCAACACTGCTGCCACCTCCATCCTCTAAATGCTCCACCACCGGCAACCTTCAGACACATTCGCCACTCCAGAGAGCATCCCTGAGCTCTGATCCTCCAGTTGGTGACAGCAATTCGACGAATCATCGAGCGACGAAGGGCATCAGCTCCGGCGAGATCCACGGCGGCTCCGCCGTGTCACAGCGACTCCCACGAGCAGTTGCACGAGCTCGGGACCCTACCGATCCCTAGAGCGACGACCCTGGAACTCGAGACCGAACTCCGATTCCCAGGTAACCCCCTCCATTCCTCCTCCGATCTTCTTCTTATTTTCCTTTTGTTTTCTCCGATTTTATTCGCCGTCACCGGTCACTCTCTCGCTTCCCTTTCATCTCACCGAGCTTCGCGTCGAAGCTCCCATCCTCGCTGACTACTCCGCACCTTCCGACGACGCACGTCAACCTCCATCGACTTCCAGCTCCGCCATTTGGCCGGAGCTCCATCGCCCGACCGCCTCCCTTCGCCTTAGGCCTCGCCAACCATCCTCACGTCTTCACAAACACACGCACGAGCTCCGGCTCTAGCTTTCACACTTGCAGGTACCTTGCTGCTCATTGAACGGACGCTCGCCGGAGAAGCCCTCGAGCTTCATCGCCAGCAACTTCAGGCCGCCCTCCGACACTCCTGAGGCCATCGGAGGTTTCGTCGACCATCCGCGCATTTCTGGGATATCTCCGACAAGTCGGAGAGCGTCAGCGCCTCGAGGAAGGACGGGCGGAGCTACAACACTTTCATCGGAGCCCCGCATTCTCCTCCGCAGGCGGCGGAGGATCGTCAGAGCAGACGAGCAGCTGCCGTTCGATCACATCGATCGAACGGCCCCCACATCGCCACGCGTCCCCTCACCGCAGCAGCTTCCCACCGTCGATCGCTCCTCTGATCCAGCGGCCCTCAGCGAGCCACGTCGCCGTCTTCATCGAGCCCAGAGGTCGTTGGATCATCATCGATCCAAAGGCACGAGGTCACGCCATGTGTCAGCACCGACACCCCTCGGATCCATCTTGATCCAAGGGCCTTCAGTACGCCACGTAGCCTCGGCCCACACCTCCTCTCCGAGCCTAGGTTCGGGTCGCACGAACCTCACTCCAGACCTCTAAGGCGTCCGAGCCTCGCTCCGAGCCTAGGCCGCCCACGTGAGGAGCATGTGCGGCCTGGGTAAATTGCACAGAGGCCCCTGGAGCTTTTCAGATTTGCAAAGAGGTCCCTGAGAAGCAGACCTTCGCCTTAGGCCTCGCCAACCATCCTCACGTCTTCACAAACACACGCACGAGCTCCGCCTCTAGCTTTCACACTTGCAGGTACCTTGCTGCTCATTGAACGGACGCTCGCCGGAGAAGCCCTCGAGCTTCATCGCCAACAACTTCAGGCCGCCCTCCGACACTCCTGAGGCCATCGGAGGTTTCGTCGACCATCCGCGCATCTTCTGGGATATCTCCAACAAGTCGGAGAGCGTCAGCGCCACGAGGAAGGACGGGCGGAGCTACAGCACTTTCACCGGAGCCCCGCCTTCTCCTCCGCAGGTGGCGGAGGATCGTCGGAGCAGACGAGCAGCTGCCGTTCGATCACATCGATCGAACGGCCCCCACATCGCCACGCGTCCCCTCACCGCAGCAGCTTCCCACCGTCGATCGCTCCTCTGATCCAGCGGCCCTCAGCGAGCCACGTCGCCGTCTTCAGCGAGCCCAGAGGTCGTTGGATCATCATCGATCTAAAGGCACGAGGTCACGCCACGTGTCAGCACCAACACCCCTCGGATCCATCTTGATCCAAGGGCATTCAGTACGCCACGTAGCCTCGGCCCGCACCTCCTCTCCGAGCCTAGGTTCGGGTCGTACGAATCTCACTCCAGACCTCCAAGGCGTCCGAGCCTCGCTCCGAGCCTAGGCCGCCCACGTGAGGAGCACGTGCGGCCTGGGTAAATTGCACAGAGGCCCCTGGAGCTTTCCAGATTTGCAAAGAGGTCCCTGAGAAGCAGAACCCACGTGTGGAGCACGTGCCCTGTGGAGAATTTGCACAAGAGTCCCCCGCATTATAGGTAATTGCATTTTAGTCCCTTTCTGCATATTTGCTTATTGTATTTTTAATTTTTTTGTATTGCATTTACACCCATGTGTTTGCACGCATCCCTAGGTTGCATTTTACTTCATTTTGCAAATCTAAAAATTGCATGTTGTTGAGAATTTTATCCTCTGTCTATTGGTCCATGTGTCACATTTTTGTAATTTCAGTAGAATTATTAATGAATTGATTGGTGAATTTTTGACATATTTTTCCCAGTGACACCTTTTGATTTATAGTTAATTCTCTGTGCTTCCAAAAATCATCAAAAATTCACAGTAGCTTAAGGATAATATTCTTAACATACCATAAAAATCTCATGTCATGTGCACGCATATCGAGGCCTTAATAAATTGTTGAGTGATTTTCTTAATTTAATTTTAATAAATTCATTTCACCTTGAAATTAAGATCTGTAGATTTTCCTGGATTCCTTATCATTAGAGCTATCTAGGATAATTTTAGTTCTTGAAAAATTGCGGTTTGCAATTTATTAAAAATTAAATATTGAAAATCACCCTGTCTGCTCATTTAATTCACAGTAAATTTATTCAGTGTCAAAAAATTCCAAAAAAAATTAGTGTAGGTTATTTTCATCATCATTAACCATCTGGCCAATTTTCATAATTTTTGGACTTCATTTAATATATTAATTAAATTGAAACGTCAAATTGGCTTGCATTTTCCGCATAAGTCTGCATAAAAAGTAAAAAAGACCAAAAAATTACTCCTCGAAAATCAACACTCGGATACTTGCTAAAATTCACCTAAGGAGACAGATGCCTCCCTGAGATCGACCTTGGACTCCACTAAGTAAAAAAATTATTTGCCGCTTAAAATTAACTTAACATTAATTGATAAGTGGTTTTTGATTTACCCCTCGTATCCGACTGCAATGAAACATATTAATTAATTTGGACATTAATTTGACCGAGTTAACTAAGGGTGCGAGGCGGTTGTCAAAATGGCGCCGTTGCCGGGGAGGCACGGCTTAGGTTAAGTTTTGGTGAAATTTTGATTGTTTGATTTTCAATCCCCGGGTAGTCTGACCCCCGGTTTCTCTTGTGAATTTCTTTGTCTTTTAAATTTTTGTATTTTTGTGTCGTTCTTTATCTGACCTCAACTTGTTTTTGTGCGAGGCACACCGGAGTCGAAGACGCTTCGAGGAACACGCATTCGAATTTGTTTGAGTGATTTGAGAGAACTTGTAATCTCATTTACTTCCACATTTTTCGCATTTTTTTCCAGCGGTTCCCGTTCGGGTTCTCGCGTGTGTAAAAATAGTGGAATCGTGTCCCCGTGTGCTGTGTGGTTGAATTGTAACTTAGCTTGCACTAGCGGCTCCTCAAGCCAATCTAGGAATTGCTTGTGCTCGTAATCATAAGGACCACACAAATCACTTAAAAGACGCACTTAGAACGCAGTACTTAGCCAAATTAAAACGTTCTTCACGCTAATAGAACTTCCTGTCTAGGAGCGGCTTTCATCGCCTGCATTTGCATTTAGATAAAATTTCAATTCTGTTCTGCATCCTTCATAAAACCGAAGGGATCACTGTAAGTCTTCTGAACTCAGCTTAACATCATTGTTTTATCGTGCATCGGCTTTTTCTCGATTTCTCCCTCTGATTTTCACATTTAATTAAACGGAAATTGGGACTGTCCGATAGGCGTGCTGTGTGGTGGACTTAATCAGTGATAACTTAACTTAAAATCGGGACTGCTAAACAGTATTGACCAAAAAAAAGAGAATAAAATTTGAAAATTGTTTGTGGGAGATTAATCCCCAACCCTGTTTTCAGGCTGAGTGAGGGTACTTGAGTGTGTGTGAACACCTTAAGGCAGAGCCCAAATCCCCGCCTTTCATATCACGAGCCAACTGATCTTAGCAAATATCACGAGTGGGATACTTTTAAGCTCATTGACAAGTACCAAGTAGCCTCCGCCTTCGCGGGTAGATAGGGGCGAACCAGCGGTACTCTGCGACAAGGCCTAGCTTTGTCTGCCTCCGCCTGCTTGCAGGTAGATAGGGGCACGTCATTGAGTCCCCACTCCGGATAGGAGCGCAGAAAGGGAGGATCGGCGGTATCTTAGGCGACAGGATAAACAGGGAAGACGCATCCGGCTCTAAGCCGACTTCCCTATAGGCTGCGTAATCCTTGCTATCTTGTTTGAAAAAAATCACACTTAAAAATTACAAGATTAATCAGACTCGATTTTGAGTCCTTCACTGTGTTGAGTGTGAACCCAGGGTTTTGGATTGATTTTGCTTGCTTCAGATAGGAGTAAAATCCTATCTTCTTCTCGCCACATCAAGATGAGTAACTGGGGAGATCTCGACGCATTATTCACTGATCTCTCTATGAGTCCCCCAAGCGACTCGTCTTCATCGGTCCAGGCGCACCTTGGACCACCCAGGACTCATGACCCTCTTGAGTCTTGGTTCCCTCAGGGTGGTAACTCTCAAACCAACCCTTTCATCTCCTCCGAGATTATCGAGGAAGATCATCGCCTCGGTAATCCTTTCCTTGATTTATCCTCTGACATCGACCTTACTTTCCCCCCAGGACTAGAGGACGAGATGCCGCCAAAAGTACCACCGGATGAGGAACAAATAAAACAGATTCTTGCTCGCCTCGCTGAAGCCGAACAGAAGAATGCAGATCTCACGGCGCGGATGGGACAGATCATAGTAGCAGAAGGAATCGACCGACCAATGGTCGATACCTATAACCCGGCAGAGAACGAGATTCAGAACTGGTTGGCACCTGCAGTTCCCGCCCAGGCATTTGAGCTGAAGCTCCACTTCCTTAGTCTGCTTCCGAAGTTCAACGGAAACCTAAATGAAGAACTATACACTTTCCTCCGTGACTTCGAGTTGGTGTGCAACAATCTTAGCCATCCCAATGTTGGCCAAGATTATATTCGGCTGAAGGCCACCCCTTTTGCCTTAGGTGATAAGGCTGCTCATTGGTTGAAAAACATAGGGGTGGTATGCAATACCTGGATGCAGTTCAAAGACCTATTCTTGAAAAAGTTCTACCCTCTCAGTAGGACAAACCAGATGAGAACGAAGATCGCCAGCTTCGCCCAAGGACCTAGTGAACCTTTCCATGATGCTTGGGATAGGTTCAATGATTTAGTACAGAAATGCCCCTGCCACGGCATTTCAAAGGTGATCTTAGTCCAGACTTTGATTTGTGGTCTAACCCCAGAGATGCAGGGGTTAGTCAGTGCCGCCTGTGGAGGAAGCTATCTGAACAAAAACGAGCACGTCGTATGGAAGATCCTAGAGCAGATGGCGGAAACCGGCAGGTCGCAGGCCACCAGGTCCTATCAATTGTCTCCTTCCATCCTATCCAATGAGACAACCCGAAGGACTGTAGCGGATCTGACTGAGGACCTCATCCCCAGCATGGGGATGATTGCCGACAAGCTTACCATGGTCGAGCAGATCCACAAGAGAGTCGCGGAACTTGAGTCTCTCTCGCGTCTACCGAAGCAAGTGGAGGAACTTTCTGAGAAGGTAGCTAAGATCAAGCTACCTGCCCCTTCTGCACCACCTGTACCTGTACATCGAGTCCATCTTGTACAGGAACAGGCACCGGGGCCTTAGAGTAGCTGGGATCAGACTTACACCCAGCAGGACCAGCATGCACCCCCACAAGTGGAGACGGGATACGAGGAGCTTCCGCAACTGTACGAGATCAACGGACTTTGGTATAGCCGTGACCCGATTGTCAGGAAAGCCGAAATGGGGAAGGATCAGCCTCACCGTTCATCCCCAGTCTACCAAGAAACCAGGCCCGTTCCAACACCGCGCTTTCAGTCCAGGCCAGAGCAAGGGTACCAGCCTCAGCAGTACCAGCAGCAGCAGTGCACATATCAGCAAGGCCCAGCACCGTCACACCCGCAGCAGCAGTATCGGCATGGCCAGCAGGGCCACTACCGAACCACATCCGCACAGCAGTCAGCCTAGCCCACCGAATTGGAGTCTCTCACCTTGGCGATCCAGACCCTGTCTGATAGGGTCCAACAGATGCAGAATGATTACCTGGATATGAGAACTGACATCAATCGGGTCTCTCGTACCCAATACCAACAGATGGCGCCAAAGATCCCAATTCCCGCACAGGTTCAGGCCAACCCGAACAACATACTCCATGGCCAGAACTGACCTCGAGATCAGGTATACTATTCAGATAATTATTTATCTGAATATGAGATCCTTTCGTACAATAATGTAAATCACATGTCCCTCAAGAGCGGAAGGACCGTGACCATACCTGATCGGGCACGGGAGCAGAAGGAAGGAGCCTCCGACACTCTACCTGAGGAGAACTCGGAGGAAGAAGAGGAGGAGCATCACCACCATCATCGCCGGCAGAAGAAGAGGACATCTGAGTCCTCGAAGCAGCAGTCTCGCATTTACATAGAGTCAGAAGAAACCAATGAAGAGCCCGCACCTCCATCTGAGGAGGATCGTCCAGCAGTCGCAGAAGAAGCATCACCGGTTTTGCCTCAGCATTTTCCTTTCAGTCAGAGTCAGCGTCCTAGTTTGTATCAGAGTCAGAGTCCTGTTAAGAACTCAGTTCCCAAAGTCAATGAGAAAATTTCAGTTTCCGAACCTGAGTTAGAGTCTATAATCCCTTTCCCCCGAGCTCTTACGGGTGGAAAGAAGAAAACCAAAAAAATTCAAAAAGATGACCCTGAGATGGCTGAATTCTGCAACAAATATATCAAGGTCACAATCCCCTTTGACAAGTACGTGGAGATGACCCCTGCATTCCAAAAATACCTTAAGGTGAGATGCACACCTACTGGGGTTAGCAGGAAGACCAAAAGCCGTGTTGAGAAACACGTTTTATCAGTAGCCACGACTTGTGCAATAAAGAACTCGTTTACAAGGAAACGAAGAGATATGGGTGCACATTATGTAGTGAGTCATGTTAATGACATCGCGTTTGCACGCATTCTCCTGGACTATGGTTCCTCAATCAATCTGATGCCTACAACCCTCTATGAGTGGCTTAATCTCGGACCTCTTAGGAAATCTAGAGCCCTCCTACAGTTTGCTGATAAATCAACCAAGAGTTCCCAAGGAGAATTGAGGAACATTGTGATCAAAGTCGAGGGACAAGAATACATGGTGGACTTCACTGTCCTGGATATGGAAACCCCTCGTAACTGGAGAGATTCCCATATCATTTTAGGTAGGCCCTTCCTCAGAACAATAGGGGCCTTATTTGATTATAAGAATGAGAAGATTCAGTTCCAAACTCCAGGCGGAGATGAGGAACTTGAGATGAAGCAGACAAGATGGCAGAGACCGGATTCCGAATCCAGCACCGAGTACTCTTCTACCGGAACAGACTGCGAGCATGTAGACTTAGTTGGTCCATGGAGACAGAACCCAACCAGCACTGATGTATCCATCTCCTTTGAAGATGATCCAGTGCATGAGTCAGTCTGCGTGATCCTCAGGAACGAGTACAGCTCTGAGCCTGCATCGCCCTACATCTTTGATGACGTAGAGGCCCAGTTGGGCCTGTCAGTCCTTACATCCTTAGGACAATCGGAAGATGAGGATGACGAGTCGGACGAGGAGTTTGCCGATTGCATGGAGACCTTTGACGATCCGACTCCAGAGCCGCGCTTGGTGGCAGTTATAACAGAAAATGATCCAGCCACTTTCAACACCGAGCCAGAGCAGATTGAGCCAGATTTTCTAGATGATCACACTATTCCTGAGCTCAAACCCCTACCCACACCCTTGAAATATGCCTTCCTTGCGGGCCAAGACAAGATATTTCTGGTCATTATCAGTTCGCAATTGACCGAGGAGCAGGAATCTCGCTTGCTAGAGATCCTGGAGAAAAACCGCAAGGCGATAGGCTGGAGCATTTCCGATCTCCACGGGATAAATCCCGCTCTGTGTTCGCACCATATTTACTTGGAGAACGAAGCCAAACCCTCTCGTAAATTCCAACGCCGGTTGAATCCAAATTTACGAGAGGTCATGAAAAAAGAGATAGAAAAATGGTGCGACGCGGGTTTCATTTACCCAATCTCCGACTCTAAGTGGGTGGCCCCAATCCATGTTATCTCGAAGAAGTCGGGAATTCAGACGACCACCAACGAGGATGGAGAGGATATCGTGACGAGAGTGCCCACGTCGTGGCGCGTCTGTGTGGATTAGAGACGCCTGAATGCTGCGACGAAGAAGGATCATTTCCCCCTACCGTTCATTGATCAGATTTTAGAAAGATTAGTGGGGAAAGAATTCTTCTGCTTCCTAGATGGGTTCTCGGGCTACAATCAAGTAGCCATACCTCCGGAGGACCAGGAAAAGACCATGTTTACATGCCCCTTTGGTACCTATGCTTTCAGGCGCATGACTTTTGGGCTATGCAATGCTCCAGGTACTTTTCAAAGGTGCATGATTGCTGTATTCGCCGAAATGGTCGGCGAATTCCTGGAAGTCTTCATGGATGACTTCTCGGTCCACGACGATTCTTTCGATTCCTGTCTTAGGAATCTGGACCTAGTCCTCAAGAGATGTTGTGAGATTAATCTAGTGCTCTCCTGGGAGAAAAGTCACTTCATGGTGACAGAGGGCATAGTGTTGGGGCATGTCATCTCCAAGAGAGGAATGGAGGTTGACCCTACCAAGGTGGATGTGATCAGACGACTCCAGCCACCCACCAACGTAAAGCAGTTGCGGTCGTTCCTCGGGCATGTTGGATTTTATCGGAGATTCATTAAGGATTTTTCTAAGATTGCCCGACCGCTAACTGAGCTTTTAGGCAAAGACCTGGAGTTTATTGTTGATCACAAATGTCTTGAGGCCTTTAAGCTTTTACAAGGAATGATTATGGACGCACCCATCCTGCAAGCCCCAGATTGGTCTCTACCCTTTGAGATCATGACGAATGCCTCTGATTATGTTGTTGGGGCTGTGTTGGGACAAAGAAGAGAGGGAGTCCCTTTTGCAATTCACTACGCAAGCAAAGTGCTTGATTCTGCGCAGCGTACCTATACAGTTATGGAAAAGGAAATGCTTGCGTTAGTGTTTGCCTTGGACAAATTCAAATCTCATCTAATTGGATCCAAGGTAACTGTGTTCACTGACTACACGACACTAGGGTATTTGATGGAGAAGAAGGACGCGAAGGCGCGTCTTCTTCGTTGGATTTTACTTATCCAGGAGTTTGATTTGGACATCCGTGATAAACCTGGAAAGAAGAACGTAGTAGCTGATCATCTGTCTCGCCTCGAAGATCTTAATACTTCTGAGGTTTCACCAATTCGAGACTCCTTCCCTGACGAGTCGATTTTTGTTATCGACTCACTCCCATGGTACGCCAATATCGTGAATTATCTTGTCTCCAAGAAAGTTCCCGAAGACTGGCCTAAGAACCAAATCGACCGATTAAAGTCGGATGCAAGACACTACCATTGGGAGGATCCAATCCTTTTCTTTGAAGGACCGGATTGTGTCTGGAGACGTTGTATTCCTCATGAGGAATACCAGAGTGTCCTTTCTTTATGCCATAGCTTGGAGGCAGGAGGACACCACTCCGGGAAGAGGACCGCATGGAAGGTACTTCAGTGTGGCTTCTACTGGCCGACTCTGTTTCGCGATGCCACCGCCTTCGCGAAGTCGTGCCCAGTTTGCCAGAGAATGGGAGGAACCGTTGGTTCCAAGGATGAGATGCCAATGCAGCCGGTCATCATTTGTGATGTCTTTGACGCCTGGGGCATCGATTTGATGGGCCCATTCCCTGTCAGCCACGGGTTCGAATACATCCTCCTTGCGGTAGATTATCTGTCCAGATGGGTGGAGGCTATCTCAACCCAAGCCGCAGACAGCAGGACTGTCTGTAAATTCATTATAGAGCACATAATCTCTAGGTTCGGGATCCCCAAAATGATGATATCAGACGGGGGTAGCCACCTTGTGAATCAGGAGGTGAAGAAACTCCTCAAGGACTACGGCATCGAACACCGTGTCGCAAGCCCTTACCACCCACAAACCAATGGTATGGCTGAGGTATCAAATAGGGAGGTGAAGACCATATTGCAAAAGCTTGTCCGCCCGGACAGGAAGGACTGGTCTCAGATCTTGGATCAAGTCCTCTGGGCGTATTGGACGGCTTACAAGACACAATTAGGCACCTCCCCATTCCGAATGGTATTCGGAAAGCCGTGCCATTTGCATGCAGAGTTAGTGCACAAATCAGAATGGGCAATAAAAAAGGTCAACTGGAACACACACCTGGGTCAAAAACAGAGAGACATGGATCTGAATAAGCTTATGGAAGTCAGAAACCGAGCATACGACAACAGTTTGGTGTACAAGGACAAGGTGAAGCGTTGGCATGATAGATATATCTGACGAAAGACCTTTGTTCCTGGACAGAAGGTATGGTTGTTCAATGCTAGGCTGAAGATTTTCCAAGGCAAGTTAAAGTCTAAGTGGACGGGACCATTTGTCGTACGTACGGTGCATGATAGTGGATGTGTCGAGATCTCAGATCTCGCAGATGACGCACCGACATTCCTAGTGAATGGGCAGTTGTTGAAGCACTTCATCGAAGCCAATGAACAGTTAGTCCATGTGGAGGAGATTGTATTCATGCGCGAGACAGATACAGCAGATACACCTCAAGCCGCGTATAAGACCTTGCAGCAGTGAACTCCAGCCATCAGCAGCATCTTGAAAGATTCACACCGACTCCTCTGTATACCATCAGTCTTGTACATCCTATCCTTTACCCCCGCGATTCTAGTAACCCATCCCCACATCATTGAACCATTATCTTGGACTATACTTAGGATGACCAGATCCTAAGTATAGGGTGGAGGGGTCACCTGAGTCGGTTCAATGTACATTCTCCAGATCACATTGGTCCTCATACTCATTTCTTACCGATACTTAGGCTGACCTGAGCCTAAGTATAGGGGGGACCGATGCCCGCATTGATACTTATCCACTTCCCATCTTTCCCTCGTCCGCCCCATTTCTGATCTTCTTCTACACTTAGGCTGCCAGAGCCTAAGTGTAGGGGGCGGGACGACTTCTATACTTCTTGTTCCTTTTGCTCTCCTACGCTTAGCACGAGCTATGTCTTTTTCCTCGCTCTTCGTGCTCTGGGGACATAGCACACGCTAAGTATAGGGGGGCGTGTATATATTACATATATACTTTACCCATAGCTCGTACTTTCGCGTATTTTTGTATATATTTTACAATAATTACGGGTGGGTAAAAATCGAACAAAAATAATAATAATAATAATAAAAAATGAAAAAGAAAATAGGCTTCTTATTTACTCATGCATATCATATCTGCATCCAAGAAAAAGAAAAAAAAAGTCTTGCATTTTCATAGCATGACATCTCATCTCATCTGCATACTTTGCATATGCAAAGTGAAAAGCTAGTGGGTTTTGGACTAAGTTATGAGCAGATATTGAGGATGGAATTGATTTGACCTTAATCCACCTAATTCCAAAGGAACCTTATAGGAACTGGAGTTAAGATTTTTCAGGTCAGGTGACTTAATTCTTTGAGTCCGCAAGTCTATGTTCATATGTCATCTTGACAAGCCTGGGTAGAGCACTTAACAACACACACATGACTCTTAGAGACAATGGCTTGACATGCACCAGCACTTTACACATGGCTCTCTACGGATGAGGTGATGAGGAGGCAGTTTCCTTTAGCTTGTGGTAGCATATGAGGGTAGTACTTCTAGGCGGAACCTCTCTTCTTCTTCTAGTGAAGGAAGTGCGTCTCAACTTGGCCTAGTGGTGATGAAGGCTAAAGATAGAAGCTGTGGGTTGCAATAAAGCTTCAAAAGAGGGATAGTCTACTGGCTGAAGAGGAAATTTCTTGTATATATGCTGCACCATGTAGATATGTTGTACAGAGGCATTTTGTTGAAAAAAAAAGAAAAAAAATGCCAAAAAGAACTCCAAAAAAGTGGTGGGTCGGACTGAAAATTTAATAACCCCACCGGAGTGTACGTAGTCAAGAAAAGCAAAAGCTTATGGTCACCATGTTACATCTCATGAAGCTTGCAGCGGGAGACTTAGCTACACTGGCTGAGCTCCCAAAAGTCTATACTTCTTCCCCCTCTTCTTGAGCCGGTTGCACTTGAACTTAGAAGGGAATACCCCGCTTCTCGAGGAAAGAGTTGCTAGACCGAGGCATTAGAGTTACCAGGTTGGGGGAGGTTGTTTCTTTGTTACTTCTGAGGTGGGGAGTCATATATCACTTACACTGCATGAAAAGATTCATGGTCATTAGAGTTTGTGTATGTAGACTTGTTCTGATCAGGTGTGTTGAGGAGTCTTGAATAGAAGACTTGTGAAACTTGAAGTCTGTTCAGTCTTAAACTCAGATCCCAATAAGGTTCCGATACATAATTAATCCAAAGGTCGAGTCAAGCTCTATTTTTAACTTTTGTTCATGACCTTGGTACGGAACCCAAAATCATTTCACTTTTGCATTTCATTTAGTTGCTCAGGGACGAGCAAGGTTTAAGTATAGGGGGTTGATGAATCTGTGATTCATCACTTCAAAAGTCAAAAATAGAGCCTTGTTCCCGAGCAAATAGAGGCATATTTCCCTTTATATTGCATAAATAACATTCATGCATACATCCATAATTCATACATTTTAGCAGTCCATTTGCATTCAAATAAGAAGCCAAAATCCCTTGTAAAATATCCACTCACTAAAATAACCTCTTCCTTATAATATGTACTCCTTAGTTGATAATATAGGGAAGAATGCCAAAAATCCCCCTTGTAATATAGTCAACAAAGCCCTAGAACCCCTGTACACTAAAATGCATATAAAGCCCTCATACAAACTCCGAATTAGGTCTACTTACTCTTAGAATACTACACAATAAAAGACCTTTAAAATGAGACTAATTTCATTGAATTTGGAGCTTGTATGGGAAAGTTGGGTTTTCGGGGCCACTTTGTATACTACATAGGTGTATAATTGTATCTTTGTATTTATATAACATATTTGACCTCATCTCCGTCTTTGGTCAACATGAAACTTGTAGATCTCATCGAGATCTACAACTTTCATGTTTTGAGTTTTTCCAAATTCAGCCGCCTCTTCTCTTTACACGTGTATCTTCTTCCAGCCACTCAAAGCAGGCCACGTGGCGCCCTCTGGTTGCGCCACGCAGCCCGCTTTCCCTTGCCTCATCCGCCTGCATTCTCAGCCGTTGGATCGCACTTCAGATCCAACGGCCCCGCTGTGTCCACGCGCGCCTATTGCCTCACCCATTGATCTTCTCCGCCCCTTGATCATCACCGTTCGTCCGCGCCTCTTCCAGAGCTCGCCACGTTGCGGCTGATGGACCATCTGATCGAGCCCATCTCAGCCGCTCCTCCGTTGGCATCCCTCAGCCGCTTGATCAGACCCTCGGTATCATCCAAACCGCTCGATGGCGCTTCGTCCGTAGCTCGCCACGTGGCTCCACCACAGCCCATCATCATCGAGCCCCCGATCTAATCCTACCCGCCCACCACGCTTCGATCACCACCGTTGGATCACAAGATCCAACGGTGGAGACCTCGTCTCCTACCTCCGGGCGCCCCTCTCTCCCACGTTCCCTGCCTTGCGGGTGGGGCGCCCCCTTCCTATTCTTGGAAGCACCTCATCCACCTTCTCCGACCACCATCACCACCACGATTGAGGGCACTCCTCCCTCACCCTCGCCAGCTCCCTCGCTTCCCACGATCTCCACCATAGAAGCCCCACGTCGCCCACAAACCTCACCTCGTCGCCAACACTGCTGCCACCTCCATCCTTTAAATACTCCACCACCGGCAACCTTCAGCCGCATCCGCCACTCCAGAGAGCATCCCTGAGCTCTGATCCTCCAGTTGGTGACAGTAATTCGACGAATCATCGAGCGACGAAGGGCATCAGCTCCGGCGAGATCCACGGCAGCTCCGCCGTGTCGCAGCGACTCCCACGAACAGCTGCACGAGATCGGGACCCTACCGATCCCTAGAGCGACGACCCTGGAACTCGAGACCGAGCTCCGATTCCCAGGTAACCCCCTCCACTCCTCCTCCGATCTTCTTCTTAGTTTCCTTTGTTTTCTCCGATTTTATTCGTCGTCACCGGTCACTCTCTCGCTTCCCTTTCATCTTGCCGAGCTTCACGTCGAAGCTCCCATCCTCGCTGACTACTCCGCACCTTCCGACGACGCACATCAACCTCCATCGACTTCCAGCTCCGCCATTTGGCCGGAGCTCCATCGCCCGACCGCCTCCCTTCGCCTTAGGCCTCGCCAACCATCCTCACGTCTTCACAAACACACGCACGAGCTCCGGCTCTAGCTTTCACACTTGCAGGTACCTTGCTGCTCATTGAACGGACGCTCGCCGGAGACGCCCTCGAGCTTCATCGCCAGCAACTTCAGGCCGCCCTCCGACACTCCTGAGGCCACCGGAGGTTTCGACGACCATCCGCGCATCTTCTGGGATATCTCCGACAAGTCGGAGAGCGTCAGCGCCTCGAGGAACGACGGGCGGAGCTACAGCACTTTCGCCGGAGCCCCGCCTTCTCCTCCGCAGGCGGCGGAGGATCATCGGAGCAGACGAGCAGCTGTCATTCGATCACATCGATCGAACGGCCCCCACATCGCCACGCGTCCCCTCACCGCAGCAACTTCCCACCGTCGATCGCTCCTCTGATCCAGCGGCCCTCAGCGAGCCACGTCACCGTCTTCATTGAGCCCAGTGGCCGTTGGATCATCATCGATCCAAAGGCACGAGGTCACGCCACGTGTCAGCACCGACACCCCTCGGATCCATCTTGATCCAAGGGCCTTCAGTACGCCACGTAGCCTCGGCCCGAACCTCCTCTCCGAGCCTAGGTTCAAGTCGCACGAACCTCACTCCAGACCTCCAAGGCGTCCGAGCCTCGCTCCGAGCCTAGGCCTCCCACGTGAGGAGCACGTGCGGCCTGGGTAAATTGCACAGAGGCCCCTGGAGCTTTCCAGATTTGCAAAGAGGTCCCTGAGAAGCAGACCCCATGTGTGGAGCACGTGCACTGTGGAGAATTTGCACAAGAGTCCCCCGCATTATAGGTAATTGCATTTTAGTCCCTGTCTGCATATTTGCTTATTATATTTTTAATTTTTTTGTATTGCATTTACACCCCTGTGTTTGCACGCATCCCTAGGTTGCATTTTACTTCATTTTGCAAATCTAAAAATTGCATGTTGTTGATAATTTTATCCTTTGTCTATTGGTCCACGTGTCACATTTTTGTAATTTCAGTTGAATTATTAATTAATTAAATGGTGAATTTTTTGACATATTTTGCCCAGTGACATCTTTTGATTTATAGTTAATTCTCTGTGCTTCCAAAAATCATCAAAACTTCACAGTAGCTTAAGGACAATATTCTTAACATACCATAAAAATTCCATGTCATTTGCACGCATATCGATGCCTAAATAAATTGTTGAGTGATTTTCTTAATTTAATTTTAGTTAATTCATTTCACAGTGAAATTAAGATCTGTCAATTTTCCTAGGTCCCTCATCATTAGAGCTATCTAGGATAATTTTAGATCTTGAAAAAATTGTGGTTTGTTATTTATTAAAAATTAAATATTGAAAATCACCCTGTCTGCTCATTTAATTCACAGTAAATTTATTCAGTGTCGAAAAATTTCAAAAAAATAGTGTAGGTCACTTTCATCATCATTAACCATCTCGCAAATTTTCATAATTTTTGGACTTCATTTGATATAATAATTAAATTGAAACGTTAAATTGGCTTGTATTTTCCGCAAAAGTCTGCATAAAAAGTAAAAAAAGACCAAAAAAATTACTCCTCGAAAATCAACACTCGGACACTTGCTAAAATTCACCTAAGGAGACAGATGCCTCCCTGAGATCGACCTTGGACTCCACCAAGTAAAAAAATATTTGCCGCTTAAAATTAACTTAACATTAATTGATAAGTGGTTTTTGATTAACCCCTCGTATCCGACTGCAACGAAACATATTAATTAATTTGGACATTAATTTGACCGAGTTAACTAAGGGTGCGGGGCGGTTGTCAATGATGAATCGTGGATTCATCAATCGCCTCCATGTCGTTCGATCTTCCTTTATTCCTCATGCACAACAGCCACCATTGGATGAAGCACGCCTGAGACATACAATCAAGAGACAGGATCTAATCTTAACAATTCATATACGAAGCGTCATCGAAGCACCAGAGCGCGCCACATGATAAGTGGGAAGATATTCACCGTTCATCTGTGCTTAGGTTTGTGAATTTTACAATTTTATCCCTACTAGTTTTTGTGTATTTAATATTAGACTCCAAACATTTGTAGGCCTTTATTATATTTTTGACAATTTTGTAAATCACTCCTTGTGCTTTCAATAATCACATCAAGGTCAAAGTCACGCCACCTTACGTGATGCACCACGTGTAGGCACATTTTGCAAAGGACCCCATAGGCTTTTATGTATTTATTATTACTCCAAAAAATTTTTCATTCAGTTATAAATTTTTAGTGAAATTGCATTTTGGCCCTGGAACTTTCTGCTAATTACATTTATGCCCTTGCTAGTAGTGTACTTTCTCTTTGTTGTTTATATTTATTTTAAATAACAATTAAACTCAAAAATATTTTATAAAAAATAGTTGTAGACTCCCGTTGCATTTTACTTTAATGTATTATTTTTAATTTGCAATTTTAGGAGTTTTTATTATTTAATAACAATAAAAAATCTCCCATTTTATCCCTATTTACAATATAAAATACATAAAAAATATATAACTTTTTTGAAAAATTCCAAAAATATATATTATATCTACTTATTTTACAACTCTCGAACAAAACTCTCTAAACATTACAAAAGAAAACTCGAAAAAATAGAAAACCCCCCAAAAACACCTATAAAAATATATATAATTCTCAAAAATTCCAAAAATTATATTTTCATTTTATTATTTTACTATATAATATTATTAATATATAAAAAGTAATTTTGAAATTTTTATACTATTTGCTATTTTATGTCTCCATTTTAATTTCAGATATTAAATTAAACCATGTTTTAGGGTATTTTTGACTTTTAAAATATATAAAAGATTATCAAAATTTCAAAAAAATAAAAATAGTAAAAAATATTTTAAGGGCAAGAATATTTCATTCCATTTATTTTAAATATTTTTTATTAATATTTAAATCTATAGTAGTCTGTATTGAATATATACCTTATATATAGCTTTATATATATTAAAAGAAAACGAAATAATAAAAATACAAGATAAAAAAGAAAAATAAAAACAGAAAATTCAATATCAAATACAAAAATTTAAAAAAAATAAAATTTAAAAACTTAAAATTAAAAACCCACAAAAAAGAGTACATATAAATAAATACCTCACATTCATTTTTGAGCATTTTTGCCCAATTTATCAAGCTTGTTACCTGTGTTCGATCTATACATACTTGTATACACGCACACACACATCCTTGTTGTAGAGTTATAATAAATTTTAAATCCACAAATTTTGTATTTATTGCTTAATCATTATTGTGGGTTAAGTGTTGTTTCTACGACTGGTGATCCGCTTTGTGGATCGGCAAGACCTTGGCATAATCCTCTTCAACAAGTTCCCACTTCTTTGCGAGTACGTGTAGATTACAAAAGACTCAATCTCGCGACTAAGAAGGACCATTTTCCATTGCCTTTCATTGACCAGCTTCTCTAAAGACTGGCAGCGAAAGAATAGTTGTACTTCTTGGATTGATACTCCAGATATAATCAAGTTGCTATAGCTCTTCAAGACCAAGAGAAGAACACGTTCACCTTCCCTTTGGTACATACGCCTTCAGACGGATACAGTTCAGGCTATGCAATGCCCAACCACATTTTAGAGGTGTATGTCGACAGTTTTCGCTGACATGGTAGGCAATTTTCTTGAGGTCTTTATGGATGATTTCTCAGTCTACGGGGAATCCTTTGGTCAATGCCTTGATTATTTAGATTGAGTCTTGCAAAGGTGTAATGAAGTAAATCTGTTGCTCTTGTGAGAGAAGAGCAACTTCATGGTGACTAAGGGAATTGTGTTAGGTCACGTTGTATCTAAACGTGGCATGGAAGTTGACCTAGCCAAGGTAGAGGTGATTTACAAGCTAGAGCCACCAACAACCATCAAACAGGTCAGATCATTATTGGGCCATGTCGATTTTTATGGGCTATTTATCAAAGATTTCAGTAAGTTGGCTAGACTGTTGACTGACTTTATAGTCAAGGAGAATGTTTTTATTGTTGATGATCGTATGCTTCTTGCCTATAATCAGTTGAAAGAACTTATCACTCAAGATCCTATCTTGCAGCTGCCGATTTGGACACAACCATTTGAGATAATGACTGACGCGTCAAATTATACCATCGGTGTTATGCTTGGATAGAGCAAAGATAACATCTTATTTGCTATTCACTATGCTAGACAAACGTTCGATGAAGCTCAAAGAAATTATACAGTCATTAAGAAGGAGATTCTAGCGGCAGTTTTTGCCTTGGAAAAGATCAGATCCCATCTCCTCGGGTCCAAGTTCATCATCTACACATATCATTCGGCCAATCAGTACTTACAACAGAAGAAGGATGCCAAACCACATCTCATCCGGTGGATCCTTCCCTTCCAGGAGTTTGACCTTGAAATTTGAGATAAACCCGGAGTTAAGAATGTTGTGCCCGACTACTTATCCAAACGTCCCGAGCCTGAATCTCCCGATCCAAACTTGCAACCTATCACTCTGACATTTCCAGATGAGGCAATTTTGTCAGTTACCTCGCTTCCCTGGTATGCTGATATTGCGAACTATCTTGTGGTCAAGAGAACTCCACAAGATTGGTCAAAGCTTAAAATTGACAATTTTTTTTTCTAAAATCCATTATTACTAGTGGAAGGATCCATACCTATTCTGTGAGGGGTCTGACTGCATCTAGAGGAGGTGTATTTCTCAGGAAGAAATTCTGAGTGTCCTTATATTTTACCATGATCAAGAATCTGTAGGACACCATATAGGCAGATGAACAACAGCAAAGGTTCTTCACATTGGCCTCTGGTGGCCTACATTATTCAAGGATGAAGAACATTACGTCAAGTGTTGCACTGACTGCCAAAAGATGGGTGATACCATAGGAAAGAGATATATGATGCCTATAAAGTTTGTTCAGATATCAAACGTCTTCGATGCATGGGGCATTGAATTTATGGTCCCATTTCTGAATAGATAGGGCTTCGAATATATTCTTCTTGATGTCAATTATGTGAGTCGACGAGTGGAGGCTATTCCTGCTCGAACTACGGATAGTCGGACTTTCTGTCGATTTTTATGATATCACATCATTGTATGGTTCGGGATTCTCAAAATTCTAATATCAGATGGGAGTAGTCATTTCATAAACAAAGAGGTGAAGAAGCTAACTCAAGAATTCAGCATAGAACATCGTATCGCTTCACCATACCACCCATGGTCCAATGGCTTAGCTGAATGTTAAAACATGGAGATAAAGATAATTCTAAAGAAGCTTGTACGCTGGTCTTAGTTGCTTGATTCAATTCTTTGAGCTTACAAAACTGCATAAAAGTCACCACTAGGAATGTCTCCCTACCGCCTTGTGTATGGAAAGCCATGTCATCTGCCCGTTGAGCTGTTACATAAATCTTTATGGGCCATAATCATATGTAATTTGAACTCTGAGAAAGACAGGAAGAACCGAAAAGTGGATCTTAGCAAATTGTTAGAATCTAAAGATTGCATATGAAACAACCTGATGTACAAGAATAGGAGAAGGTCAAGAAGTGGCACGACAAACATATCCACCATAAATCCTTCCAGCCGGGTCAGAAGGTGTGGTTGTTCGATGCAAAATTAAATATCTTTCCAGGCAAACTGAAAACCAAATGGACTTGGCCATTTACAGTGTGGCATGAATGTGGCAACGGAAGTGTAACGATATATGGTTTGTAAGTTGATACACAACCATTTATGGTCAATAGATAGTTTCTGAAGCTTTATCTTGAACATGACACATTCATGTTTATCGTTGACTCCATTCAAGTGATTTTATGATAACAAACATAATACTTCGTTAGTTACAGTCGAAGATAAAACAAATCAAGATATTTTTATTGACTTTTCTTCTTTTCCTTCTTTCATCTCTTATTCTACCGAAAAGGTGTCAACCCCATCATCATTACTACACTTAGGACATACTTTGTCCTAAGTATAGGGGGATGCACACCTCGTGTTGTTCGAATTTCTTATTCTATCTTTACTTGTCTTTTGTTCTTTTCCTTTTCATTGTTTTTTTCTATCAATAAAGTTTCACCCCTTTTTGTCAGTCTTCTATACTTTGGACATACCTTGTCCTAAGTATGGGGATGTATGCACCCCGAGTTCTTTCATTCATTGACCCTCTCCACTATCTCCTCTTCTTGTTTATACTTAGGGATATCTTACCCTAAGTATAGGGGGAGACCGTCTGAGCATGATCCATTCATTCCCACCCTTGACCCTCCATACTTTATGTACAACCTGTTATACTTAGGATTATTCGATCCTAAGTATAGGGTGGACAGTCGACTTCTCATTCCTTCATTTATTTCTTCATTTGTTTATTCCTTAGACTTTTCTATATTCAGCACAAGTTATGTCTTCTCTTTTTCTCTCAGATTTATGAGGACATAGCCCAGCTAAGTATAGGGAGGGTTGCATATACTGTGTATATACTTTAGCCATAACTCATACTTTCATATTTTTAATAAAAATGCTAGAACTATTATTAAAATTACTAAAAACACTTAACAAAAAATGTCTATTATTCCTTAAATTCTTTTCATTCATACTGATTAATAAATCAAGTAATAATATTTGTTTGAAAATAGTTTAAAAATCTTTTTGAAAAATCTTTTGAAAACTATTTGGAAAACTCTTTGTTAAATATTTTGAACCATTGTACATTTTCTGTTTGAAAAATATTTTTTCTTTGTGCGAAATAGAAATATTCTAGAAACGATTTGCAAATGTTTGGAAAGTGATATAAAAAAATTTTGAAAAATCTATTTATACAGTTTGAAAAACCTTTGCAAAATGATTTTCAGATATGTGTAAATGTTTGTAAAAAATGTTTGTAAAAATTATATTGGACTATAGTTTTCAAAATTGTTTGTAAAAGCTCTTTCAAATAAGCTTGAGGAATATATACATCACACTATAACTCTTTATATATACCTATAAAAATGATCACTTACCTCTTGTAAATTCTTAAAACCTAATTCTTGTAAATATAATATGCATCCCATGTAAATATTTGTACCTAGTTTTTAGCTAGAATCTTTTGTTCTCAAAAAGCATAAAAATATCTGCAAAAACCAAAAATACCAAAAACATTTGCAAAATTTTTTTGAAAAATAAAAAAATGCATGAGCATCATCTTTTCAAAAATCCATTAAAATTCAAACCTTTGGAAATTGCATCACAAAAATATTTTCTACATAGAATTTGCATAGCATTCACATTTTCCGAATTGAGTTTCCAGATTGAACAAGTCTAAGTAAAATCCGAAGATTGGAGCTTGGTTGGACCTTAAATCTACCTAATCACACGAACCTTATAGGAACTGGAATTGAGGTACTTTAGGTCTAGTTGACTTAATTCTTTGAGGATCATGAGACTTGGTTCAATGGATTCTTGACTACCTAAGTAGAGTATTTCGAAGCATGTGCATGGCTCTTGTCGATAATGACCTAACTTGGACACATGCACCTTTCAATTGGCTCTACTCAGTTGGAGTGGTGAGTGCATTGGATTTGCCAGTACGATACGCACACAAGTGGAAACATTTGTCCTCGTGGAAATGCACCCCAACTCGTCTAGTGGCATAGACGTCTAAAGACATGAGAGAGTAGGTTGCAATATGCTTCAAAATAGGGATAGTCTACTAGCTCAAGAGGAAAATCTCCTTATGTAAATGTTGCTACAAATAGTATGTCTAAAAAAGACAAAAAGCAAAAACTCAAAAAAGTGGATAGGCCTGATTGAAAATAAAATGCCTGCCAGAGTGTTTATATATGTATAGTCAATAAGCAACCTTGAGCCAAAGTCAAATCATGTGATCCTGTAGCTGGATGACTTGACTACGCTGGTCTTGCATCCTAGGATAGGTAGCTACACTGGATACCATCCATTCTTCTCTTCATTCCCTCCTCTTGAGCTGATTTTGACTTGAACTTAGACGGGAATCCCCCTGTCCATGAGGAAGGAGTTGCTGGATTGGGGAATCACTGGGTTGTCATGCAGGAGAAGTCAGTCTCCTTGTCATTTCAGTTGGGGGAGCCTCTATCACATATACTGTACAAGTTAGATTCATAGTCATAAGGGTTTGCGTATGAGTGGAAATATTATGACTTGGCTATTGAGGGGACTTGAGTAGAGTTTTGGGATTCTGAAAGGCTGTTGGATTTCAAATCTGATTCTCAATATGGTTCGACCCACACGAAAATTCCAAAGGTCCGACTTAAGCTCGAAACTTTGATTTTGTGAAGACAACTTTGAGAATTAAAACTAACCCACTTTCTTTCTTTTTCTTTTCTTTGTTTTCCTTTTTTTGCACTTACTGCATAAGTGTTTCCTAGGGATTATCAAAGGCAATTATAGGAGGACCATGAATCTCCATTTCATCACCTTTATTCTATCATTTTGGCCTTAAAAACCCTAGTAAATGCATGTAAATACTTCTAGTTTGTATAATTTAATATTCATCCATTGTTGTGTAAATATTGTATAAAATATAGTTTTTAATGCCAAAATTATAGAATAAAGAAAATAAAAGAAAAAGAATAAAATATTGAAAATATTTTATGATCCTAAACCCCGAGACCTGGGCATCTCGATGACTAGGTCGACAAGGAATAAAGTAGGAGGGGCGGGGTAAGGGCCAAACTATAATAAAAATTCTCATTTGTTTATTCATTCTCTAACCAATATTTACTAAAAATTAATAAAATCATTTATTATTTTATATTAAATTTCAAAATCTTTTTCAGGTCTGATTTTCTAGTTTGTCCACGTTGAACAACCAGCTTTTACCCCCAATTGACCTTGGCCAACTCTTAAACCGATGTCATAGGGGTGTCAGACCTGCAATTTGACCCTTTTTCTCGCATTTTCCCAAGTCGATCTTGAAGGATATGGAAATTATCCTCAAGCGCATCACGGAAGCATGATCGTCGTATCGGATACGACGAAGAACGACTAGTCGCACTAGTTGTTCGGTGCAGCGGAATTTAAAAATTTTGTTAGATGAAACCACATGATCCGAGAACCATTCTCATATTGTTTCATCTATAACCACAACAAGTATAATTCAATACCTCTTGAAGCGTGGTTGATCGAGTATCTACGAGAAGAGACATCCTGTCTCAAGTCCGATTGTCGGCGAGACTGCTTGCGAGCTCGGGGATGAACCGTGTTGTCCTCGCAATCCAAGAAGTTGATCCAAGCGTGGTTGCTCCTGATCTCGTCACACGAGATCTAACGTATCCTTCGTGGGCGTAGCACGCCAAGAAGATGGAGAAACCGAAGAACGTCGAAGCGGCAGCGCGGTGGTGATGGCGACGACGATTCCCTTCTCTTGGGTATGGTGGACGACCACCAACAAGAGAGGGAGAGAGGGCTGGCGTGTATGAAGAAATGAGGGAGAGAGAGAGCTCCAATATTGCAAGTTATTAGAGAGCATAGTATGCCTCTCTATTTATAGGGTTTTGGGATCCATGGATCTCAATCCATGGGACACATAAAATCAATGAGTGAGATTGATTTATGTCAATCCAATGGACAAGATTGTTGTTGTCAAAAGCAACAAATTTAGGTTAAAATATATTTGACAAAATCGAATATAATTTATTCCTAAATCAACCCAACGAATAAGGAGAGAAGATACATGGAGATTTCATCTCCATGTACCTTTCAAGTGGACGGCCACACATTCCTTATAGGAATGTTGTGCCGCCCCTTGAGATTGCATGGAGATTGCAATCTCATGGAAATCCATGAGATTGCATATCTCCTTGGAATCTCTCTTATTTATTTGCAACAAATTTATTGGGTTTTATTCTTCAAAAATAATTCACAATTATCTTTTAGAATATTGCATTCTTGCCATGGAAAAAATTGTGAATCATATTCACAACCCAAAACAACATATAATTCATATTGTTAATTAATTACACAATGTGTATCCAATACACATAATAATCAATCAACACATATAAATTATAATTAGCTCTCTCTAATACATTATAAATCACATTTATAATATAGTATGAATAATTGGATATTTCTATCCACATTATTCTTATCCATGATAATTAAATCACATTTAATTATATTGGATAATTTCTTCATACATTAAGATGATTAAATCACATTTAATCATGATCTCTTCATTGCTTAGATCTCATTGAATTATTCTTGAACCTTCAAGAATAATGCAATCTCTCCGCAGATACTTGGAGATAAGGACAGGGCGATTGTACTGTTCCACGTATAGTGACATGGATATTGAGATCATATCTCAAATCCAGATCGCGGGCCTCTCATAGATGCTTGATTAAATCAAGACCGTAAATCTAATTTTCTCATTGTATCTGAATCTCATTCAGATCAATGTCCAACACTTGGACCAAGATCAGATCACTTCTCTAATGAGAGGAGTCACTAAAATCCATACCCGTTTCATCACTCCCTAGGAATGGAAGCGTCATGGTTATATAATCGTTTATGATCAAATCACCCTCAGGTATTCCCAATACCTGTACATCCTGCATACTGGAAGACTCAGACTAAACCCGAAGTATCGGATCAACTTTATACTGTCTACTTCGTGGTTTTATCAGTAAGTTTCTCATTCGATCATTGGGAGTTGGTATCGATCATACACTTTCCAAAAGTGTATATCATACCTAGGTCTTGATCATATAGTAGAAGTATATATCAAACCTACAAATTCAGTCAAGCTTCCAAAGCGAGATGACCATGCGCATGGAATTTGATTCTTCCCAATATCTCATGACTGAGCTCATGTCTTCCGGTTCAGTAACTGAACCTGTATGATCCCTTTGAGAGATCGTATTACTCATATGCCCTTATATGCAAACCAGCGCGCCGTTGTATAGACCTTGATTAGGTCATCAACCTATTGGTCTGCCAAATGTACACACTCAGACATATAGTAACACATCTGTCTCCGGTCAGAGGATGCGTGCCTATATCATGACAGCATATGATATAGGACTTTGGTAATCTCGATCTCCTTAAGTCAACTCTTTGACCTAACTAATCTGACACCTCTGAATCTCTATTCCTATGCAGAGGACCTGCATCAAGAGGTCGGTCAGATATCAGCCTTCAGAGATAGGATTGCAATCTCCTACTCAGGCTGGAGATCATCTCTTAATAATCATTTGACGATGCTTGATGAGTCCTCAATCTAACTCTTTAGATATTCATCCAAGCACCAGCCTCTATGATTCAATAGTTGAATCAACAACTGTATGATTATTAAGATGGCCATGGTACATAACCCTGATTGTACTAAGAGACCTATTATACAAATTATTCATTCTTCATTTCAGATCATGGAATGATATGTGCTATAACATTTATTGCATAATGGCTCGTCGTGGGCTCGCATTTCCAACAATCTCCCACTAGCCCACAAAGCCATTAATGGGCTAATCATTTAAACTCACACTCATGTGACAATCATAGGCTATTTAGAAAATAGCTAGGTAAGCTGATTAGTCACTCTGTTCCCGCGAGACTACGCCAAGTCCTATTACGGCACTTGCATATCCCCAGTAACAGTGCTCGCATCCAATGCGAATGTTGCATATTATGCAACTAATACTCAATCTTGTTAGTTATAGTGTCCTTGACACTACAGCTTAACAATTATCATAACCAGTATTTCCATAATCCTTATAAGAATATCCTTATTTCTGGAGATCTCTATCTCCTAAGGTATCTTTAATGAAGACCTTTTAGATCACTATCTATAAAGTCTTAAACTTTTGAAGATAAGACATTGAGATCACTATCTCAAAAATCTTGTCATCTATGAAGATTTTGTTATTACTGCAACCAAGTGTTTTATTTCCATAGTAGGACTAGTAACAGTTTACTACTCCCACTGCATGGCAGCCATCTGGCTTTTGTACACATCTAGCATACTCCCGGCTTCTCAGAACTGATGCCCAAAGGCAAGTAGTTCTAGCATTCACTTCCTCAACTCTTTGAGGTGCTATCCCTTTAGATAGGTTAGTACCATATCTGAAGGGATGGAAGCCATTACTGGAATTTTCCATAAAATGGAATAAGTCCAAGATGTACTATTAATGTGACAGTCCCAATACCCTCTTCTCTTTGCTCCTGAACAACTTCAGAACTAAGATCTAAGAGGTATCCTTGAGATTATATCTCAAGTTATGGAACAACCAGATAATAAAATACTTATTACCATCCTTATATCATTCTAAATGATTAGGATATTATCTACATTTAGCACGATGAACACAAAGGCACTCCCACTAAGCTTCACATGGCTCATCAAGATTCTATCTGAAATCATAACAATTATAATTCCATTAAATCTTATGGTCCAACTGCATGAAGCTTATTTGAGTCCATAGATGGATTCCTTAGTTTGCACACCTTGCTTTCCTCAACCATGAAGCCCTGGGGATACTTCATGTGAATATCCTCAAAGAGGTATTCGTAGAGGAATGCAATATTGACTTACATCTTGAAGATGCAATAGTCAAGTTGTGTAGCTAAGGTTAGCAATATTCTGACGGTTTTAAGCATGGTCACCGAAGAGCAAGTCTCATTGCAAGCAATGTCTTCTCTTCCAGTGTGTAGCTTATGGCTACGAACCGTGCTTTGAAGATCTCTACCTTCCCATCAGGTTCCCTGTCTCTTGAAGATCCATTTACACCTTTACAGGTCTTACCCATATAGGTGGATCCTCGAGGGTCCATATACAACATTGTATATGAAGTCTACATTAGACTTTTGTTGCTATCCATCTATCCATGCTATGATCTTCAGAAGCTTCATCACATGAAGTTCGATCATTGTCAGATTTCTCTAACACATGGAATCCATCCTCAAACTCATTTGAAGAGGTATTAATGTTTCATCTTTAATCGTCCTTTTAGTTTCCAATTTCAGGAGTCTCATTATCTTCTCAAGATAAAATGAGTTCCTATACTTCATTTTCATCTTGATTCTCAAGAGTCTCAACCTCTAAGAATCACATTCTCGGAGATGAGATATTTTAAGAATCTCAAGGTCATAAAGTAGGTATCCAATACCATCCTTTATTTTCCTAATGAAGCAGAACTCTCAAGTGCTCAATTCCAGCTTTCTTGCATGGAATCTTATTAAGTATATATAATGTAGTCTCTACTACACATATATACCTGGAAAGCAAGGGATAATTATGCTAAAATTTATCATTGATAAGATCATGTCACACATGATCCAATTGTATATACCTATAACTCTATTGAGTTAAGATGTGTTAGGAGGATTGAGATAGAAATGATATTCATATCTCCATAAGGTATTCTTCGAATTTATCTAGTAGGTACTTGCTACCTAGATTAGATCAAATTCATTCTATCTTCCTTCAAACCTTGGTTCTAAACCAAATATAATGAAATCTTTGAACATTTCAAAGGTTTCTTAGGTGAAGAGAAGAAATCCCATATCATACATAATCATCAACAGATATCACATATCCATAATGTTTACTATGATATAGATGATCCACATACATCAATATGTATGAGATCCTGAATACCTTGACATCTTACACCTTTCCCAAGGAAGGGTGTATTGGACATTTTTACTTTGAATACAATATTCATAAGTATGTAAGTTTTGAAATTTTCAGACCTTCTAAAGTTTCATCTCTTACTAGTCTATTGATCAAATCAATAGACAAATGTCCAAGGCTTGATGCTAGATCATTGTCAAATGATCTCCATGCTCCTATTGATCTTAAGGTTTAATTTCAGTATTTAGAAATGTTAATGAACCATTAATTAATTTTCTAATTTAGTGGAGTCCACTAGATTATTAGATTACTTTCTGAAATATCTTCATCATACCTCTTTATGATAGGTCCATTCCAGAATTCATGTTTATTTCAAACATTTAGAAACAAACAATGAGTGTATTCTAATGTCTAGGTCATAGAGACATTCTCTAAGACTAAGGGCTCTCCCACTGAAATTATGAAGTCTAGTGATCCAATGGAAATTGTTGCAACGATTGCATCAATGTCTATCTGGACAACTATAAATCTTAAGATCAAAATTTTTTTCCAGCCTTCTAAAACATATGCAACCCATTGCAAATGTTGTCAGAAGATTGAGATACAATTATTAGACTCTAATCTTATCAAATAAGAAAGTCAAATTTCAATGATTTATGTAGATTATTTTTATGCTCTATCCGAGTCCTTCTCTAAGGATTCTAGACAGACTTGATAGTCGTACTATCAACACATCAACTTATTGCAGTATTGGCATTCATCCAACTCTTTAGATGTCATATGGAAGTCATAGAAGTCCAGTCAACTCTTTGACTTTCCTTCTTTCTTGGGTCCAACCCATGCTTCCACTGCGCTCCCTTTATCTATGAGCAAGCATTGCTCAGGACAGAGGATCTCTTATTTTAAATTCAAAAGAATTCAAAGTAAGAGTTTTTTAACATTTATACATGCTTCATTAAATTCATACAATATGAATATTATGAAGCTTCATGAATAACTAGAGTATAAACAGTAGAATGATGACACTCATCATCTACATCCATTTAAACTCTTAAAACAAAGGTTCTGGTAGGTACTCAAACAATTTGAATACATCATCTCTTTACAGAGCCACCATTCTGCATGATGCAGTGAACCATGTCATTCATGATAAATGTCAAGAGCACATATATATGCCATAATATCTTCTTAGATTTTTATAAGGATTATATGACATTTATGATCATCATCAACATGTCACTTCCAAAGTACATTTGATGATACCAAGACTATAGAGACATACAAACCCTAGGGTTGTAGTCCTATTATCTATTTAATTGTCATTCCTCATTATTTAGAGGAAACTTGCACATTGCAACCACATACATTACGTGTTCAATTGCAAGTACAATATCTGGATCATTGAGTCCAATCCAAGATATTTCACTGGTTATTATTGAGTATATTATTGAGTGGGTTTTAATGAAGGATTATCTGAAATAAGAAATTTGCATAAATATATAAATATACATATATTACTTCGATTTAGGATTTTTTATATCAAAGTTGTCTTGCGTTGTCAACATTGAAAGTTCATTTCCTTAATCACTTTCAATGTAAGAGATATACTTACCATTATATCTCAACAAGATCTGGGATCTCCTTCCTTATCTTTGTTACATCCCAATAATATGAGAATCTGCAACTCGGATAAAAAGAAGCGGGAGCACATTCCGCTTTGCAAGTCCAACTTGCATTTCCCAATTCGGTCTTTAACACCCGGGCCCACCACCCCTAAGGTGATGTTGACCCGTCGTTAATTGAACCAACTGTCAACTGGAATAGTACTCGCTATACGCAATCCAATATCGCCCCAATAATATGAGGATCCGATATTGGGGTCACTACGTATACGGCCTTACTCTTTCGAGAAGCAAAGAGCCCAATCCAGATGCGCTTGCATACAGGAGCTGTCACTTCGGACAGGCGTCTCCCACATACAATCCCTAGTGACGGAACCCTTCGCCTTGACGGGAGACCATGGATGTCACTTATGTGATCCTCCACCTCATATTCAAATTTTAATTAATTATCTGAATCACATTCACATAATTAATTCTTCCAAGGGAATTATTAACTCTAATCATATTAGAGTATTTCAATTGGACATAATCAACTTAATCATATTAAATTAATTATCAATCCAATTCAATCAATCAAACTTGATTATTTTACTTGAATACATATATGGTAATATCTCAAAATACGTATTAATTCGAATTTTAATAATTAGAAAAAATACATCTTAATCCCTCGGACATTATCCTGGCCCTACCCGCTGTCATGGCCAGTACCGACGAGAGTGGGACGGACCACATACGTTGCAACCAGCAACCCCAATGCTCTCCGACTAGGCACCATATCCGCCTCGGGAAAGGATAATGCCAAATTGATTAATTTGTACTTGAGATGATCATCGGTTCTTCAACCGAAATTGTACCATATAGTAATAATCAAAACATTTTTGATTATAAGGAAATTTGCTATACAAATTCCCAAATCCTATTCAAGCATCAAGTTTGAAAGATTGTGGTTTCCAATTATGATTTAGATCAAATCTAATCAATTAATTGGTTGAGGCCAAGTCAATTATGTAAATAATCATCTTCAAATATTTCACAAATATTTTTCATGATTATTTCACGAAATTAACAATTAATTTCACTAATTGACAATCACTTGGTTCTAGATTAGGACTGTAATTTCAGCAGTGACTCCTACTTACTAAAATTAGCATATCTCAATCATATTAAATCCAAATTAGACAAAATCAATTTTCATAGATTGCTTATTTGATTTAGGACAGAACCCAAGTGATGTTACACGCATTTCGAGGAAAGTCTAAACAGTAATTAACATTTTAATCACGTTCAGATCTACAGTTCCCGCAACAGTGTATATATGTTCATTAAAACAACCATATCTAGAGCATACGAAATCCGATTTACGTAAACTCAGATCCTATGCTTTGCTTATTTAATGGGGAAAAATACAAGTAATAAATTAGTGTTTAAACAATTTAAACAGTGCCAAATTTATTTACTAAACAGATCTGCGAAATCAAATGCGATAAAAACTTTCGCGACCCAAGTCGTCCTCGGTTTTTCGAATCATATTCGAAACCGTCGACCTAAGGCTCTGATACCACTGAAGTATATGGAAATTATCCTCAAGCGCATCACGGAAGCGTGATCGTCGTATCGGATACGACGAAGAACAACTAGTCGCACTAGTTGTTCGGTGCAGTGGAATTTAAAAATTTTATTCGATGAAACCACATGATCCGAGAACCATTCTCAGATCGTTTCATCTATAACCACAACAAGTATAATGCAATACCTCTTGAAGCGTGGTTGATCGAGTCTCTAAGAGAAGAGACCTCCTGTCTCAAGTCCGATCGTCGGCGAGACTGCTTGCGAACTCGGGGATGAACCGTGTTGTCCTCGCGATCCAAGAAGTTGATCCAAGCGTGGTTGCTCCTGATCTCGTCACACAAGATCTAACGTCTCCTTCGAGGGCGTAGCACACCAAGAAGACGGAGAAACCGAAGAACGTCGAAGCGGCAACGCGGTGACGATGGCGACGACGATTCCCTTCTCTAGGGTATGGTGGACGGCCACCAACAAGAGAGGGAGAGAGGGCTGGCGTGTATGAAGAAATGAGGGAGAGAGAGAGTTCCAATATTGCAAGTTATTAGAGAGCATAGTATGCCTCTCTATTTATAGGGTTTTGGGATCCATGGATCTCAATCCATGGGACACATAAAATCAATGAGTGAGATTGATTTATGTCAATCCAATGGCCAAGATTGTTGTTGTCAAAAGCAACAAATTTAGGTTAAAATATATTTGACAAAATCAAATATAATTTATTCCTAAATCAACCCAACAAATAAGTAGAGAAGATACATGGAGATTTCATCTCCATGTACCTTCCAAGTGGATGACCACACATTCCTTATAGGAATGTTGTGCCGCCCCTTGAGATTGCATGGAGATTGCAATCTCATGGAAATCCATGAGATTGCATATCTCCTTGGAATCTCTCTTATTTATTTGCAACAAATTTATTGGATTTTATTCTTCAAACATAATTCACAATTATCTTTGAGAATATTGCATTCTTGCCATGGAAAAAATTGTGAATCATATTCACAACCCAAAACAACATATAATTCATATTGTTAATTAATTACACAATGTGTATCCAATACACATAATAATCAATCAACACATATAAATTATAATTATCTCTCTCTAATACATTATAAATCACATTTATAATATAGTATGAATAATTGGATATTTCTATACACATTATTCTTATCCATGATAATTAAATCACATTTAATTATATTGGATAATTTCTTCATACATTAAGATGATTAAATCACATTTAATCATGATCTCTTCATTGCTTAGATCTCATGGAATTATTCCTGAACCCTTCAAGAATAATGCAATCTCTCCGCAGATACTTGGAGATAAGGACAGGGCGATTGTACTGTTCCACGTATAGTGACATGGATATTGAGATCATATCTCAAATCCAGATCGCGGGCCTCTCGTAGATGCTTGATTAAATCAAGACCGTAAATCTAATCTTCTCATTGTATCTGAATCACATTCAGATCAATGTCCAACACTTGGACCAAGATCAGATCACTTCTCTAATGAGAGGAGTCACTAAAATCCAGACCCGTTTCATCACTCCCTAGGAATGGAAGCGTCATGGTTATACAATCGTTTATGATCAAATCACCCTCAGGTATTCCCAATACCTGTACATCCTGCATACTGGAAGACTCAGACTAAACCCGAAGTATCAGATCAACTTTATACTGTCTACTTCATGGTTTTATCAGTAAGTTTCTCATTCGATCATTGGGAGTTGGTATCGATCATACACTTTCCAAATGTGTATATCATACCTAGGTATTGATCATATAGTAAAAGTATATATCAAACCTACAAATTCAGTCAAGCTTCCAAAGCGAGACGACCATGCGCATGGAATTTGATTCTTCCCAATATCTCATGAGTGAGCTCATGTCTTCCGGTTCAGTAACTGAACCTGTATGATCCCTTTGAGAGATCGTATTACTCATATGCCCTTATATGCACACCAGCGCGCCGGTGTATAGACCTTGATTAGGTCATCAACCTATTGGTCTGCCAAATGTACACACTCAGACATATAGTAACACATCTGTCTCCGGTCAAAGGATGCGTGCCTATATCATGACAGCATATGATATAGGACTTTGGTTATCTCGATCTCGTTAAGTCAACTCTTTGACCTAACTAATCTGATACATCTGAATCTCTATTCCTATGCAGAGGACCTGCATCAAGAGGTCGGTCAGATATCAGCCTTCAGAGATAGGATTGCCATCTCCTACTCAGGCTGAAGATCATCTCTTAATAATCATTTGACGGTGCTTGATGAGTCCTCAATCTAACTCTTTAGATATTCATCCAAGCACCAGCCTCTATGATTCAATAGTTGAATCAACAGCTGTATGATTATTAAGATGGCCATGGTACATAACCCTAATTGTACTAAGGGACCTATTATACAAATTATTCATTCTTCATTTCAGATCAGAGAATGATATGTGCAATAACATTTATTGCATAATGGCTCGCCGTTAGCTCGCATTTCCAACAGATCTGAGAATTGACTTTGGTAGATTTCTTCTGCACTTTTGTGCCTCATTTGTTTGTGATTTGCGCGCATGTGACTCCATGTTGAATGTATCACTGTTGTGCATGGCACACCTCACCCTTTGACCTCTCACCACCATCTGCATAAAATCCTACCTCCATCCAAACTTTTCTTTTGATCCCTCGTCCACTACCTAAACCCTAAACCCCGTGCATCTAAGTGAATCCTGGTGACAACAATAAGCCCTAGGAGGTTTCAACGAGCAAATCGATGTAGAATCGAGGTCGATCCAGGAGCCCCACCACCTCCTCCGCCACTAGCTTTGCCTCCGGCAGTCCTGGTTTGGTAAGCTTCCTATTCCCTTTATTTGTTTATTCTTTAAAGTAGTCTTATTCTAATTTAGTTCTTAGTTTCATTTGGTTTAGCATTTCTTTCCTTGAATCCCAAAATCATCGATCAGTAGAGCATTAGCTCCACCACCCCATTCCGAATGCTTCAGACCCGCTCTGCCTACTCTTTCGTTGTCATCGTATTCCCCTTCATCCGTCCTACACCCACGCACATCCAGACACTTAGATCTTGCAAATATCTAACGATTTGGGTCTCCTTCTTCGTCCATCGTTGGAGACCATCGCCAGAGTAATCCACGCCCCCGTCCAGCCATCCGAAGCCTTCCAAGGCTTCGTCCTTTTGCAGCTAATATTCCCCTGCAGGAAGCAAAGTAAAACTACACTGTTGTAGGGGATTTCGATGCAAGTTTTAAAGCGCCAGGCCCCGAACCTCATGGAGGACTTCTCGAGGTTCTTGGCCATTTTGATGGAGTCAAACAACTGAGGAAGCATCCCACAATCAACCTGAAGCTGCCAGCACCTGGAGAATCGACTGGAGTTGCAAGATATTGTGAATCAATGCGAAGGTGGGCTATTGTTCTTCGTGAGGAGCAGTACCCATTGGATCAAGAGTGCACACCTACTTTGATTTAGAGATGTTGGATCACCTGTCCTTTCAACCGTCAAATCATGGATCAAGGATCTAATCCCGATCATGCATTCATGAAGCGATATCGTCGTGTGAGAAGGCAACACATGGCAATTGAATGAAGTTCAATCGTCCGTTCTCGCCATAGGTGTGGGTATTTTGCGCTTTTGCATGCCAATTTTGTGTATTTAATCTTTAATGCCTAAATTTTCATCTGTTGCTTTACCTATTTTGTAGTACTTATAAAGAACACTCGTAAACTATCAGTATATGCATATAGGTCCGCACCACGTCACCTCATGAGCCTCTACGCGTGAGGTGTGGGCATTTTATGAGCATGCTCCTATGTATTTTAATATTTGTTTTTAAGTCCAAAAACCTTTTCTACATGTTCTATATTTTTGAAAAAAATGTAGATTGGCCCATGTACTTTCTATTATTTACAAAAGGCCTATGCTAATATTTTAGTTTCTTTATAATTTCTTAATCTATTTTAAATATCTAAATTGCTTGAAAAAATCTCAAACATAGGCTTAGGCTCCTGTCACATTATGCTTCCATGCTATATTTTTATTTTTGCATTTTAGGACCCTTTATTATTTTATAAAAATCAAAAGTAGTCTATTTTGCCCTTGTCTATAGTATAAAAACCCATAAAAAATATAAAATGTTTTTTGAAAAATTCCAACAATTAAATTTTATATTTATTTGGTTATTTTACAAATTCAGACAAAAATCACTAAAAATGATAAAAAAAACTCTTAAAAATTGAATAAAACCCTAAAACCTTTATAAAAATATATAAAAAATCTGTAAAAATATTTGTTATGTGTCTAAAATTTATGTATATTTTTATTATCATCATATTAAATTTGACATTGAAATTTTGGATATCATTTTCTATTTTTAATTTCCATTTTAATATCGACCTATTTAATTAAACCTTGATTTATGGTATTTTTTACTTTAAAATTAGATAACAATTAGCAAAAATCCTAAATTTTTTTAAAAATAGTAAAAATTAGTTAAAACACAAAAATATTTTATTTTCTGACTTTTGAGCATTTTTTGTTGTATTTATATCTATATTATGCTATCCTGTTTATATATTCTTTATATAGCCCTACATTATATTGAAAAAGAAAAAAATATAAAAATACAAAAATCTAATAAGATAATATAAAAATAGAAACTTAAAAATCAAGATACAAAAATATAAAATCAAAAACAAAATAAAATACTTTAAAATAAAAAAACCAAAAAAATCATTTTTGGTTATGTAGTGAGACATAAATTGTGCTTGGATTCTTTACCTTTACATGCTCTACTCCTTTGCTTCTTATATTCGACCCATACTTGATTGCCTTTGTACATTCTTAGTATGGTATAATAAAGTTTAAGTCTTGCTTTCAATTGTTGAATTATCTGTGTGGGTTAGATGTTGAGATAACGAGAGGATCCAAGTAGTCGCCTCAACGATAGTGTCCCCTATTATTTTGTCCATTATTCATTGACTCCCATTTTCTATATTTTCAGCTATTTAGATATGATGTCAGCACAAAGCTAGACTAATACCACTGAGATCCGATATATTCCATCTAATGGCCTTGCGTTTTCTCTCAAGAACCTCTAGCACATAATATTCTCGTTCCTCGGTCAATTGTGAGATGAGGATCACCAGAAACATCGGGAGGACCCGCAAGTATGGCATATTTCAACATTGATGTTAAAACCTAGAGCTCAGGTAGAGTCTGAATTAGCTCTTTGACGACTTCTGTAGCTATACTGGTAGAAGGCATGTGATCTGTACTTTGTGAAATATCAGAAAGATCAACAACGAATGACCTGCTCAGAAAAAAGAGGTTCATCAGGATGTTTTGTGATCTCATCAAAAAGGGACCAGATATCTCAGCAATAATCTAAGAATGTGCCTTTCATCAATACATATCACAAGAAACCCAGATTGTGGCTCAGATATATGTTCCTCAGAACTCTCAGAAAGAGTCATGTCATTAGTAATCTCAAGATAACATGTTAAAGGAATATATTAAGGTGACTCTAAAAACTCAGACTGATCCTCAGAAATAAGCTCAAATTACCCATCAACAAACACATCAAAAGGATTAACAAGGGGACTCATGTCGACCGTGCTTTCCAGAAGGTCCTTCTGGGAAAGGAACTCATGGGTGTCGATGAAATTGGTAAAAATACACGTCTCTCTAAATTCTGCAAGAAAATAACAATCTTCAGGATATGATGTAATTGTCTATCTCTCATCTCTGTTGTTTATGGCGGTGATGGTCTAGGATCAGTGATCGTCTCTATTTTCACCTTGTCACTACTAGAGTGAACGATGATCTCTCTAGTACGTAATCAATGATTCCTTCGGTCGTTCGAAGAATTGGTTGACCTAGTATGATTGGGGTATGGAGTAACGGTGCATGTGTGTCCATATCCATGATAACAAAATTAACATGGAAAGTCATTCCCTCCACCGTTACAATAACGTTCTCTAAGATGCCCCTCAGCCTCTTAATCGATCTATCAACAAACTAAAGGATCATCCTAGTTGTTTTAAGAGGTCCTAAACCAAACTCAATGAGTAGAGAGAATGGCATGAGATTAATGGAGGAACCTCTATCGAGAAGAGTGTGATCGAATTCATGATCGAATATTTATTAACGGATGTGAGGTGATCCCTTATCTTTCTCTTTAGGCAGGAGGTTGCTGATGGCATGAACTATTTCCATGGTTAAGATGTGCTTTTATGTTTTCTTTCGTTTGTTCTTTGTTGGATGCTTTTGAGTACATGCTTCTTCCATCCCCTTTTTCACTACAGGCATGTAATCTGAGGCCTTAAGGAGTGGCATCTCTAAAAAGATATTATGTAAGATGTTGACCACTCCAGGATCAGATAAAGTCATTTTCAATATTTGGATTTTTTGGTGTTATTTAAAGCAGAGGGAAATGTCATAGAATCAGAAGAAACATTCAAATGCTCATTTCTATTATTCAAGGTGGGATCCTTATTTACAATAGGACAACAAAAATTAGTATGTATAGGGTTGTCTAAAATAGGTAAAGGAAAAATAGAATCTAACATAGGACGGGATGTTTGTTGCCTGTGTAGAAGAAGGATCCATGAGTGTTGTATTCTCCCTCTCAATTGATGATGGTACGTATTTGTCTTGTAAAGGTGAAGGCGGTGGTAAAGATGGTGAAACTCCAAACTCATGTACTACTACACTAGATTTCTTGACTAATAATAAAGAAGATGGTGGAAGATGAAGCTCTCTCAGTGGCTCGATGTCCCAACCCCAACCGGTGTGCAGGCGGCTGCAATCTTCTAACGCTCCTGAGATGTATGGCGTCAGATAGACATCTAAAACCATGGTCCATACTTGTCTCAGATGTGGATTGGTCACATGGTACCTGCTCCTTCCATCTGAAATAATTGGGATTGGCCTCAACCTGTACGGGGATCAATGTCTTTGTGGTGGTCATGTCATCGCTCCTCTGAGTCAATTCATATATGTTCTTCATGAATAGTGCAATTTGATCAAGTACGAGATTCATCGAAGGGGTCTCTAAATGGTCAATGACAGGCTGTCGCTGAGAATGATAATGTAGAAGTTGTTGGTATCCATACCGTTGCTCATAATGAGGAGGAGGATGTGGATATTGTCCATAAGATGCAGTATGCTTCCAGTAAGATTGTGGGAAATATGTTGGCTACATTTGTTGCTGGCTATGTCTCCAGTTTTGTAAATGGTGTTGAGACTGATATTGAGGCTAAAACTATTAGTGTTAGTATATCTAAGGTCTGCCTCCATCAAATTGGTGGGCAGATCTCTGACCCTACTGTGAAACCAACTATTCTTGCCTTGATGGACGGGGTTGGTTCTCCTTACGGTCGAGCCAGATACCATTTACCTCCTAAATGATAGGTGGAGGTGGAGCCCACTTCTTAGGAATATATGGACCACATTGTTGGTACAGAACAACCTACTGTGAATGCTGCGGGACCTGATCAGGTGTCTGTATGTAGTAAAGGTGTTGAACTGTGGATAGTCCTCTACTACTCTGTTGGGTGGAAGAAGTCTGCTCCTGGGTAGAAGTGTTGGCTACTGCACTCATGCTATGAACTATACTAATCGTACTGACAAGAAATTCCCGGTGCTTTGTGAGTTCATCCAGTTTGTCCATGTTCTTCGTCCCTTTTTCGATCACTTCAAGCTTCTCAAGCTCCTTGGATCGTTTTCAATTATATCAACTTTGGATAGGTGATTCCCAACGATGGTCGGATCAAAACTGTACACCTTATCCACTTCATGTAATGCTATCATATTGACAACATTGTGAGTTATTGCAGGAGAGGTAACAAGATACTTCTGAAAAGCACGCGAAGAAGAAAGAGTAGCTAAGCTCTCTACCATCTCCTCAAAAATCTAATGAAAGACATCCTCATCCTTGTTGAAGTAACTTCCCCCACAAGCGACATCTATTAGCTTCTGATTTTCTATGCTTAACACTCCAAAGAAATTTCGCACTAAGCTCGTCTTGGGAATATCATGGTGGAGGCACTTCTCCGTAAGTCTTTAAATCTTTCCCATGCTTTGTGAATAGGCTCATGGGATATTTGGAAGAAGTTAACAATCAGTGATCGCATTTGATTGAGATGTCCGAGAGGGTAATATTTGTTCAAAAATGCGGACATCAACTCTTCCCATGTTATAACATTGCTTCCCAAATTATTGATCCAATATAATGGCTTGTCCATCAGACTGAACGGGAAGTCTATCATCTTCACTACCTCTAATGGGACATTTCATTAGTGTATTGTTCCATATATGCGATCAAAATGTTAGAGGTGTACGTAACATTCTTCAATAATATTTCTGTGGAATATAGGGAGAAGTGGCAAAATCTTATCCTTAATCTCAAAATACCCATGAATTATAAGAATTTGAATCCATGAACTCAACTGTCCTACCCCTGGATTATAGGCATCCTTTAATGTAAGCTTAGCCACTGGCTCCATAGGATCTTACCCCCATTCCCACCTTCTCCATTGATTCTATCCTTCTCTCTCCTTTCTTGAATATCTTGTCTCAGTTCGAGAATCATATCTCTCAATGTTGTTTGTAAGTTAGTCTGCTTTGTCAATTTTGCTTGAATGGACTGAATGTAAGCTAACATGTTAGTGTTGATCTCGGATTGTTCAGCCACAGATCCTTTTCCCTTGGGTGGCATTAAGTGTCTGGAATATGACTCTGAAAAATGTGCATGACACTAGATTAGTCCTCAGAGATGTTGGAATTTCAGATGATAGTTTGAGATTAGAGACAATCTCAAACAACGGGTTGATGGATGAGGTGGAGGGTCAAATGGAGAAAGCGAGATATTCGAGAAGTGAGTCTCCCCGAATAGAAGATGAACGAATCAGAGTGTGAAATGAGTTCACAAAATCCAAATGAGGAATGCTCCGATCTGACATCTTAGAAATCAATAGGCAATATACGAGACATAAAAGTCAATGCGAGAGGAAAAAGTGAGTTGAAGGCGCAAATGGCACGGAAGGATCTCTAGCACTAGCAATCAAAACACAATACAAACCCCTTTCTCACCTACTCAAAGCAAGTGAAAACCGTAAGAGTTCGGCCTGTTATCTTTTCAATTATATTGGTAATAAATACAATCTTGGAAAGAGTTAATGAGTTGTTAGGTGCAAGTATTTCCCTAAAGAGTGGATCAATTCTTATGACTAGTTACACCTACTTTTAGCCAGAATGGGAGTAAGTACGTGCCGTAAAAATGGCTACTTGTTACTTGCGGATGGATCCTTACACACAACCCTCTTAACCATCCACTATGCTAAGGAAACACAGACCGTTTACCAGCTACTCGCATATCCTCACTAAGAAGTAGCTAATCGTTTTTGTAGAACAAGTAGTCTATGTGAAAATCTGAGCTTCGCTCTATCCTAATGTTCATATCTCTCTCACTTGTAAGTAAAATCAAACAATGAGGGGTTACTCTCCCCAAAATGATGATTTTTCCTTACATTTAATTTCAGGTTGAGTTTTCTTTAGCACTCCTAGTTTTATGAAATTGGACACTCTATCGAGTGTGCAATTTCCTTTTTATGTTATGTGAGTGAAAACAAGGGAAGAAATCAGAGATGCCAATGTGCAATTAAATACAATGATGCATGAAGGAGTTTAGAGATGTGCACCTTATCTCCAACACTCTACATCCAGGATGATCAATGCAGAATTAAAAAATATATACTAAAATAACTTATATGATGCATGTGAACCTTCCTAACATTAACTTCTATCAGCTGGTAAGAACCAGTTAAATTTGACTAAGTCCAAATATACTATACTCTATAGGTACATAAATTCTTGTTTAGAGCTTTGGACCTAATTAATTACTTGGCTCAAGAAAGTTAGATAAAGCAATTATTAGTGGCTCAACGTAGAAAACTTCATGAAACAAAGACATTTGGTGAAACAGATCCCACACAAAAGTTATATAATATCCTTTTTACAAGAGTTTGGAATGAATACAAATGCTAAAATCTATCTACAACTATTTATTCTCTTAGTGTTGGTCTCCTTAAATTCTCCTCCTCCTCCTAGCTCTCCTGCAGCTTGGTGAAGAATCAAGCTGCTTCCACGTCGCTTGGTAAAGAATCAAGACTCGCTGATGTTTGAATATGAACCAAAAATAATAAACGCAATGAAATAATGAATAAAATTGTAGACAAGAAGAGAAACAAGTATTTATAACCCAAGAATAGTAGGTCAAAAGAAAACCCTAACTTCCCTCGTCGTGCCTCCCCGACAACAACACCATTTTGTTGAGCGATTTTCTCTGGGATTTATTTAAATGAATTATTCACAAGTGTCGTCGCAATCCAAAGAAGCATCAAACAAAAACTAAATATTCTCAAGCAAAAACTATATAAAAATGTAGCAAGAAATTTTTTCTATTTAATTTACATGTATAACTAACAGGATCGAACTCGATGAGGCTATAGAAATCCTGAGAGTTATTATAATAATGGAAATAAATCAATGCAAAGAATAAAGGAATTCCTAAGTCAAACTGTGCTTGGTTTTTGTGTTTTAGAATTTTGTACTTTTAGGGATCGTGGCCTTTCACGCAAAATATATTACTAGTCGTCCGATCAGAGCCATGTTTCCATCCAATTGTCTAGCGCTCCACATCATTTTAGGCTACTTTTGCATCTATAACCTATGTCCTTTTATTTGCAAATAAGTCCCTATGAGGACACTTATTATTTTGCCATTTTTTGAACAATTGTAATTTTATCATGTACTTTATTTTATTTGCAAATGAGCACTTTTTGAATTGTAACACGTGCATGTCATGTGACTTTTGGGTATTTTGCAATATAGAGTATGCAGTTCTGAGTTACTAGCTGGACCTCAAATTGATTTAATTTCATTTTGGTCCAGTTCAGCGGGGCATACATACTCGTGCGCGTGACTTTTTGGGAAATTAGTGCACTAACCCACAAAATTATATTTCTTATAATTTAGTCTGCATTTATAAAATAATTTCATATTAGTCCTTGTGTGTTTTCATTTAATTTGTCTTTTATAAATTAAATAAAAAATATCAAAACGTGTAAAAATTTCACAAAAATTCATATCATTTCTTGCTTCGTTCATTTTTAATCCATAATTTTTATTTCAAATTTTCTTATTTTTATTATTAGTTAAAAATTAAAAACCTTTTAAAATGTCTTTGTTGCATTGAAATTTCAATAAAAATTATAAAGTTCCTTTCAAAAATAATAAAAATTCATGTTTGCACATTTTGCTTTGTTTTAATTTCTAATCATATTTTTGTCATATATAAAAACCATAAAAATTACAAAATAATAAAGAACATTCAAAGTACGGATTCAATCAAAAAACCTAAAAAATAATAAAAAGGCTTTCTAGGAAATATAAAAAATTTTCTTTTAATTTGTATGTATTCCATCCATTTTTGTCTTTCTTTATTATTTCAAAAATTCAAAAAAATGCATTGCATTCTATTTAGTTCATTCACTTTTTTTAAAATCTAAAAAATTCATAAAATTCTAGAAAAATCATAAAAAAGAACTCATAAAAAGTTTTAAAGCCCTGAAAAATTTGTCCAATTTTCTGTAGATTTGATAAAGATAAAAACTCTAAAAAGAGTGCAGTATCTCATGTGGTATTTCTTTCTAATATTACATTGCTTTAAAATAAATAAAAATAAACATCTTTTGCAAAATATAAAAAAGAAAAAAATATAAAAACAGAAATCTAAATAAAAATAATAAAATAAAAGCGTTTATATAGATTGTTTATACTAACCACTCTACTACCGTGTACCTACAACAAAAGAATGATGCCAAGTCATGTTTGCTTTGTTGGATCCTTATGCTTAAAGAATTTGATTTGGAAATAAGAGATAAATGTGAAGTCAAAAATGTGGTAACAGATCATCTCTCTAGAATCGAATGTTGGAGACTCTGTTGAACAATGCGCCGATTACATAAACATTTCTCGATGAATATATCTTAAGTGTTACTTCTCTCTAATGGTAATGCTGATATTGTGAACTATCTCATCTTAGAAAAAGTTCCACAAGATTGAATGTGAATAAAGAAGGACAAGTTTTTGCCGATATTCACTTCTACAAATGGGAAGTTCAATACCTTTTCAGGGAAGGTGCAGATTGCATTTGGCTTTCGTACATTCCTCAAGAGGAGTACTATTTAACATGGAAAATCAAGGGTTTAATCTAATTGAATTATGAAATGTAGAAGTAACCCTAATTATCCCTCAACAAAAATTTTTATTTAATTCTCAATCCAAAAATAAATCAAAGAAATGCAAGGAAGACAATTTGATATTTATTTACCCTTATATCATACATGATAGAACTTATGGAGGTTACAAATACCTTGAGGGTTATTTAAATCAAATACAAGCAAATGAAAATAAAAAAAAGAAACTTGAAGCAGACTATTTTGGATTTTTATGGATTTTTCTCTTTTTATTTTTTAGAATATTTATTTTTTATTTATTTATGGTTTTTTATTTTATTTTTAAATTTTTATTTTTGTAATTTTTTTTATTTTTTAAAAATAATGTAAAACAAATAAATGAATAAAATAATCTTTATAGAAAGTAAGATTTTTGTATTTCTAATATATAGTAAAAATATACATAAAATTTAAAAAATTACTTTTGTGTTTTTAATATTTTTCTACTATTTTTGTTATTTTACAAGAATTTTTAGATTTGTTAGGATTTTCAAATTAATTAACAATAGGAAATCAAGTAAACAGAAAATGTAGCAATTATTTTTCGATTTTTAAAATAGAAAACAAAATAAAAAATGGTTCCTAAAAAGTAATTTGGTAATTTTTTTCAGATTTTTTGTGATTTAATTTTAATTTTGTCTCTATTAATGTTTTGTTATTTTTTGATTTTTATGAATTGTTTTAAGATGAAATTTGGTTAGAAATTCAAACAAATAAAATCAAGCAAATCGAAAATTTTATGGAATTTTTGAAAATATCTCTAATATTTATTTATTTTATAAAATAAATTAAAAATATTTTTTATGTTTATATTTATTAAAAATAATAAAATAGAATGAAATGCAAAACCGAAATTATTGTGAATAAAAAAGATTAGCAGGCACTTATGGTGATTTTTATGGAATTTTAATGAAGGTTTTCTATTTATCAAGCTAAATTTTAAACAAAATATTAAATGCAGAATGGGGTATATGTGAAAATAAAATTATTTACTAGACCAAATGAATAACAAAGCAAAGAAGTATGGGGCTAATATTCAATTTACCCAGTGGAGCGTGTGTCGCCACACCTAAGATGTGCTGGTGCGAACACCGATGGGAATTAATTAATTCCAATGAATAAATGATAACAAAGAAATACAAAATTTTATTGTAATTTTTCTGAAACTCACGTGATGTGTATGAAAAAAGGACGCAAAAAGCAAATATACAGAACAATATATGTTAACATTAATTACTCAAAACAACAAAGTCAGACGCATGCCCTATTAAGGCCTTATTTACAAATAACATAAATAAAAGGGTTGTAATGTAAAATTTATATCGATCCACATGGAATATAGGACGAGGATATGTGATCCTTAGCTTGATGGATGGTCCAGCTTGGGTGCATGTTAATGGCTTGGATTCGCTCTAAAGGATCTGATAAAAGGGTAATGCTTTGGGGCAAGTCAGACATCTGTGATTCGATTTGGGCATAGATTTCTTTATCGAACGGTGGCTAGGTGCACTAGAACAACTCGGAAGAATGGATGGCAGATGAATCTTCGATTGATCAGAACTCAGATGATCTCCTCTCAAATGGATGCCCTAAAATTGTGAGCATGTTCCTGTTGTGCTTCTCTTTTGATCTGATGGCTCTATGATGCTCGACTATGGCTCGAATGTGATATGGAGGTCAACCTGTCTACATCTCGAAATGGACCTCCAAGTCCTGCTCCATTCCCCCTTATGTGTCCATATCACCTTAAAAAGGTTTGTGCTCAGAGATATAGCCCTGACCAACTTCATTAGGCAGAAAAGAGAAAAATGGGATTGAGGTAGATGACTCCAGCAAAGGGTGAACAGAGATGGAGTCGATCTCCATATTAGTCTCGATCTAGGGGTCAGATTGTGGTAGGAAGATGGATAAGGGCAAGATGATGGTGTAGCGAGAGTCGTAGTTGAATGTGGGTAGTCGTGGAGCTCCGATCGAACAGATTTGATATGAGAGATGGATGATCGGTGATCAACTATAAACGGAACTTAAACACAAGTTTAATATGCAAAAATCAAGTAAAATCTACCTAGAATACCTACGAGTAGATATGCCATGATTACTTCCTCGATTCAAATGATATTTTTATTTTATTTTTATGGAATAATTTATTATGATAAATAAATAGGGGTATTTTACAATATACATAATGATATATACACACAATATATACATGATTTTATTTTTTGTATATTCTCATTTTTGTGATTTTTATTCGTAATTTATATATGTCAAATACAATATATACAAATACTTAAAAATACAATTCATACAAAAATACATGAAAAATAAATACATAGATAATATATATGTATAATATACAATAACACCACAAAATCCACATTTCATACCTTAACTCTGGTATTTATGAAGCACTTTCAATTTAAATATTATTTAATTTTGAGTACAAAGAAAGTAAGTTTGGTTCATTATTTACGAAGAAGATATTGATCTGATAATTTGAGCTTTACGCCTTTTTCAAATTGTTGTTATCTACAAATTGTACGTTGATTCTTCTTAGATTTTTTTTAATATTTACAACTTATTTTTATGTACAAGTTCAAAGAAGAAAACAATTTTATTTGGAGTAAGTTTGGTGATGAATAAATCAGTGTATAAAGTATGTGATATATATAAGATATACTAGTGATAACTATACACATACGAGAATTGATTTTCTTGATTCTTTTGGCGATTCGGCCTTATTTCCCCTGCTTTATTCTTTGTCAATCAGGTCAAGACTTGACCTTCTCTAAGGGTTGGAGTTAGTTTGTATTTATTTCATATATACAGTCTTTGATTTTCTTTATTTTCCTCTATCTCTTTGTTTTATTACTTTAGTTTATAATAATGATAAATATAAAATATTAACACAAGAATGAGGATTAGCAAAATGAGATATTTATTGATATTTACAGGTATTTTATAAGGGATTTTAAGATAAAATAAATAAAGATGATGAAATGCATATTCATCGAGTACACCAATGTCCTCGAGTATTATCATAATCCCGAAGTAGTAGGTCACCATTCTGGAAGCAGAACGACAGTGAAAGTTTTGCGGTGTGGCGTATGGTCGCCTACAATAATCAAGGATGATGCATCATATGTGAAAGGATGCATTGACAATCAAAGAATGGGAGGAACCTTGGTTCCAAATATTCGATACCTCTCGAGTTCATCCAAATCTTATATATATTTGATGCATGGGGCATTGACTTTATGGACCTATTTCCTAATAGTCAAGGATATGAATACATCCGACTGACCATTGATTACGTGAGTTGTTTGGTGTAGGCTATTCTCGCTCAACTTGTTTATAGTCACACTGTTTATCTCTTTCTCAGGGATAACAATACTCTCGCAGTTCGTAATTCTGAAGATCCTAATTTTAGATGGGGGTAGCCATTTCATTAATACTGAAGTTAAAAATCTTATGAAGAGTACGACATTGATCATCATGTCGTATCTCCTTACCACCCACAATTGAATTGCTTGGTTGAGTTATCTAATAGGAAGATCAAGACCATTCTTCATAAACTTGTTAGGAGATATAGGAAGAACCGGTATCAACTTCTTGATTCCATTCTACGGGCTTATCAGACCTCCTACAAGTCTCCATCAGGTATGTCTCCCTATCGCCTTGTTTATGGAAAGTCAGGCCATCTACCAGCTGAACTCATTCATAAATCTCGTTGGGAAGTGAATATTTGCAACTTTGACTCACGGGAAGGTGGTCAGAATAGGAAGATTGATCTGACCAAACTCTTGAAATTCCAAGACTACACATATGATAGCAACATGATGTATACAGAGAAAGTCAAATGTCGGCACGACAAGCATATCAGAAGATAGACTCTCGATCCTCGACATAAGGTGTAGTTATTTGACGTGAAGTTGAAGATATTCACGGAGAAACATAAAAGAAAGCGAACTGGGTTGTTCATAGTGAAGATTGTGCTTGACAATGGTAGCATTCTCATATCTGAATTGTCATTCAACACACAACCATTCATAGTCAATGGACAATTGCTGAAGTCATATTTAGGGAATGATATATTCATGTTCTTTATCGATTCCATCAATGTGGTATTTAAGGAAGAACTCTCTACAATATTAGAAGATTCAGACAATGTCATAAACAAACATATTTGTCATGATTTATTCTTTTTCAATTCATTCATTCATGTATTTTATTCATTCATCCCTTTTATCAGTGTTATACGTAGCGATATTTTACCCTAAGTGTAGTGAGGATGAGTGCATTGAGTGTTCTTTTTTGTTTACTAGTTTGTCTTCTAACTTGTTAATATTTTGTTCTATAATTAGGGATATTTTGTCTTAGGTATAGGGTGTGACAAGAAAAACCATTGGGTTTCGTAAATTACAATCCTCGATCATCCATGCTTAGTGCACAATCTTCTATACTTAGGATTAGTTGATCCTAAGTATGGGGGAGGATGTCGACTTATTCTTCTTTCTGAGTCATTGTAGTATACACTTTTTCTACAGTTAACACAAGTTATGTCTTTCTTTATTGCTCCTCAGTCACAATGAGGACATAGTTTGAGCTAAGTATATGGGTGTTGTATATGATATACATACTTTAGCCATAACTAAAAATTTCTGTTTTTTCAATAATATGGGTAGTATACTATACTGGATAAGGGTATAAAATAAAAATTATAAAACTCTTGTAAATATGTCTAAAGTTTTTGAAAATATTTACAAAATTTTGTTTAAAAATATTTTACAAATGATTTTGAAAAATGGTTGTAAATTGTTTTTAAAACATCTTTGAAAACCTTTGCAAAATCATTGTAAAATTTTTTCAAACCCTTTAAAAATATTTTTTTTGCAAATGTTTATAAAAAGGTTGTAAAAATTATTTGTAAACATGATTGAAAATTGTTTGTAAAATTATTTTCAAAAAAAGATTCAAAGTATTTTCAAAATATTTTAAAATGGTTTTGAAAACCTTATACATAATCATATTACAAAACAATTTGAAGTAAAACACATGTAAAAACTTGTATAAATTTGTATAAAATCATTTATTAACATGAACATAATACATTCAATTCACTAACCTATCAAAAATAAGTCAAAATATGAAAAAATTTTGGAAACTCCATTAAAATTTACAAAACTTTTCCAAAATCTCAAAAAAGGATCTAACCAAAAATGTTGCTTCACAAAAACATTTTTGCATTGCATGAGCATTTTTCAAATTGATTTTGACAATTGAAAAATATTATGAAATAAATTCTGAAGATTGGAGCTTGCTTTAGACCTTAATCCACTTAATATTATAGGAACCTTATAGAAGCTAGAATAAAAACTTTTTATGTCAATGAGAATTAATCCTTTGAGTATACAAGACTATGTTCACATTTCATCTTGATTAGCCTAAGTAGAGTATTTCGAAGAACACACATGACTCTTGAGGGCAATCGCCAAACTTGGATAAGCACCCTGCACTTAGCTCAACTCAGATGAGGTAGTGAGGGTAGAATTCATTAGCTTGATAAGCACATGTATGGAAACCTGTGTCACCGCAATAGGTGGTCAGTGTACCCAACTCAACCTAGTGGCATAGACGACTAAAGATCAGATGATGTGGTTTACAATAAAGCTTCAAAAGAGGGATATTCTGTCGGATCAAGAAGAAAATTCCTTATGTAAATGCTACTGTATATAGTATAAAAAATGTGTGTGAAATAAAGACTCCAAAAAAATAGACGGGCCAAAAATTCAATGAAAAATCATTCATGTTGGTGTTACATATCAATAAGTAAGGCTTATACTTAAAAGTCAAAGATTTCAAGGTTGCATGTAGTTGGAGACTTGGCTACACTAGTCAAGCCCCACAAGATATTTGACTACACTAGTCACAATCCATTCTTCTCTTTACCCTTTCTTCTTTGATTCGATTGTACTTGAACTTAGAAGGAAATACCTCGATTTGTGAGGAAAGAGTAACTAGATTGGGGAATTAGGGTTAGCTTACTAAGGAAAACTATTTCTTGCTATTTCTAATGATGAGAGATACATTTCACATACATTGTACAAGTGAGACTCGTAATCATATTGGTTTGCAGATGAAAAGACTTATTCTGACTTGGCTATTGAGGAAATCTAAACAGAGGATTGTGGAACTTGAGGGTTGTTAAATTTTATATTTTTATTCTCAATAAGTTTCTGAGAAACTAACAATCCAAAGGTCTTGCCGAGCTCCAAACTTTTATTTTGTAAATACAATTTCAAAAGTCATAATCATTCTAAGTTCTTTATATTCCTTTTCTTTATTTTCTCTTTTGCATCATTTATTCTCCAAATAAGTATTTGTTAGGGACTAGCAAAGGTAAGTATAGAGGGTGATGAGTATCCATTCATCCACCTTTATTCTTATAATTTTTCTTTAAAGACTAAGTGAAATCCTTAGAAATAAATCTAACTTGCATGAATTAACAACTAACTTAAATTTGTAATTATTGTGTAATTACATGTATTTAAACTCAAAATTAAAGAATAAAGAGAAGAAAAGAAAAATAAAGGTAGTATCAAAGATACTGACTGACCCTAAACCCCTAGACCAAGTCAAATATTTGCTAGGTTGATCAAGAATAAATTAAGGGGACATAAGGGCCAAATACTTTACAAAACCCTAATTCATTATACTGTATATAACTCAATATTTATTTTATTCTTCATTATATACACCTAAAATAATAAAATGTTAAACACAAAACTTGTACATATTAATGTGTAGAAAATTATAAAAGTAATGGCCAAGATAAATCATGCACAGTGCACATGGTAGAAGCAGATGAAAAAACCGTAAACAGAACTTCATTGATCAATACCTGCTCCATATGAATTAAATTTTAACCAAACTCGCTCCATTATATTTAAAATTATATATATATATATACAAAGAAGGTGGTTTCATTGAAAATTAAGCTAAGATACAAAAACCAGCTTTTAGGGGTACTATAATATTAGGACATCTTCACAAATAACTGATTATTTTATTCTTTATATTTTACCCTCCATATACTTTTAAATAATTTTATATTATGTAAAATATATAAAATATATAAAAATAAAAATACTAAAACAATTAATAAATATCAAAACATAGTGAAATATACTTATAATGCCTGTACATGTAATTATTTATGCATGTAAATAAAAATAATAAAGTACAATAAAATATGTGTATATATATATATTAAATAATAATATAAATATACAAAATATATAAATATGATATTATATATAATACAAAATAAAAAATATAACATATAAAATGCTTGTATATATAACTATATATGTACATGTAAATATTAACACCTAATAAATAAGGTTGCAAAAATAAATACAAATCATCACAAAATAGTTTATAAAATTATAAGCATTTTTATTCATTAAGTTTTATTTAATAAAATCACTTTAAAATTTTAAATTTATAAGAATTTTTAATTCTCTTTTATCCTAACATGGTCCTACGTGACCGCCCGGTCAACACTCTCTACACGAACCAAGAGCGGCCCCATACCTTCCCCGAGCAAAGCACCCATCTTCTTCGATTTTGCATACCTTTTATATGCCTCTCTCCGCTCAATTTCTTCACCAAAATTTTTGTTAGACCATCCTCCATCTTACTATACCCTTAGGTTTTACCAACCTACACCGCCTTGCATGAAATCACCTTCCCAACTTTGCCCCTCGCCATGTTTATAAATAAGAATCTCCACCTTGGTTTGATTTTTGATCCCTCTTTAATCACACTAACCCCAACGAACCACATTAGGAGAGAGCCCTTAGTGACAGGAAGGTTCCCCAATGTTCTTCGGTGAGGATAAGACATCCTAGAAGCCCGATCCACCATCGTTGAGCTTGTTTTTAGCAAAGGGTTTGCTTCCATGTATTTTATTGTTGAGTCACAGTTTAACTTAGGTTTTTAGGTCATATTACAAATCCTTAGCATATATCTAGGTTTAGTTTAGCTTTATTTCTGTTCATTTAGTGTAAATTTCCAAATCGAACTTCGTCGGAGCTTATAACTATGACCACTATTTCATCATGATCCTGGCCATGTTCCGACCACCTAACCACTCCATCAACATTCCCATCACTTCTACATCAATCACCTTCTCCCAAGTCATCACGATTCTGTAAGGATCGAGCAATCAAGTCTCCATCTTCCATCCTTCATTGGAGACACACCGCCCACCCATCCCTCGAGCTTTCAGCTTCAATACGAGGTTGATAGCATAGCTATCGAGCCCCCAAATCTTTTTGTTCAAGAAAAGGTCTCCAGAAGAAGCACCTCAGGGTGGAATCAATCAAGGAAATGAAGTCCCAAGTTCATGAGAAGAAGGAGACCTCCAAGCATCCTCTGATGAGGCCTGGACCAAGCTGAGCCCCCTGCAGATGCGAAGGAATCTTAGGAGCAAGTTTAGATGATCAGTTGCGTGATAGGACATCGGAAGGAGGAGGAATTGAGAGTCGAAGCTGAATAGGGAAGGTGTTCTTCCATGTTCTTGTTGAGGCATTTGGTGCCTTTGGATGCAAGACTTGACCAAAATCTAATTTGGGTCGTTGATTTCAGACGATGTCACCATACTAGAGTCGTATGATCATAAGTGATGACAAGTAGAGCACCTTTAGCTGTAGATCAATGCCACATATGTCACACACGAGCCACACCTAGGTATATTGTGATAATACCATCAAGTATTTTTTTATTTACATTTAGTATTATAAATTAAATATAATGAGTAGTAAATTAGGTTTATTTGCTATATGAATCACTTTATTGTATTTGGTATTAGGTTCGTGCAGCTCATATATAGTCCCACATGAGGTGCTGTAAATTTTGCATATTTAATCATATATTCTCTGACATGTCATAAAATGAATGCGTAGCTTATTATAATTGCAAATAGGTCCTAGTAAGCTATTATTTTTTGTGAATCTTGCTCATATTAAATATTTTCTTTATGCTAATTATGATAGGAAAAATAGGACATATTCTTAGAACCATGCTTACTCACATATAATTTTCATTTGGCATTTGACTTGATTTTCTTATTCTATATACAAAAACATGCCTATAATCCATGTTTAGATATTAAAAATGCATATAAATTCTAAAATACTTCTCAAAATTCCATAAAAAATCAAATTATCTATATTTAGTATATTCTACCACATATCCAAAAATTTCTAAAAAATATAAAATATAAAACATAAAAATCACAAAACTCTAAAAAGACTATAAAATTAGCAAGGAGTCTATAAAAATCCAAAAATATTTCTTCCTATTTGTCAGTTTTCTATATTATATACAATATATATACGAAAAATCATTTTTGGTAAAATTTGGACCTATAAATATTTATTAAACCATAAACAAGTTCAAATATTTAAGATATATTCATTATTTTGTAAATCTAATCACTTTAAAAATCCATAAAATTGAAATATATATATAATATAAATATAGAGCATAAAATAAATAAAATAAAAATATTTTATTTCCTATATTTGGATATACTTATATCAAAATATAAAAAGTATTTTTATCTATATATTATGGGAAAATGGGGTTGCCCCCTAGGGGCAGACAACATGGCTGCATCCACCCTATTTTTTGCAATCTTTTATTTTGTGGAAGAATATGACCATGTATATTCATCCATATAACCCTCCTATATGTCATTCGAATTTCATCGGAAACAGAGACTCCTATGGCCTCCATTCAGACGTCATTTTTCTAATGGTCGCATGATTTTTTAAATCGACCCTGTTTGAATGGAGGTCGTAGGATTCTCTGTTTTTGACGAAATTCGAATGGCATGTAGGATGGATATAGGGATGAATATACATGACGATATTTTTCATTAAAAAATAAAAAAATTTGCCCAAAAATGGGGCAGGGCAGCCATGTTGGCTGCCTCCAGGGGGCAGCCCCATCAACCCCTTATATTATATATAATAGTTATATAAAATATAATATTTACTAGGGGTTGGGGAGCATGCACCCAGGTGCATGTAATTTTACATGCACCGGGACCTATATCTTACACGTGTTTCTACTTTTTTTAAAAAATATCGCCATGTATATTCATCTTATATATCCCTCTTATACTATTAGAATTTCATCAGAAATAAAGACTCCTATGCCCTCCATCTAGAACATGCCAATTACAACAATTCTAAAACCATTAAAATTACTTGCTCTAGATGGAAGGCATATGAATATCTATTTCTGACGAAATTTGAATGGCATATTGGAGGGTACATGGATGAATATGCATGGTGATAATTTTCAAAAAAGTAAAAAACTTGGAAGATATAAACCACGGTGCATATAAAATTACATGCACCTTGGTGCATATTCCCTTTTCCTTATTTATTATTATATATGATTATTATCTTATTTTAAAATTTAAAATGAAATTAAAAATAAAAAATTAAAATAGAATAAACATTAAAAAAATTAAAATAAAATATATAACAAATTTAAAATCCATAAAAAATAAAAGTAATTAAAAACACATAAAAACATAAAAAATAAAAAATATTGTAATAATTAATTAGTAATAATTAGTGCTAGTTGCTACCCTTCATGTTACATCCAAATGTTCGACACTCTACCTGCTTACACATATACACATTGATGTCGAGTATAATAGATTTCAAATCACACACATTTTATCGCTTAATATAATGGGATCTGGTTCTAGATCCTACTTAAAAAGCTATAAACTGTGTATAGTTTGCCCACAACTTCCTCACATGAGTTCCAACTTCGATATTCTTGATCTCGTTGGTAAGCTCTCGATGAGTACTATAAGATAGAGTACTCATTTATCTCATTTAGATACTAAATCAGGTTTGAAACTTAGAACTAGTAATTTACTATACTTATATGTCTTACAGATAGATAGGTGTTTTCTTCTTTGAGTGTGCATAATATATTATTGATGAATCTATGATTCATCACTCTTAAAGTTGAAAATAGAGCTTTGTCCTCGGGTATTTAGCTTCATATTTCCCTTTATCTTGCATAAATATCATTTATGCATCAATCTACAAAATAGGCATCTTGGCATTCATCTTTGCATTTAAATAAGAAGCCAATTTCTTGTGTAAAATCCACTTGTAAAACATCCGCCTAATTATTTGTATTTTATCCCCTCCAAAATAAAATAACACCTTACTTGTAAGATGTACACTATTAGTTAATAATATGAGGAAGAAGGCCGGAGTTCTCTCTTGTAATATACCCAATGAAGCCCTAAACCCCCTGGACCTTAGAAGGCCCATAGCTCTCTCTTACCAACTCCAAATTAGGTCTACTCACCTTAGATGAATAAACATCCAGAGACCATTAAAATGAGACCAATTTCATTCAATTTAGAGCTCGTAGGTAAAAGTTGGGTTTTTGGGCCTCCTTGTATACTATACATATGCATATTTGTATTCTTGTATTTTTATATCACATTTGACCTCATCTCCGTTTTTGGTCAACATGAAACTTGTAGATCTCATCGAGATCTACAATTTTTATGTTTTAAGTTTTTCCAAATTCGGCCTCCTTCTCTCTCTAATTTCATTTATCCTTTCAACCATTCACAGCTGGCCACGTGGCGCCCTCTGATTCCGCCACACGGCCCGCTCCCTTTGACTCATCTTCCCTCACCAGCAGCCGTTGGATCCTTTCTTGATCCAACGGCTTAAGGATCTTCACGTACACCTTAATTCACCACCGTCAGATCATTCCCTGGATCTCATCCGCACGATTTGTTCATGCCTCGCCCATAGCTTGCCACGTGATGCGTTGTGCGCCCTCTGATCTTGCTCCAAGCACCTCAATCTTCACCGTTCATCACCGCAATTGGTTTCGGCCATTCGATCGAATCCCTGAGCCCATATCATCCGCCTGTTAGAGCCTCCACCTCAGCACGCCAGTAGTGTGTTCAGAGCCCTCCGATGTCGTACCTTAGATCTGATCTCAGCCCTCGCCCCGCGCCTCCATCTGGACCGTTGGATCACGAGATCCAACAGTCGAGACGTCATCGTCAACCTCCACACATCCCGCGCCACGTTCTCAACCGTGCGCAAGGGGGCCGTCCCCTTTCTATTTTCGACTCCACGATGACCACCTTGTCCAACCACTGGCGCCACCATGATAGAGCCCACTCATCCCTCATCCTCGCCAGCTCCCTCGATCTCCATCACAACCCTCAGAGTCGCTCTATGACCTCCACGAACAACACCTACTAGCCATCCCTGCCGTAACCCTCATCCTATAAATCAGCCACCTCCGGCCACTTTCATCCCCATCCGCCGTTACGAGAGGTACCCTAGAGCTCAAAGCCACCCATTGGTGACAACAATTGGGCGTAAAATCGAGCGAAGACAGGCCGCCGCCTCCGGCAAGATCCACGACGTTGCCATGCCGTGCCGCTGCTCCTCCAACAAGCCGCACGAGCTCAGGTCCTCTACCGACCTTCGAGCGAAGACCTGGAAGCTTCCCCGGAGCTTCTAACCCTAGGTAGACTCCTCCATTTTCCTCCCGATCTTCTTCTTCTTTTTCCGTCTTTTTCACCGATTTAATTCACCCTCTACGAGCATCTTCTTGCTCCACAAATCATCCCCCGAGCTCCGTGAAGGAGCCCTGATATTCGCGCTCCCCTTAGCTTCCTCAGACGAGGAATTTCACATTCCACCGACGCCATCTCGGCCACCGTGGCGGAGCTCGATCACCGGCCACCTTTACAGTTTCATAGGCCTCGCATCACACTCCATTCTACTCTAGAGACACAACGCATGCCTCGGCTATCTTCTAACCCCCTTGCAGGTACTTCCATCTTGATCGGCCGGGGTCTCGTCGGAGCTGCATTCAAGCTCCTCTATCACCGGACTCCAGAGCATCTCCTCCACCTGAGACTACCGGACGCTTCGTCGGCCTTCCACGCATCTTCCGAGCTGTGCCAGAGCCTTCAGCGTCCTTCACCGACGACAGGAGGACGAGGCGGAGCAAGCCCAGCCTCGCCGAAGCCCAACCTTCTCTGCCGCAGGAGGCGGAGGGTCGTTGGGGGACGACACCCAGCAGCCGTTTGATCCTCCTGATCGAATGGTCAGGAGCACTCCCCGACGCCTCATTCCGTAGACGTTGGATCATCCTTGATCCTACAGACCTAATCACGCCTTGTCGCCCCCTTCCTCGAGCTCCAAGGATCGTTGGATCATCTTTGATCCCACAGTCCAGATCCGCCCACGTCGCCCGATCCGAGCCTCTTCCCTGACTGCTAGGCTCGGATCACCCGAAGCTTCTCCGAGCCAGATCCGAATCTCCAGAGCAGTCTGAGCCTCGCTCCGAGCCTCCGAAGTTCTCCGAGCCTAAGGAACGCCACGTGAGTCATACGTGTCCTGGGCAAATTGCATCGATGCCCCTGAAGGTTTTCAATATTGCATTTCATTCCCTGCCAGGCGACCCCACATGAGGAGCACCTATTCCATGGAGAAATTGCATCCTCCCCCTCTGCATTATAGGTAATTGCATTTTAGTTCCTGTCAGCACGTTTTATTTTCAGAAATTTTAATTCCTGTAATTGCATTTATACCCTTGTCTTTGTACGCATATTTAGGCATTCATATTAATTCATTTTTGAGTTTGAAAAATTGCATTGTGTAGCATACATTATCCTCCTCATTATGTAACATGTGGCATATTTTTGTAATATCAGTAGAATTTTCTATTAATTAATTAGTTCATTTTTGCTATATTTTACTCAATTTCACCTCTTAATTGGTAGTAATTCCTCTATGACTCCAAAAATCACAGTAGATATAGGATAATAAGCTTTAACTTGCGTAAAAATTTCATCTCAATTGCACGCACCCCAAGGTCAAAATAATTCATTTGGTGAATTTCTTAATTAATTTTTAATAGGTTCATCTCACATCCAAATTAAGGTTTGATAATTTTCCTGGATTCCTCACCTTCAGATTTATCTAGGAAAATTTTATTCCCAAAAATATTGTGATTTGATATTTATTAAAAATTAATTTAGTGAAAAGCACCATGCATTCATTTTTAATTCACAGTAAATTCATGCAGTGTCAGAAAATTCCCAAAAAATTATTGTAGCCTAATTTCATCCCATTTCATCATCTGGCCATGTTTCGTAATTTTTGGAATTGATTTGATCACCTTTCTGAATTAACTTATAAACTAGCTAGATTGTGCATGTGTCTTGCATAAAAAAATCGAAAAAGACCAAAAAAATTCCTCCCCGAAAATCAAATCTTGGACTTCGTTAATAATTTACCTAAGGAGACAGCTGCCTCCCTGAGTTCGACCTTGGGCTTGCCCAAGTAAAATAAATTTGCCACATGTGATTAACTTGATATTAATTCAAAGTGGTTTTTGATCTGCTCTTATTATCATACTGCAACGAACATTCTTAAATTAATTTGAACATTAATTTGCTCGAATTAACAAGGGTAGTAAATAACATTTCAATTATATCAAAGTAGGATGATGTAGTTAAAGATTATCCTTCAGCATGATTATTTAATGTTAGACATGTAAAACCATGGAAAGACATTATGCAATCAAAGTTATTGCAAATCATTTCATTCCATTGTCTGAGTTAAAGCATAATTATGTTTCAATACCAATAAGGTTCTCTGTAAAAATTGGGTCATGTAACATGGCCATCGTGATATTATAGATCTGTTAATATCTAGATTTAGATCATAGAGGATAACATAGGGTTGTAGATTTAAAGAGTTAGATCGAGGACACAACTATCATCAAGTGTTATTTAGAAATGATCTCCATTTTGATGAGAGATGGAAATCTTTTCTATAGAATGATATTTGACCGACACTCTTGACGCGCATCCTATGCATGTGAATAAAGATTCGTAAGCACACATCCTTTGATTAGAGATAAATATCCATCTATATATCTGATTGTGTACATTGGGCATACCCATATATTGCTAACCTTACAAAGTTTATATACCATCGAATTAGTGTGTATATAACAAAATATGAGATGTATGATCTCTCAATCATACATGTTCATATTATACGAAAAGGAAGACATGGTCTCACTTTGAGACATTAATATCACAACATATTCCAATGGTTATCTTATTTATAAAACAAGATAAGAATTTGTGACAACATAAGAATTTTAGAAAATTGATATATGTCTTTGTAAATGATATGATTAATATTATCACTCAATAATCTATTTAGACATCTATTAATAAAAGCCTTGATGGAGACATATAAATATGATTGAACTTTAGGTTTATTCAAAGTCTTCCAGTATGTAGGATGCTTAGGTGTTGGGATTACACTAGATCAATGCGATCATAATATATTGCATACCCTGACATTTCCTTTCCAAGGAAATGATGAAAGTAGGTGGATTTTATTTACTCCTCTTTGATATAGATGAGTGAGAATAATTTGAATTAAACCCCAATTTGAAGTATTGATTTCTAGATCCAGAAGGTTGCACACTAATCCAAAAGAATTCAGGGTCAATTGGAGAAATTGGTTCAATGTCTATTAAATCAGATAAGTCAAAGTGGTCTGAATCCTAATAAAAGTATAAATATCAAGACACTATACATGACCTATATAATCTCCTTGAAATTATCTCCAAGTATTCGTGAATGTTGCACACGAGTCATAATTGGATTAAGAGTTGCACATTGAAAAATTAACTATCAAGATAATAATAATTATTATTATTGATAATTTATGTGAGAATATATTATGTGAACCATGTAAATAGACTTTAATTAATATGGATTTGGATCCATAATAATTAATATGAATATGAACATGAATATTTTTTTGGACATATGTGAATATGATTCTTATAATCAATTAATGTTGATGTGAATTAGACTCATATTCTCCATTAAATAAATATAAATTGAATTTGCATTTTATTAAGGACTAAAGAATTGTATTCATTTCACTGTTGGATGATTTTTTGCAATTATTCATAAATAATAAAAGGTAATTACTTAAGGAGATAGATCCATATATGACTTTAAATTTTTAGATGAATAATTAGTGGAGAAAATTCTCCCAATGTGTCTCATGGTGGCATCCACGATGGAGACAAAAAGGAGACATTTTACATTCTCTTTCATTCATTAGATCAAGTCAAGTTCAAAAGAGAGTCTTATTGTAAGTTGAATTCATTCAAATTCAAATTTGAAATTTAATTCAAATGGATGAGATAAAGTAGAGAGAATTGACTATATGTTTTTCTACATATGACTGTCTATATGGCTCTATATATGGCCTTAGATCACTCTCTTCTAATTCAGTTAACCTTCAAATCATGTGCTCTTTGGTTCTATAATCATAAAATCTCTTTCTTCTCTCCCCTTCATCATGACCTGCACACCATATCCTCCATCCTTGGTCGTACTCCATCTAACTTCTCTATTCCATTAGCTCGGCCAATTCCGATGGTACTCATCTTCTTCTCTATGATTCATGCTCAAGTAGAAGGAATCGGTTTAGTGAGAGTAAATTAAAAAGAAAGAGATCTTTCTATATCTATTTTAGGGTGGACAACTGATGGAGATCAACTCTCAAGTTCGTAGTAGGTTCCATGAGTCATTGTCGTACCACAAGTGCAAGCATCGGTCGAATCGAACTTGATTTTGAGGATCTCTTATTTTAGAGACAGATGCATCAAATGCAAAATTCATGGCTTCATTTATATTTTAAAACATATTGCCACATCTAGTAGTTACAAAGTGTGGTAGTATATTATAAGTAGCATGGCTGCTAAGAGACAATGTGGACTTAAGTATTTTGAGATTTGGTCAACGGCTCCGGTTGTGCCCAAGACTAACAAGTTGGTCTGGTTCAGTTGTCCACGGTAGAGGGTCACGATCCATTACAATTGCTATATCTCTCATGTGATGATCATCCTTTATATCAAATTTGATTCGTATTTGCTACATTTCTATGACATCTGAAGTTAACCTCCTTCATTTGCATCACTTGAACTCATAAATGTTGGTGCAATGATGTTAAGTTAAAATTTAAAAGCATGGATGTTCTAATAACTAATGGGAGATGCACTAAATGGGGAAGTGAATAATACTTTACAGATAAATGAAAATAAATATTTGAGCTTTATCAATTATAAGAATAAATAAACATAATATGCAATCCATGATACGTAATAATTTACACAAGTTCATATAGACAAGGGATATGTCATGTGCATGAGCTTGTTCTATCCAAAGTTTAGGATCACTCAATATAAGAATTGATATTTCTATAATTCAAATCATTTACAAGCACATAACTTACCAAATTATCTTCTATCAAGAAGAAAGGCTTGCATGAAGAACACCTTAAGGGGCATTACATTACCAGGAGTTCGTATTCTATTTGAAAAGACATACCTTCACAAAGAAAGTCTCCTACATGAGAACAAGTATCGTTTCAATATCTAAATAAAGACAATTTCATAACATGAATAAGAAATGAAATAAAAGCTTAAAAAATGGAGTGGAAGGTTTAAGATAGCAGTTTAGATTTGCATCGAAGTATAGAGCTAAGAGAATAGCTTCACTAAAACACTTTCGGACTAGTAGAATTCATCAAAGACTGGCTTGAATAATGAGTGAGATGATGTGTATTTGAAAACTATATTAGAGTAGATGGTGGTTGATTATATTCATAAAGGAGTGCTAAACATAGCATGCACCCAAAGATAAAAAGTCAAACAATTAAGTTTTATTGTCTAACAAACACTGAGATAACGATGAATGGTGTATGTATCTTCGCATATATGTTTTGTAAAATACGGAAAAGACTAAAGAATTATATTTCCAACATTCAACGCAAGGGTGTACCAATGCAAGTTTAAGTGTACATGTGTAATAATAGTGTTGGTTCTTTGTTACTTTAATGATGATGTAGATATATCGCAGTTGCTCGTTTGTATATTTGTTTACATGATTGTAAGCAAATACAGACCAGAAAAAGTTGAGATTGCAAGATCAATGTTTCTTATTGAATGGGGGTTAGATCAAACCTCTCGGTTGATTTCTGGAGATCCCTTTTTGATCCGCTTGTTTCATACAACATTTGGCTTCTAGCACACAACAAAATTATCACTCATGAAGAACTAAAAATTTTGAATATTTCCTCCGTCAACAGATGCCACCTTTCCCACAGCCAACTTGAAAACTACGAACACCTTTTTGATGTTTGCTTAGTTACAAGAGAACTTTTCAGCAAGTGTGTTCTTAAACCTAATTTTACAAGATTCAAGGAATTTATTTTGCAGTTCCATGGGTTTTTTTTCTTTGAATCAAAATTTCAATATATATATAAGATTTGATCTATATTTTCTATATGCTATTTATATTTAATTTGATTTATTAATATAATCATTGTATAGAAAATGCCTTCTAAAAAAATAAATATTATTCTATAATACAATAATATTTTTCGATAAATATAAAAGAAATATGGAATATAAGTAATTTTTATAAATTTACTTTTTCCTTTTTTGTATTAAATTAATTTAAATAAGAGTTTTGGATTCATAATAAAATTCTTATGATAAGGACAAAGAAAAGAAGAATGAAAATTTTATTAAAGTGGATTATCATGCATATTCATGCAAAAAAATAGATAAGTGTGTACACTTAATTCTACATTCCTTGCACCTATTAACTGCTTAATAGTATTTATAATAGATATACCTATCATAAGATATCTTTCCTTATAAGAGCTACAAATATTAAATCGAGGCATTAATTGTATGATAGATCTTACCTTTGATGGATATGGAATTATCCTTAAGCGCATCACGGAAGGGTGATCGTCGTATCGGATACGATGAAGAACGACTAGTCGTACTAGTTGTTCTGTGTAGCGAAATTTAAAATTTTTTTCATGCGATGAAACCACATGATCCAAGAACGATTCTCGGATCGTTTCATCTATAACCACAACAAGTATAAAAGAATACCTCTTGAAATGTGGTTGATCGAGTCTCTAAAGAAAGAGACCTCCTGTCTCAAGTCCGATCATCGGTGAGACCGCTTGCTAAAAGATGATCCAAGCACAGTTGCTCCTGATCTCGTCGTACGAGATCGAACGTCTCCTTCGCGAGCGTAGCACTCCAAGAAGACGGAGAACCGAAGAACGTCGAAGCAGCGGTGCGGTGGCGAAAGCATCGACGAGAACCTCTCCTCTAGGGTTTGATGGTCGGCCACCAAATAGAGGGAGAGAGGGCTGTCGTGTATGGAGAGAGAGAGAGAGCTTCAATATATTGCATAGCCTTAGAGAGCATGGTATGCCTCTCTATTTATAGGGTTTTTGGGATCCATGGATCTCAATCCATGGGACATATAAAATCAATGGATGAGATTGATTTATGTCTAATCCAGTGGCCAAGATTGTTGTTAGTAAAACCAACAAATTTAGATTAAAATATATTTGACAAAATCAAATATAAATCAATCCTAAATTATACCAATAAATAAGGAGAGAAGATTACAAAGGAGATCATGCCTCCCCAAGAAACAAGGTGGACGACCACCCATTCCATATAGGAATTGGGTGCCGCCCATCGCTTTCCTAAATGGGGCAATCTCATGGATTTCCATGAGATTGCATATCTCCTTGAATTTCTCTATTATTTATTTCCAACAACTTTTGTTGGGATTTATTCACCAAAATAATTCACAATTACTTTTGGGAATATTGCAATCTTGACATTGGAAAATTTTAAATCATATTCACAACCCAAAATAACATATAATTTACATTGTCAATTAATTACACATAATAATTAATCAACAAATATAAATTATAATTAGATCTCTTTAATACATTATAAATCATATTTATAATATATTATGAATAATTGGATATTTCTATCCACATTATTCTTATCCATAATAATTAAATCACATTTAATTAAATTGGATAATTTCTTCACACATCAAGATGATTAAATCACATTTAATCATTATTTCTTCGTTTCTTAGATCTTATGGAATTATTCTTGAACCCTTCAAGAATAATGCGATCTCTCCGCAGATACTTGGAGATAAGGACAGGGCGATTGTATTGTTCCATGTATAGTGACTTGGATGTTGAGATCATATCTCAAATCTAGATCCCATGGACCTCCCACTGATGCTTGATCAAATCAAGACTGTAGACCTAATCTTCTCATTGTATCTGAATCTCATTCAGCTGAATGTCCAGTTCATGGACTAAGATTAGGTTACTTCTCTAATGAGAGGACTCACTAAAATCCAAACCTATTTCATCACTCCCTCGGAATGGAAGCATCATGGTTATACAATCGTTTATGATCACATCACCCCTCAGGTATTCTTAATACCTGTACATCCTGCATACTGGAAGACCTATGATCATTCTAAAGATAAAGATCACTTTTACACTGTCATCTTCAGGATTTGATCATTAAGTTTCTCAATCTTGGTCACTGTGGATTGGTATAGATTATATGCTTTCCCAAAGCATATATCTTACCTTTCAAATTCATGTAATGCTTCCAATGCCTGATGACCATGCATGGAATTTGATCAGTCCCAGTACCTCATGAGTGAGCTCATGTCTCCCGGTTCACAAGTGAACCTGTATGATCCCTTCGAGAGATCGTATTACTCATATGTCCTTACATGCACACCAGCTCGCCGGTGTATAGACCTTGGTTAGGTCATCAACCTATTGGTCTGCCAAATGTACACAGTCAGACATATAGCAACACATTTGTCTCCGGTCAGAGGATGCATGCCTATGCTGTGACAGTATTCAACATTGGTCTTTGGTTATCTAGATCTCGTTAAGTCAACCCATTGACTCAACTAACCTGACACCTCTGAATCACTATTCCCATGCGTAGGACCTACATCAAGAGGTCAGTGAGATATCAGCCATCTGAGAGAGGATTTCCATCTCCTACTCAGGCTGGAGATCATCACTTAACAATCATTTGATGATGCTTGATGAGTCCTCTATCTAACTCCTTATATATTCATGCAAGCATCGGCCTCTATGATTCATTCTATGAATAAACAGCTGTATGATCATCAGGTTGGCCATGGTACATAACCCTTATTGTACAGAGGGACCTTATAGTTCATTCATTCATTTAATCTCAGAAAGGGAGTGAAAAATATTCAATAACTTTCATTGATAATTCATTCATTACAATAACATTTATTGTAGAAATGGTTTGCCCGGGGCTTACAATGCTAACAATCTCCCACTAGCCCTCAGAACCATTTAGGTCCTTAAACCCATACTCATTACATGCTGGTCAAAAACCTTCTGTGTTAGAGGTTTGGTAAGAGGATCAGCAACGTTGTCAGCATAGGCCACTTTGGTGATGATGATGTCACCATGCTTTTGTATCTCCCGAATGATGTGGTATTTCCTTTCCACGTGCTTGCTCTTCTGATGCCATCTTGGTTCCTTTGCCTGGAAAATGGCTCCCGTGTTATCGCAGAGTAACGGGATGGGAGTATCAGAGGAAACTATGCCAATCTCCAGGACGAACTTGCGCAACCACACCGCCTCCTTTGCATCATCCGATGCGGCAATGTATTCGACTTCTGTTGTTGAATCTGCAGTAGTGTCCTGCTTCTTGCTTCTCCAGCTCACAACACCACCATTCAACAAGAACACAAACCTTGATGTCGACTTTCGATCATCTACATCCGATTGGAAGTCAGAATCTGTATATCCCAAGACTTGGAGATCACCATCTCCATAGACCAAGATGTAATCTTGGGCCCGTCTTAGATATTTGAATATGTTCTTTACTGCATTCCAGTGTTTCTCTCCATAGCAGGATTGGTAACGACTTACCACTCCCATTATATGGCAGATATCTGTCCTAGTGCACATCATGGCATACATTAAGCTTCCTACTGCTGATGCATAAGGACGTCCAGCCATGGCCTTCTTTTCCTCAACAGTTTGAGGAGCCATTCCTTTAGACAGGTGGATACCATGTTTTAAGGGTAGGAATCCTTTCTTAGAACTATCCATATGGAATCATTCAAGAATCTTCTTAATGTATCCATGTTGTGACAATCCCAAAATCCTCTTTTCTCGGTTTCTGAACAACTTCAGGCCTAAGATGTAAGAGGCTTCTCCAAGATCTTTCATCTCAAAGGTATGGGATAGCCAAATCTTTACACTGGTCATCATCCCTGTATCTTTCCCAATGATAAGGATGTCATCTACGTAAAGCACGATGAACACAATGGCGCTCCCACTCAGCTTCTTGTATACACAAGGTTCATCAGGATTTTGCACAAAATCATAACTCTTTATGGTTTCGTCAAATCTGATGTTCCAGCTACGAGAAACTTGCTTGAGCCCATAGATGGATTTCTTCATCTTGCATACTTTGCCATTCTCAGTTATGAAGCCCAAGGGCTGCTCCATGTAGATATCCTCCTCGAGGTATCCATTGAGGAAAGCTGTCTTGACGTCCATCTGCCAGATGTCGTAGTCAAGATATGCAGTTATAGCTAGCAGTGTCCTGATGGATTTAAGCATAGCCATAGGAGAGAATGTCTCATCATAATCGATGCCTTCTCTCTGTGTTGCCCTTGGCTACGAGCCATGCCTTGAAAGTCTCTACTTTCCCATCAGGTCCCCTCTTTCTCTTGAAGATCCATTTACATCCAATGGGTTTTACCCCTTTAGGTGGATCCTCTAGGGTCCATACACCATTCTTATGCATGGAGTCAATCTCTGACTTCATTACCAGCATCCATCTATCCATGTCTTGATCCGCGAGTGCTTCATCAAATGAAGCAGGATCAATGTCAGTCTCACTTGACACATGGAATCCATACCTTTCAGCTGGTGCAACCACCCTCGAACTCCTTCGAAGAGGTATGGGTGATTCATCTTTATTTATCTCTTCATTTTCTTGTCTAGGAGGATCAGAATCCCCAGGGGATTTAATGAGTTCCTCTACTTCATTTTTGTCTTGACCTTTAAGGAAATCATCCTCCAGAAACTTCATATCTCTAGAGACAAAAACCTTTTGGGTCTCAGGGTCATAGAGCTGGTATCCAATACCATCTTTAACATATCCAATGAAGTAACATTCACGAGTGCGAGATTCTAGCTTACTTGCGCCCATGTTCTTCGCATGGACCAAGCAACCCCAAACTCTCAAGTGATTAACACTAGGTTTGGTTCCATACCAGAGCTCATGAGGAGTCTTAGGCATAGATTTTCTTGGAATCTTATTCAGGATATATATTGCAGTCTCTACTGCATATCCCCAGAAACTAAGAGGTAAATATTCTTTACTCATCATTGAATGGACCATGTCCGTGATGGTCCTGTTGCGTCTTTCAGCAACACCATTGAGTTGGGGAGTTCTAGGAGGAGTGAGATTGGAAACAATTCCATTCTCCTTAAGGTATTCCTTGAATTCATCTGAGAGGTACCCACCACCTCGATCAGATCGAATCCTCTTAATCTTCCTATTGGTTTGGTTCTCAACCAAAGCCTTGAACTCTTTGAACTTTTCAAATGTTTTGGATTTATGACGTAATAGGAAGATAAACCCGTATCGCGAATGGTCATCGATAAACGTCAAATAATATCGATATCCATTTTGAGTTGCGGTACTGAAGAGACCACATACATCAGTATGTATTAGGTCAATAATACCTTCCATCTTGTAATCTTGTTATGGAAAGGCAACCTAGTCATTTTACCTCGAATACAATGTTTACAGGTAGACAAAGATTGAACCTATAGGAAATCTAAAGTTTCATCCTTTATCAATATGTTGATCCTATCAACAGACAAATGACCAAGCCTTTGATGCCAAATCATATTCGAATGATTTTTGTTATCCCTGGATCTCTTAGGGTTTTTATTAGTGGTTGTAACATTCATGACATTCTCATTAATGCACAATTCATAGAGTCCTCCAGAAGTTAAAATACCCTCTGCAATATATTTATCATAATGATTTATGACTAATTTTTTACATAACAGGAATGAATATCCACTTCTAACTAGCTTAGATACAGATATCAAATTCCTTCTAACTTCAGGTACATAAAGACATTCTTTATGTACTAGGACTCTACCACTAGATAATGATAGTCGACATGTCCCGACGGCGACGGCTGCAACACTTGCATCAGATCCCCTCTGGATGACTATCTCCCCTTCTTCAAGACTTCTAGTTTCCTGAAACAAATGCAACAAATTGCATACATGAACAGAAGCACCAGAGTATACAATCCAACTTCCTTCTCGTCTAATGAGAAAGCTAGTTTCAATGATGAAAGTAGATTTCATAGCTACTGGGGCTTTACCTTTGTCTGACGACTTCAGGTATTCTGGGCAGTTACGCCTCCAGTTCCTCGGCTTTTTATAGTGGTGACAGACGTCGGTTTTCTTTGACGCCATTAGAGTGGATGCATTGGAAGTAGAGCCAACACCTTGTCCCTTCTTCTTTCTCTTCTGAGCCGGGCCCTTCCGAGAACCTTGCTTCCAACCGCGTTTCCCTCTGACATGTGCAACCATTACACTGCCAGCGGGACCATCCTTCTTCGTTACATCTTTTGCAGACTTTAATGCAGCAAGAAGACCCGCGCTTGTCAATTCCAGCTTGTTCATGTGGAATGACACTACAAAGTTATTGAAAGACTTGGGCAATGACAACAGAATGAAATCAGCTTCCATGTCTGCATCCATGGTTGCCCCAAGAGTCTCCAGCTCCGAGAAGTACCCAAACATTTTAGTACATGTTCACGGACCGAAGTCTCTTCCTGCATCTTGCAGCGAATGAGATCTTTCATAACATTGTACCGCTGGGTGTGGTTAATGTCACCAAACATATCTTTCAGATTCTGCATTATCTCCTGACAAGTGCTCATCTCCACATGTTGCTTCTGCAGAACATTGGAGAGAGAACCCAGGATATAGCATCTAGCCAATACATGATCTTCATCATACTTGTCATTATATGCCTTTTCTTCCTTGGATTTAGGGTTCTCATGCTTGTCCTCGGAGAGCACATAACTTATGCGCTCTGCAGAGAGAACAAGCTCCAAATTACGGATCCAATCCGAGTAATTTGGGCCGGTCAATTGGTTGACCTCAAGAAGCCTACTAAGTGGGTTCAAGGGCTTCATTTTCTAAAATTAAGAATGCACTATATCAGAACATATTAAACGTATATTCATATTTATGATATTTGATTAAGGTATTTTGAATCAAATTGTTCTTGCTCTGTCAACCTTGAAAGTTTATTCCCTTAATCACTTTCAAAGTAAGAGATATACTTACCATTATATCTCAAGCAAGAACTGGGATCTCATCCTTATCTTTGTCATATCCCAATAATATGAGAACCTATGAATCCAATAAAGATAAGCGGGAACACATTCTGCCTTGCAAGTCCAACTTGCATCTCCCAATTCGGTCTTTAATACCTGGGCCCACCACCCCAAAGGTGATGTTGATCCGTCATTAATTCAACCAACCGTCAACAGGAATACAACTCGCTATGTGCAATCCAATATCGTCCCAATAATTTGAGGATCCAATATTGGGGTCACTACGCATATGTCCTTACTCTTTCGAGAAGCGACGAGACCGATCCAGATGCGCTTGCATACAGGAGCTGTCACTTCGAACAGGAATCTCCCACATGCAATCCCTGGCGATGGAACCCTTCGCCTTGACGGGAGACCATGGATGTCACTTATGTGATCCTCCACCTCATATTAAAATTTTAATTAATTATCATAAATCACATTCACATAATTAATTCTTCCTAGGGAAATGATAACTCTATTCATAATAGAGTGTCTCAATCGGACATAATCAATTTAATCATATTAAATTAATTATCAATCCAATTCAATCAACAAACTTGATTATTTTACTTGAATATTTATATATGGTAATATATCAAAGTACGTATTAATTAGAATTTTAATAATTAGAAAATACACCTTAATTTTCTCCGGCATTATACAGTCCCTACCCGTTATCATGGCCAATAACGACGAGAGTGGGACGGACCACATACGTTGCAACCCGCAACCCCAATGCTCTCCGACTAGTCATCATATCCACCTCGGGAAAGCATAATGCCAGATATATCAATTTGTACTTGAGATGATCATCGGTTTTTCAATCGAAATTATACCATATAGTAATAATCAAAACATTTTTGATTATAAGGAACTTTGCTACTCAAATTCCCAATCCTATTTAAGCATCAAGTTTGATGATTGTGTTTCCAATTAAGATTTAGATCAAATCTAATCAATTAATTGGCTGAGGCCAAGTCAATTAAGTAAATAATAATCTTCCAATATTTCACAAATATTTTTCATGATTATTTCATGAAATTAACTATTAATTTCACTAATTGACAATCACTTGGTTCTAGATTAGGACTGCAATTTCAGTAGTGACCCCTACTCACTAAAATTAACATATCTCAATCAATTTAAATCCAAATTAGACAAACTCAATTTTCAAAAATTGCTAACTTGATTTGGGATAGAAACCAAGTAATGTTTCACGCATTTAGAGACGGATCTAAACAGTAATTAACTCTTTAATCATGTTAAGATCTACAGTTCCCGCAACAGTGCATACATGTCCATTAAAACAACCATATCTCGAGCATACAAAATCCGATTTACGCAAACTCAGATCCTATAATTTTCTTATTTAATAGGGAAAAAAATAAAAGTAAATAATTTGTGCTTAAATATTTTAAACATGGCCGAAATTATTTACTAAACAGATCTGCGAAATCAAATGCGACAAAACTTTCGCGACCTTAATGAACCCAAGTCGTCCTCGGTTTGCGAATCATATTCGAAACCGTCAACCTAAGGCTCTTATACCATTGATGGATATGGAATTATCCTCAAACGCATCACGGAAGTGTGATCGTCGTATCGGATACGATGAAGAACGACTAGTCGTACTAGTGGTTCTGTGCAGCGGAATTTAAAATTTTTTCATGCGATGAAACCACATGATCCAAGAACGATTCTCGGATCATTTCATCTATAATCACAACTAGTATAAAAGAATACCTCTTGAAGCATGGTTGATTGAGTCTCTAAAGAAAGAAACCTCATGTCTCAAGTATGATCGTTGATGAGACCGCTTGCGGGCGCAGGGATGAACCACATAGTCCTCGCAATCCAAGAAGATGATCCAAGCACGGTTGCTCCTGATCTCATCGTACGAGATCGAATTTCTCCTTCGCGAGCGTAGCACTCCAAGAAGATGGAGAACCGAAGAACGTCGAAGCAACGGCGTGGTGGCGAAAGCGTCGACGAGAATCTCTCCTCTAGGGTTTGATGGTCGGCCACCAAATAGAGGGAGAGAGGGCTGCCGTGTATGAAGAAAGAGTGAGAGAGAGAGAGAGCTTCAATATATTTCATAACCTTAGAGAACATGGTATGCCTCTCCATTTATAGGGTTTTTGGGATCCATGGATCTCAATCCATGGGACATATAAAATCAATGGATGAGATTGATTTATGTCTAATCCAGTGGTCAAGATTATTGTCGGTGAAGACCAACAAATTTAGATTAAAATATATTTGACAAAATCAAATATAAATCAATCCTAAATTATATTAATAAATAAGGAGAGAAGATTACAAAGGAGATCATGCCTCCCCATGAAATAGGGTGGACGACCACCCATTCCATATAGGAATTTGGTGCCGCCCATCCCTTTCCTAAATGGGGCAATCTCATGGATTTCCATGAGATTGCATATCTCCTTGAATTTCTCTATTATTTATTTCCAACAACTTTTGTTGGGATTTATTCACCAAAATAATTCACAATTAATTTTGGGAAAATTGTAATCTTGACATTGGAATTTGTGAATCATATCCACAACCCAAAATAACATATAATTTACATTGTCAATTAATTACACAATGTGTATCCAATACACATAATAATTAATCAACAAATATAAATTATAATTAGCTCTCTTAAGTACATTATAAATCATATTTATAATATATTATAAATAATTGGATATTTCTATCCACATTATTCTTATCCATAAAAATTAAATCACATTTAATTATATTGGATAATTTCTTCACACATCAAGATGATTAAATCACATTTAACCATTATTTCTTCATTTCTTAGATCTTATGTAATTATTCTCGAACTCTTCAAGAATAATGCGAAATCTCCGCAGATACTTGGAGATAAGGATAGGGTGATTGTATTGTTCCACGTATAGTGACTTGGATGTTGAGATCATATCTCAAATCTAGATCCCATGGACCTCCCACTGATGCTTGATCAAATCAAGATTGTAGACCTAATCTTCTCATTGCATTTGAATCTCATTCAAATCAATGTTCAGTTCATGGACTAAGATTATATCACTTCTCTAATGATAGGAGTCACTAAAAATCTAAACCTGTTGCATCACTCCCTCGGAATGGAAGCGTCATGGTTATACAATCGTTTATGATCACATCACCACTCAAGTATTCCTAATACCTGTACATCCTGCATACTGGAAGACCTATGATCATTCTGAAGATAAAGATCACTTTTATACTGTCATCTTCAGGGTTTGATCATTAAGTTTCTCAATCTTGGTCACTGGGGATTGGTATAGATCATATACTTTCCCAAAGGATATATCATACCTTAATTCATGTCATGCTTCCTAAGCATGACGACCATGCATGGAATTTGATCAGTCCCAATACCTCATGAGTGAGCTCATGTCTCCCGGTTCACAAGTGAACCTGTATGATCCCTTTGAGAGATCGTATTAATCATATGTCCTTACATGCACACCAGCTCGTCGGTGTATAGACCTTGGTTAGGTCATCAACCTATTGGTCTGCCAAATGTACACACTCAGACATATAGCAACACATCTGTCTTCAGTCAGAGGATGCATGCCTACGCTGTGATAATATTCAACATAGGTCTTTGGTTATGTCGATCTCGTTAAGTCAACCCATCGACTCAACTAACCGGACACCTCTGAATCACTATTCCCATGCAGAGGACCTGCATCAATAGGTCAGTCAGATATCAGCGATCTGAGAGAGGATTGCCATCTCCTACACGGGCTGGAGATCATCACTTAACAATCATTTGACGATGCTTGATGAGTCCTCTATCTAACTCCTTAGATATTCATCCAAGCATCAGCCTCTATGATTCATTCTATGAATCAACAGCTCTATGATCATCAAGTTGGCCATGGTACATAACCCTTATTGTACAGAGGGACCCTATAGTGCATTCATTCATTTAATCTCAGAAAGGGAGTGAAAAATAATCAATAACTTTCATTGATAATTCATTCATTACAATAACATTTATTGTAGAAATGGTTCGCCCGTGCTCACATTGCTAACAACCTTACCCTCTATTTTTGTGCCTTTAGTAGGCCTACTCAAATTCCTTTGATACTACCACAGATTGGAATCTTTTGGCTATCAAATCAACACTTTGGTGGTTAATCAAAAAGCGCCGTTATCGCTTATCTTATGGTAGTTTATAGCTTATCTTATGGTGGAATACCTTTCAATCCAACCAATACCATAGCAATTGCATCTCTTATATGTGCAGTGAAATTGATTTTGCTTTTGATCCATTAATAGGTGATTTTCACCCAAACAATTCTTGTTATGGAGATTCTTAACTTAAATGGGTTAGGGTTGGTTATTTTGTTTTATAATTTCGATTTGATAAACTGCTATTATAGGCATCCTTTCGCTGTAGGCTACTCCGGCTTCGGTAGGTCGGAATGATTACTCGGCTGGAATGCTTCTGAGGGCCACAATGTTGACTTTATCTGGGACCTTGCCTAGTGGGTCACCTTGATATTTCTTTTTTTGTGAGTCATTCTATCCTTTTTTTGTGGGGCATTATTCTGGATGGATATGTTCATCCATTCGTATATGGTTGCTTGTTGTTCATACTTATTTGTAAATCGCGTCTTTGCGGGCTTGGAAAACCTTAAACTTTACCTAGTATAATGTATCTTTACTATCCAATGATGAATGGACGTTGAAACTTTTATCGAAAAAAAGAGTTGTGATGTTGAGTTTTATTTGTTATCGTGTTTGGCAAAGTTGTACATGAAAGGCTACGTAGTCAAACTTTCCAAATTAGAAGAGATCAAGAAATCTCAGACGATCGACCAAATTGTTGACTTGATAGGTCATTCATGATTAACCAATACCCTGAACTAATTGATCAATACTGATCGACTAACTATTTTTCATGATCGATCATAACTTAAATTCTTGCCCTTGAATGACTCTCAGATGATCGATCACCTTGAACTGCTTAATCGACTAACTTGAGATGGTTGATCGCTTCACTTACATGATTGTTCATATGTTGCATTCTTTTTTATTTCTTTCTTTGTTTTCAATGATCATATTTTCTTAGACCTCTGTATAAGAGGTTCCATATTCAACAAGGAAGATACTCCAACCTTCTTATATGCTCTACAATGAAGAAAAATATTCAAAGAGTTTACCTTATATTTTCCTTCTAATTCTTTTAGTTCTTCGCTATTTTCTGAGAGTTATGAAGAAAGCTTTATCAAGAAAAGCTATAAGAAGCAGCTTTCAATTACATCCAAGTATGAAGATCAGAACACCTTTGGCAGGCATTAAGATCTACTAATATTATTATGTTAATATATTAATATTCAAGTGTGCTTATTGTTGGAGATATTGTTGCATGCACATATATTTTTATATTCTATGCAAAATATCTTTACTGCTACTACTGTAAAAATTATTATGAAAATATTATTTTCAAATTCTTTCAACACAATTTCATGTAGAAACTTTTGGTGTTATATCTGAAAGTTTGTTGGTTGTTCTTGCATCCTCGGAGTTTTCCCTACACGAAGAACATAGGATAGTTGAATTTTTCCATCGTTGACATTGTTGTGTCATTATATCTGTGTTGTTGATTGTGTTGTTTGATATGAAGTTATAAAGCCAGCAGTTTTTCAAACAGTTGGCATATCCACATAAATATCTCAGGATATAATAAAGAATTTGCTTGGCTTGGCTATTCGAAAATCCTGAGTTAGGAGGATTTAGATAGTGGTTTTCACCTAGTTGGATTTCTATGGTAATATCATATGCAAGTGCTTGCTTGCATGAATTGTTGTGTTGTGCTAAAATTTATTCTGAAAAAGTTTTATTCTTTCATTGATTCTACTTTCACCTCCTCCTTTTTAGTAGAATTTCGATCCTCGGGAATTCACAATTTATTTAAAGTTAGGTCTCAAATAATTAAAGATTTATCGATGCAAGGTCAAGCCTACCAATTAACATTACGAAAAGTATATTGGTTTAACGCAATCATTTTTAATACAATAATGCATTTGGTTTTATGGATTTATCATGGAGTTCATATTTGAAGGCTTTGTACAAGAAAGTCTAAACTATATTATACTATTACATATTGACTTGATAAGAAGAACACATACTTGGCCTTTGTGTCATCATGTAGTCCACTTGAAATAGGGTATTGTTTACATTGAGCAGCTTTTCAACATTCTTAACTTGCAGATAAATTAGTTTGATTGGTGGTTGGAGAGCCTCCTTAGCTTTCTATCATCATAGTCGCCCTTACAAGCCCTACGAGTCCGTGAATCAGGGGTTAGGATATTTATCCTTTTATTCAAGATTATTTCTTTTTTATGATAATTTGCTCTTGGTTTATAAGAGTACCATATTATGGTTAACCTTTGTACTAGGCTTGCAATTTCTTCTTTAATGCTTTAGAAATAGATTTCCTTTAATCAACTTAAGTAGTTTTTAAAATGACCTAGAAATATCTGAATTCCTTTGAAAATTCCTTCAAAATTGTAATTTGTATCTTGGGCGTGAGATTTTTATAGTAGTTGAATCTTTGCATCGTCTTTGGTTTGCAACAGAAATCATTGCAATCAGAGATCTATGCGCAGGGAATAATAATCTAAGAAGTTTGTGCTTATTTATTCACTCTAGGGTTTACATTTGTGCCCTTCAAGGTTCTCCAATTACAGTAATCCTCCTACATTTTATGCAATAGCACTTGTATGTTATATTCTTACAAAATTCACAGTATTGTCCTTTTGTTATTACACTTATACTTTTATATTACATTGACAGAAGTACTATGAATTTCGTACGCATTTAGGGACATTGCACAAGTGTTATTGCAAAAAAAGATAGGGTATAATCATAAATAGAGAATCTTGGAAGGGCACAAGTACACTGAAATCCTTTAATTTAGCTTCCGAGAGCACCGCTAGACATGAAATATTCTCCTTATGCACTATTTAACCTTCTTTGAGTTTTTTCTCAAAATTTAAGGGTTGTTGCTGCTGTGTATAAAAATAAAAACATCTATCTCTCTCGCTACATTATAAATTCCGTAAAAACAATAATGTCTTACAAACTTTTAGGGGTGTTCAGCGGAAGTAGGAATAAGAATGTAGAATAAGGAAAATAATGATTTATTCTCTATTCAGCAAGAAAGATATGAATAAGGAGAATAAAGCAAAATAAGGGTAGATAAAGTGGAATAAAGATAACAATAAAGGTGGATTAAGGTGAAATAATGAGATGTGGATCAGAATAGTTGTATTATTGGGAATCATGTCGGGATGACAGTTGACCCTTTATTGCAGTGCTTTTTCTCCAAATGAACAATGCCTTAACAAATTAGTGTATCTTATTCTCTGATTATTCTTATTTGATTATGTTTTCATTGGATTCTTTTTATGTCAGTAATTTGTGAATTGCTTCATAAATATTAAAAAAAACCTTACGCAATACATTCTCTTTTTTAAAGATCCCAAGAAGTAATACTATGATATATGTCTAATTTGATTGATATCTAGCCAACTTTTTTATATCATTTGCCTTGCACATTAATTAATTTGAAAAAGATTCAAATTTAAATCTTCCTTGAAAAAGAAAATCCCATGTGATCTTTGTGCTTCATTCTGTCCTCGAGGTATACGCATTAATTCCTATTCTACTCTATTAATTCCTTAGTTTATAACCTAAAAAGAGAACCTCTCCATTTTGACATCGACCTCAGGAACATGGCACATCGATAATATTATTTCACATTTTGTCTTGAATTTCAAATTTTGTTCGCTTTTACTTGCTCGTTTTTTGTCCAAGTTGTGTGCATGCCATCTATTGCATGGAGGTTCATGGTATCTTTCCTAATCTCATACCTCGAGCATGAAAGGAAGAGGAAAGAAATGTAGATGAGTTTTTTAACTCTCGCATCAAGGTTTTATTTTATTTATATTGTAGTTATTTTATTGGAGAGCCTAATTAGGTTTGTGGACTGTAATGACTATGGACCCAATTAGCCTCTCTCCTCCTTTTCTTTTATTTCTTTCACTTTACATGCCTTGCAATAGAAATGCATTAGATTTTATTTCAATGTAATTTATTTGTGTAATAATTTCAAATTTTAAAAAATCAAAAAATAAAACATAAAGCGATAAATATTCTGTATAAGTGCATATTATGGTTATATAGGAAGTTTAACATCCGGTCTAGCATACTAGCATGCATGGCAGTTTGCTAACAACATATTCACAACTCTAATCCATTTAACATTAACTACAAGAAACTGGACTTAAGGCAATGAATAATTTAAATATTCGTTACTATATCTTTTGATGTTAAGGATATAACGAATAATATTATTCGTTTCCAAATAATATTTTCTACTTATATTAGCAACGATTGTCACATTCTTTATTAAAGGTCCATATAACGGTGATTTTTCCGTTGTATTATTCATTAAAATTCACACTAATCGTTGCCAGATTTAACAACAATTAGAAGAAAAGTCAACGAATAATCGTTAATATATGATTCGTTGCGAGGAATATAGAAACGAATACCATTATTCATTGTGAATTTAAAGAGGTAAGCGACAGATAATATTCATTGTTATATATTTAACTACAAAAGATATGACAACGAATATTAAATTATTCATTGCATTTGATCATTTTTCTTGTAGTGTTTGTTATTGCCATGATTTCCTCTCATTGCTAGATTTCATTTTAAAAGGAACTCCTCTTCCTTGTGTTATTGAATTGAAATCAGTTGAAAACAAGTAATAAACAAAAAGTAACATCAATATTTGATAAAAGAGGAAAAGGAAGTTGTTTTGAGTAACAACCTACACAAAGAAGTTCCCCTCCTTTTTTATTTTTTTTTGAAACTAAAACCACGTATATTCATCTATATCCCTTCTACAAGTCATTCGAATTTCGTCAGAAACAGAGGATCCTATGCCCTTCATCTATAACATGTAAATTTAGCGGTCTGAAATTCGATGTAATCGGCCTGTTCTAGATGGAGGGCATAAGAGTATTTGTTTTTGACGAATTTCAAATGACATATAGGAGGTATATATATATATATATATATATATATATATATATATATATATATATATATATATAGGAATTCTTTCAAATAGGACGCAGTCCTTCCATAGTTAAGGAAGGCCAGCCCCTTTTTTTGTATAAAACAGGATGACTTTGGTAGAATACATATACGGTTTTGTATTACAATGTGCAGTTTTAATGTTTGTATTATAATACACAGTTTTGTATGCGGCTATGTATCTATAATGTGCACCTATAATACAAATTGTATATGTATTCTACTAAAATGCTCGTTATTATACAAAAAAGGAGCGGCCTTCCTGAACTCAGGAAGGACTGCATCCTATTTGAAAGGCTCCCTATATATATATATATATATATGAATATACATGATTTTATTTTTGGAAAAAATTAAAAAAAGAATGGGGGTACTGCCTTGCCTTCTCTAACAACCAGCTTGGTTGTTATTCAAAACAGTCTACCCACCCTCTTTGATATAAAGTGGTTGCCTTAAAACATAAAAATATACATGTCGCCACTTGATTTGAAAGCAAATTGCATGCGACCATTTAATCGACCTCGCTCTGAGTACTCAGACAAGCACATGCTAATCAATCCTAAACTAACTACCTTTTGATGAGAAGTAGAAGTAGATCATAGTAAGTAGTAGTCATGTACCTTCTTAGACTCTCCTGCTAAAGAAGCCTTTGTGGTCGATCAGTCCCAGATTGAGTATCTTCTTACATATTAAGAAGACTAGTTCAGTACCTTACTCGACTTATCTTTTCAATAGAAATTCCCTCATGCCTGCCAAACATCGATTCTTCTCTCGGAAGTAGAGTCTCTACTTCAATCCTCCCTTTACGCACTTATCCTTAATATGTAATACGTTGCTCATGGAAAAAGGAAGAAAGTTGTTAAGCTATAGGAAACTCACATATTCATCACCTCTATGTAAAGCGAGTGCAAGTGACTCTACCTTTGAAACATTTGCAGTTTCCAATTTTGAGATAAATAAGTGAAGAGGTGAACAAGGAAGTTATACACAGCTGAGCTGCATACCCTTTCCTCTTTTTTGTATTTAGTGCATGTCCCATCATATGATTTAAATTAACGAAAATCATTTGAATTTTCATAAGAGTTCTATAAAATAAAAGCGACGACAATCAAGAGCATATTTTCGTTCCACGCCTGACAAGTTGGAAACTCTCCCAAGCTTAATTAAAGAGAAAATATAGACAACAATTGGATTAGGTGTATCCGAACACATACCATTAAAATAACCCTACATGACAACATCATGGTCGAGAGATTTCTATAACAAACAAAATGGGAAAAATATATGTCTCCGTTCACCTAATACTCAAATTGGTGATCAAGAGTAAAATGATGGTAATAATAAACCTAAAAAGGAGGAAATTTGGAACATCCATATCTCCAAAAATGCTGAAAAATAAGGCAATTAGAATACGTACGATGCCTTGATTTGTATTCACAAGGTAGACACCGTATTTTTATGCATTAGATTGGTTTTATTTTGGGAGTTCCTTTTGAATCTAATTTTATACAACGTGTTTTATATAACGTGTTTTTAAATTTAAAATTTATCGATAATTAGCTAAAATTTTGAAAAAAAGCAACGGATAAGCATTGTTATGTGCATTGTCGCTATGATATAGCGACACACACATATATGATATTCGTATTCAATTTCAAGTATAAAAAATAAATTCCAATGAATAATATTGTCATTATATATTTAAAAACGACTGATTTAGTGTAGAGTTTTGAAGAAAATGTCATTATAGTACAATTTTTTATAGCGATCCCGCTCTTCTTTTAAAGAGTTTTCTCGATTGAAAATATACAGCTCTTCCTAACAGTAAAGCTATCTATTGTCCTCTTTTACATTTCAGTAACTTATGAAATTATATATATATCTTCAATGTATTCGAGCAAAGAATAATATTCGTTACGTGTGTGTGTGTATATATATATATATATATATATATGTTTATGGATTTATTCGCCCTTCTTCTATGCTTTATTTTTCCTTAAGTTTAACACATCATAGAAGGACTACTACACTTTTCATGTACCTTATTGGAAGTCCAAAGTTATTAATACACGTGCAATACAAGTCCCGAAATAATGCCCATAATATTAAGAACTGCAAAAATGATATATGGAAGGAGTTTTACTTGGATTGCAACAATGACGTGTTCTATTCTTTATGATTTTTGAACTTTGCGGAGTGTTTGAAACATTTGGAAGTTAACTTTGATATAATAAATATGTTTTCTCAACATAAAGATGATGATATTATGAAGTATAACATTAGGAAAATTATGCACCAAATGTTATCCTGCCACAAGCAGGTGACAATTATATGATAAGTATCTGGAAATTTTTAGATGATCCAGAAAGATGTTGAACTAAAAGTGGCAGTGAGGAGATGTTGAATGGATCATATACACAAGATTAAAGCATTTAGAGCCAAAAGGAAAGTACAGTGCATGATCCGAGGAGACTATGATTGCATGATTATTGTAGAATTTTGGTGGTAACAAATCCATCCATGACAGTGCCCTGTACCAGTAGTACTTAAAAGACGTTTCCAAACATTATGTGTATTTTGGGGCCACCCAATGAGGCTTGATTAAAGGTTTTCAATCATTACTGGGATTAATTAGATGATTCACATTTGAAGGTCCATATCGAGGGATGCTATGAAGTGCTGTAGGAAGAGCTGCAAATAATGCAATGCGCCTAGTGGCTTTTGCAGTTGTAGAATTAGAATGTTTTGAGTCATGGAAATTGTTGCTTGGAAAGCTTCTTGATCGTATTGGTACTGATGGAAGAGAGGAGATAAGCATTCATGAGTGATTGACAAAAGGTATTATTTTTCCTAAATAATATTTTATCTTTAATAGTTAAAATCTTGGTTGAATTTTTATCATTAATTAGAGACTAATTTGTAGAATAGAGCATTGGGTCAGGCCGATCCGAGCTCGACCTTGACCCGATTGGCAAAAGCTCAGAGCTGATGTAAAATGAGGGTCGAGCCCACGCTTTCATTTTGTTGATTTTTCAGGCACGAGCCGACCTAGCCCGAACTCAAGTTGGCCATTGATAGCCCGACCCTGCCTATTGTACATGGATGTGAGTTTTACATGGTATATGCATGGATAGACCATGCATGTTGGAGATGCCTCCTCCTCCAAGCCTAATCCCCAACATCCCTCCCTCTCTCTCAATCCACACCGCTACGCCCTACCCATTGCACGAATATACCCTACGATCCTCATGGCATTCAAAGATGTGTACTCAATGTCATTCACATTTTTATTAGTAACATTAACAGATACACCACAATATAAATGGTGATAACGTTAAACTATGGAAGGAAATCACGATTATTAATTGTAATTGGTGTGATATCCACTGCCCCTCATATATGCAACATGCTCAATGAAGCTCGCATGTATTGTACATAGAAGAAACATAAGTGTACAACTATGAAGGACGCAGGGATTGCCTTGATAGCATTGTTTACACTTGCATATGTATCCCTTGCCAACACTGGTGGAGTTTACACTTACGAGGCATGCCCTCCTCGACCCCCTGACAATCATGCAAATGTCCCGTGTTAATTATGTGCAATTAATTGATGTTTGTTGCAAGGGATAGATTTAGATTGAACAAAGTGGCCACCTAATTAATATTTAATTAAATACAAAAGTAGCCTAATTTATTTTACTGGGGCTAACCCAAGGTTGAACTCGGGGAGACCACTATCTCTTCAGGATGATTTTCAGATTATTTCTATGCTAGGTTTTCGAGGAGATTTTTTAGCATTTTCTATGCAAATAATGATGAAATGCAAATGCATAGTGCTAATTTTAAGGTTAAATTAACATTATATGTAAAATCCAAATTAATAAACATTTGGGTAAAAAAATCTATAAAGATATTTTTTCTTAATTAGTTATGCTATGACAAATTTAGAACATAATTTTTTTATATTTTTAGGACATAAAATGGATGCATTAAAATAAACACTTTATATGGATTTTTATGCAATTATTCATGCAAATAACATGAAAAAATTATGAAAATTTGACAAGAGGTTAAGAATGATAACATTAACTATTGTATTTTTTGGGAATTTTTGAATGCAAAACAAATTTTCTATCAATTAAAAAATGCATACTATGTATTTTGGACTAAAATATTTTAAATAATTAGCAAGCTAAATTATTTTCCAGAATTACAATTATTATAAGTATGTCTAATAAATAGGCATAGAGAAAATTTCCAAATCTTAAAAATATTAAGTTTTTAGATAATCAAGAATGAATTACATAAATCACAACATAATTTATTTTAAGAAAGCTATACATGCAATTATTGTGATTTTTGGGGAATTATAAAGCACAATTAATTCTATAAGATATGATTTTGCTACAAATTTTTAAGTAAGGAATATTTTACTATTAATTTTAAAGCTCCTAATGGGTAAAGTATGCAATTTATCACCACAATTAAAAAATGAATCTTTAATCACCACATCATAGAGGAGTAATTGTTCTATACAAGACATTTTTTGAAATAAAAAATGATGCAAAATGATGCTTTAATAAATATTCTTATGCAGGGATGTGAATGCAATTACGAAAAATAAAAGGAAAGAAGCAATCGTGCTTAAATTTCTTCTTTGATTACCAAGAAGTCTGGGGGTAATGCACTATTTTTCTTAGAGGCACGCCATACATGTGTCATCCCCACGTGATCTACACATGGTCTTTGGATTGGAGTACCATGTGCAGATCGTCTGAAGGTTTGGATGCAATTATCCCAAGATGGGAACATGTCTTGCACGTGAGAGGCTTTGGAACCAACTCCCCCTTCCTTGTGGGCGATGGATTCAAGGGTGGAGGTGCTCGATTGATCTCGGACTAAAGTAGGGTTGCGGAAGGCTACTGCTCCCTGCATGGTGTTTCATGGAGAGGATATGGATGGAGGCTCAAGGGACATAGAGAATTTGTTATTGGTTGTAGCGCGATAGTTAATGGGTAGGAGCTCGGCTAGAGGACTTGTTCCTTGTGAAACCTCGTACAAGGGCTATCGCAAGCAAGCTACAATTCTACAGATCAGACAGATCGACGGAGCAGATGAGGCCACTAAGAAACTTGCTTTGATAGTATGTGGTTTGCAATGAAGGTAGACACTCCAGGTAGTTCTCAAATGATTTAAGGTGAAGGATTAAGTGGAGATTTGGTGGCTCACATCTAAGATGTGCGTAAGAGGCTTCAGATATTGACTCGACCTCCGTCGACACATGACTGGAGATCGTCCATGTTTTATTCATTGGTGAGGAAGTAGCCCAAGGTTTACTACTTCTATAAAACTCCTTTGCTTGCCAAATTAATCAAGGATTCAAGCTTGGATATTGATATAGGTGTAAAGTTGTTGCTCTCATATTGTCCTTACCACTACACGGAAAATGAGTTGTGACCACAAAAGTATGGCGACAGATTCGAGGCTTGTGGCCACGGAATTGGCTCTGGACACAACACTTCGTGGCATATAATCATAGATACAAGTCTCGTCGTGAGAGTTATTTTGCCACGAATATATCATGGCCACAATAAGTAACCACAGAAATTTTTGTAGCCACAATTTTGGGATGAATGTCCTTTTTCCATCTTTGAAGGTTTTGGCCACGGAATTGTAGCTATGGAAACTAGTGACCACATAATTATCATGACCACAAGTTTCTGTGACCACAACTCATTTTTCTTGTAGTGTACGCAGGATATGTGGAAGATAATGCAAAGAAGCTCCGGGTTGATCGATGGAGGTAATGAGGCTTGTTGAGGACTGGAATACATGAGGGAGATATTGAAGAAGGTGGAGATCTGAACTGAACTGGGGTATCTTGAGCTCCTCAAAGTCTCAATCGACGATGGGTTTGGGCAGGATTGCCATTGTATCTCTTGTGGGAGGTTGCAACTCAAATGGAGGAGCTCCGATGGCTGGGAGTGTTAAATATATTTACTGAAACCTTGGCCTTGATTCAAAGATATTGGATGGGTGATTGATTTAGGTAATCAAACCCTTTATTTGTTGTTGATATCCAACGAGTAAGGAAGGGATAATCAGAGCATGTTTCAGATGGTGGAAGAGGGGCTATTCGTTGGTAGATTTGGAGAGATAGAGGATAAGATGAGGAGGAACGATGATGGAGGTGAATGCAGGAGATGATCTATTGTGGGCTGGTTCATATAATAGAAAAAATGAAGAATAAGAAGAAATACCGAAATATATCATGACGAGAGGAGAATCTGGAGGTAGAAGAAGACATGGCGATGAAAGAGTACAGCAGGGAATCTAACATTTAAAATGAATGAAAGGAGGAAAGAAGAAGCAGAAAATGGAATGATAATTTTACCTGATAGTTCCTTGTTGTAGGGGTTGCGAAGATGAAAGACCTTCACCAGATCATCACCTCAATTAACGCAGTAGAGACTATCGAGATACTTTGTAGTGTCAAGGTCCAAAATGCAATAAGGTGGTCATGCCTTGTATCTTGCAAGAAAACTGTTCTCTCGTCGTTTTCACTCTCAAGATGATGACACAAATGTTGTCACCAACTGCAAATTGTAGGATGGGTTCTCAATCTCGTGAATGGCAGATGTTTGGGCGTGAGGTGAAGGAGGGTAATATAGAGGTGGTTAGGGTGATGAGATGAAGGTGGAGGAAATGGAGACATGGATGTCGATGAGGAGGTGTGCGAGGGACGGAGATCGTAGAGGTGAGGCGGTCGTGCGAAGGAAGCAGGTAGATGGCGTACGTTGGTTGCTGGTGGAGAAGACGGAGGATATGCAACATAGAAGGCAGAGTAACAGAGAAGATGGCTATGTCCTTGGCCATTCGATCGATCGAGATGGAATGAACAAGTTGATGAATATGTGATTCATAACTCAAAAAGTTGAAAATAGAGCTTTTTTCCCCAATAATTAGCTGTATTTCTCTATTTATTCTTCATAATTATCATTGATGCACTTATAAATAATATATATATTTTAGTATTCACATTTGCATTAAATAAGGAGCCAAATTCACTTGCATTAAATAAGGAGCCAAATTCACTTGTACATATTCACTTGTATGTTAGCCAAATTCTCCTATATTTATCTATTTTATACTAATTCTAAATCCAATAAAATCAACTTTATAGTGTATACATTATTAACACCAATAAAGGAAAAATATATAAAAAACCAATAAAATCCAAATCTAAGTTTGAGACCAAGAACCTTAAAAGACATATCTTTCTCATACACTATTTGATTTAGGTCTACTCACTTTTAAAGTAACATACATTCAAAGACCTTAAAAACAAGATCACTTCCATAAAAATCAGAGTTCGTATGTGAAACTTGGGTTTTGGCCCCCTATTATATGTTGTACATATAGACCATAATACCCTTTATTTTATCTATTTATTTTCTTAATTATTAAAAATTCAAAAAAAAAATTAGGTTAAGTTGTAAATATTCCTTTCATATTTTCTCTAACTCTATTTTGGTTTTTCTCCTATTTAAAAATGAAAAAAATTTGCAAAAGATAAAAATACGGTGTTTTATACCTATAAGATACCACTCAAAAATACTTTTTGTAGAGATGACTTCCTTTGATTTTTGATCCTACACAAAAGTTGTAGATCTCGTTGAGACGAGCAACTTTTATGCTGATATCTTTTTGATCTGACCTCTTTTGTTATTTCTTTTTTACTTTTCTTTACATTTAATTTTCGAATTTTCTGGGAGCGATCCTGGAGCCACCACATATCACCCATTATTATTATTATTATCATAATTTAATTAATTAATTTATTTATTTAAATTTATTTTTTCCTTTTTTAATATTTTCTTCTACTTTTATTTTATCTTCATTATTTTTAGTAGCCTACTTATTTTACTTTATTTTCATTGTATTTTTTAATCCCTTTTACTTCTTCTCCCTTTACTTGTTCCCCACTCCAAGTCACCAACTCCCCATTCCCCCCACTTTCTCCACCTCTTTTATAACTCCCCTCTCCTATTTTTTATTCCCATTTCCTCCATTCATCATCATCCGTCGTTTCAAGAGAAGAGAGGTTGAGCCCCTTCAATCTTCAGGTGACAACTGTAGGAGACAAGTTGAGCGATGACAAGCTCAAATGCGAGATCCGCATCACCACTGTGTCATGTCACGAGCTTCAAATTAGACTCACTTTGAAGGACATGTCTCCATCCTTCTCGAGGCGATAACTCGATTCGAGCATATCTCCCCACTCTTTACACGACTACACAAGTAAATCTTCTATCTTCATTTTCTCATTTTATTTTGTCTAACATATTTTCCCTTGTTGTTTCATCACAAAATCATTTTCATACATACCACCTCATAGTCTTATTTTTTTACGTAAACATCTTCAATGCAATTACACACCACATGACCATAACCACCATCATCACCATCCCACTCATCATCTCTTCTACTTCATATATCCATTCCTTATTTGATAAATAAAAAAATAAAAAATACAAAGAAAAATAGAAAAAATAGAAAAAAAGAAGTGCAGCAAGTGGGCGACCCCTCCAGCTGTTCGCCACACCTCTAGCTGCTGCCATCGTGGACGCCAGCCAGCCCTGCGCCCACAGCCAACCGCCTCATGCCACCCTTAGTGATGCCCCAACCGCGACCCCTAGCCACCGTCGCCATCCCTCCTTGCACAGACGTCAACCAACACAGACCCCGCGGCTAGTAGCCACAATCATGGTCCTCCATTCCTCCATCCCAACCGTCAACCAGCTCCGTCGTGCATCTTGCGCACGGTTGTGCACTGCAGGCCTACCCCCACAAGCCTCCAGTCTCCCGCAGTCACACCCCTTCTTCAACATCCACGGTTGTGCCATCCCTTGCAGCCGAAGGCTACCCGTGTGGCCCCTCCATCTGCGAGCGTGCAACCTAGGCGCCTCTAAGCTCCAGCCCTAAACATGGGTTCTTGGAACCCATGTCGGAAGGTTTATTTTTTAGTTTTTTTGTTTTGTGAAAATTACATATTTAGTCCCTATGTTTCTTAAATTGCAAAAGTGCCCCTTAGCACAATTTATTTGTTTGTTTTAATTTTTGCATTATAGGACATCACTATATTTATGCTCTAATGCATAATTTTTTATAAAAAAATTGCTTGTTGTAAAACAGTTAATTCTGTACATTTTGGCTACTTAATTAGAATTCTACAAGCATTAGATAATTTAATAAAAATCAAACTTTAAAGTTCAATGTTATTTTGCTCATTTATGCTCTAAAATTACCTACTTATTTATTGCTCCGAAAATTGTGAAAAAATTAGAGACGATGCGTATGTATGTGCTTTAATTACTACTCAAATTTCATTAAAATTGGAGATGTCTTGTGCATAAAATAAATTATTGTGTGATTTCTATAATTGATTTTTATTTAATCCACAAATATTATTTTTGCAAAATTTAAAGTCTCCTGGATTGCCTAATAAAATATCTAGTTGAGATAATCTTGCTTATGGATAATTTGATTTCGTGGATTAATTAGGAGTTAGATACTCACAGTCACTTTGTTTTCATCAAATAATTCATAAAAGAATCATTCATTCAAAATTAATTCAAAAAATATTGTAGCTTCATTTCATCATGTTCAACTTAAGTAAATTTTTCATAATTTTTGCATCCTGTTTGCATGAAAAATTGCATAAAAAACCCCTAAAAGTTTACATTTTTCATTGTTGTATCTTAAATCCAAAAATTCTAAAAAAATACATTTTGCATTCATCATTGGACTATATTTCTAGGAAAAATGTAACTTGTCTAATTTTGGTTAATTTCACATTTAAATCAATTTTGCTAAGTGTCTTGACTTCTTAATAACCTAGTTCAATCGCGTTTGTGCATTTGCACTTTCTATCGCATAAAAAATTACCAAAAAAATCTGCTTGGAAAATCATGAGCTAATTTAAATACTTGATCCGAAGTTGTTCCTTTACCTCGAGTCGACCCTAGGGTTTGCCTATGTTAAAAATACATAAAACTGCACATTAATTAATACATTGATTCATCGATTAGTGCGGTTAATTTTTTATCGATCTTGATTGCCCGACTACAACAAATTCAATACATATTAACATAGCGTATTCTCGGATCTGTCAGATGGCACCGTTTCCAGGAAGGCAAATGTCTTAGGATCAGTTTAGAAAAATAGATTTATGTTTTCCATCTATCGCTAGGTAGTCTGATCCCTGGTTTTTCTTGTGAATAATTCTCTATTTATTTTCAGCATTTATTTAGTATGTGTCTATCGCTCTGACCGTCATCTTATTTTTATGCGAGGAACATTTACACTTAAAGGCGACTCGTCAGGAGAGCCGGAGAACCTCCATTGAATTGAACTGAGTGGCTTTGAGATAACTTTTAAAATAAAATTTAAAAAGTCTGCATTTAAAGCGGTTCTCATTTCGGCTCTAGCTTTTGTTACCAAACTGAAAAGACTCTTTGTGTTGTGCAGTTTCTCGCCGTAGAATCGATCATGAACTCACGGCTCTTAGAGCTTCCTAGGTCTGTCTGTGCTCGTAATATCTAGGACCACACTTCACCATTAAAAGACGTACTTAGACCACATGACTTTAGCCCAATTTAATTTCATTATTCACTCGCTAATAGAACTGCATGTCTAGGAGCGGCTTTTCATCGCTTACATTCATTTAGTATAAAAAATTGAATTATGTTTTGCATATGCAGGTCGAGCACGAGGACCTCTGTAAGTCTTAAAATGGGAATGCATCACTGATTTTTTATTGCATCGATATTTCTCGACTACATCCCCCTTAGTTTTATAACTTAGGATTAAAGGAAATTGGTACTGGATGAAGCGTGCCTTGTGTGTTAGACTAATCAAGTGGTCATCTAACTTAAAATGACACTGCTATTTGAATTGACCAAAAAAATTTAACTAAAAATGGGAAATTTTGTTTACAGGAGAATAACCCTGACCATGATTTCAGGCTGAGTGAGGGTACAGAGAGTGTGTGCATACATCAAGATAGAGCCCAAATCCCCACCTTCCATATTAACGTACCCCATTCTTAGTGAATATCACAAGCTGAAGTATTTGATGTTCAATTGACCAACACTAAGTAGCCTCTAATTGCTTCGGCAAGTAGATAGGCATGAAGAAGCGGTGTGAACGACAAGTTGCTTAGTAACCCCTCGGGGTGAAGTGACAAGCCTTGTCAGCCTACATCTACTTCGGTAGGTAGATAGGGGTAGGTCCCTGAACTTCATCAGTATTAACCGAGTAAGCTGGTTGTAGGAGTTAAGAGAGGAAGGGCATTGGTATATTAGGTGATAAGTTAAACAGGGGAGATGCATCCGACATTGAGCTGACTTTCCTATAGACCATCATGTAATCCTTACTAACTTTGCTTGAAAATCACACTTAAAATCAACCAGATTAATCGGACCCAGCTTTGGGTCCTTCACTATGTTGAGTTGGTGAATTAGAGTTTGTTCTTATGTTTGTTTTGTGTCTGTCTGTAAGTGTTACCCTGTGTACTTGCACGTTTTCTACCTTATTTCCCTTACATCAATCCATTTTCTATTCAAGATGTCGAGATATTGGTCATCATATCTAGGTCACTCCTCTTTGACCACAATCCGATCATCTTCACCTTCTTATTCCTCCTAATACCCACACCCAGACCATGAAGTTAGAACTTCGACTGACTTTCCCACTTCTTTCTACTTCTCACCTACACCTCCTTCTTACACCCCCAACCCACTTCCAACCTTGACTAACAAACCTTATAGTTGGTCTCTTTCTGTAACTATTGAGAAATTTGAAGAGCAATCCACTGTTGAGACAAATTATTGGCAGAATTATGTGCCCCCACAAACCTCATTCTCATCTCAAGCTGGGACAAGACAACAATTTACATATACACATATTGACTTGACCTTAGGGAAAACTTGGTCGATCGAACAAACTGAATGGAGAGGCATGCACCATATGATCATCCTGACTTGATTGAACCTAGATCTCAAGCCTACATTGACCATTCTTCATATCACACATTCAGAGAGCCTATACATTCACGGACTTGGTCTCATGAGCTAGGCATACCAACCCCCCGTTTATTGAGTCTATTAGTGGAGGATCTGACCAATATCTTCCATTTGAATGGCTTATACTCGACCAAGTATTTCATGCTAGAGTCTCAGCATGTGGAATATGAGATTTCAAGATCTCAGCAGTATCCTCCGAGTAGACAATCTACTTCAATGATTCGCTACAATGACTCTTTGGTGGATAACAATTCTAGGGTTGTGAAGAGATATGAATTGATTGAGGATAAACCTAGAAATTTTGACCAAATCATTTCAATTTATTCTAGCTCAGGTATGGATAAGCAGATTCAATGCTGAAAACATAGAGGGTACAAGGAAATCCACACATTCTGTACAACTGGAGTCACTTCCACCTTCCTCTTCTACTAACCACTCACCTTCCAATCTAGAGTCGGTACATTCTCCCACTCCCCCATCACCTATTCAAAACAACAAAAAACAGAAAATCCTAAAAATATAAAAAATTTGAAAAAAATATTCATAAAAATAGAAAATGAAAAACTTAAAAAAATTGGATCCTGACCTAAGGGAAGCACTCGATGAAGAGTTGATTTTAATCTTCCCTTAATAAAGGCCATAGATCACTTCCCCGACCTCAAATGATTTGTGAGAAGTAAATTGATGCCTAAGAGGTCGGGCAATAAGAGGACAAGGACTAAGAGACATATAGTATTTATGGCCACCTCCTTGCTGATGGGGAGAAAGACCAAAAGCTGCAAAGCGAAGCGGTTGACTGGGGTTGAATGTGAATTCAAAGACACTACCTTCACCCATGCTAGAATCAATGATGACTCACCGATAAATATCCTCCCAACCTATGTGTTTAACAAGCTCAAACTCAGGTCAATCATAAAGTCGAGAGAGATCGTTCAGTTGGCTGATCGATCTGTACGACCGAGAGAAACCATTTCAGTGAACCTTACTTTCCAAGATGCTCTACTCCATGTGGACTTCATTGTCATTGACATTGAGCACCGAGGAGAGTTTACCCAATCTCCTATTATTCTCAGAAAGCTGTTCTTAGCCTCAGCTAAGGTGACTATAGATTGGGGAGATCGATTTCACAACATTAGGAGGACTCCGACCGCATCCATTCTTTGATACACTCTACTCAAAGGTAACCCACAAAGCTGCTGACAGTCGTGACCATCGAGAGGTAGATGAGTCACACCTCTTTGTTACACCTGAGATACCGATTATCGAGCCAACCATTGCATCAGATATCCCACACATCATTTACTACCACTTCTTGCATAACTCCTAATGACAAGCCTACTGAGATCACTAGCACCTCCCTGAGATGCGTGCTGACCCTTCAGGAATATTACAATCTATATGGTGACTCATTTGATGAGGAAACCATGGTCAACACCACACCACAATCCAGACCTTCAAAGAAGACAACTTGGACTGAATTGACCCCACTTAAAAACTTGGTTGCCCCTTCCTCTAATCAGTTATCTAATAAGAGAAAATCGATAATTGATTCCTCGATGTGTTCCCCCGAACCCCTCAAGGTGCATCACCCATCCTCTCCCTGAAGGTGCATCCGGACCTGATGAGAGAAGGAATTTTTGGAGGAGTCCTCATCAGGTCTGGATGACTGTTCTTAAGCCATATCTGAGCAAGCAAACATGTGTCGACCCTCGTGGATGATACCTACACCTCATTATTATTCATTTGAGGATGATTCCAACAATGATACGTATGTATACTACCCACCTCTTGTCTCCCGCAAGAAGTTCCATCATAAAACTTCTTGATCCTTGTATATTCTCACTCCTCCTTGTATATAGTTTCTTCCCCTCCCTCCCCCGATGATTCGTATCACTCGCCTCGACTCCATATCGTTTCATTTTATGGATATACTTAAGATGACCATATCCTAAGTATAGGGGGGAGAGTGACCCAAGTATCTTCAACATTCTCTATATATTCTCTAGATCTCATCGATTCTCACACTCACTTCTGTCCTACACTTAGGTTGACTAGATCCTAAGTATAGGCGGTACCGATGCCCATCATGTATATATACTCATCCATTTCCCCTCTATGCCTCTCCCGCCCTATTTTTTTGATATTCTTCTATGCTTAGGCTGCCAGAGCCTAAGAATAAGGGGGACGGGTTGAATTCTATACTTTTTGTTGTTTTAGCTCTCCTACGCTTAGCACAAGCTATGTCTTTTTTCTCGCTTCTTGTGATCTGAGGACATAGACCATGCTAAGTAATGGGGGGCATGTATATATCACATATATACTTTACCCATATCTCGTGCTTTTGCGTATTTTTGTATATGCAATAATTTCGAGGTGGGTAAACATTTGAATTTTTTATATACATGTATACTTGTATAGTATGTATATTGTATATTTGTAAAAATTGTAAAATTCTTGTAAATAATATTCTTGTAAAAATTGTTGTAAAATAGAAGGCATACCGTTTTAAAAAAAAGAATAGTAAAGGTTTCTTATTTACTCTGCATTGCATTAAAAAGAGTGTATCTTGCTTCTACATAGCATGTCATCTCCATCTCATTTGCATATCTAGCATAAGCAAAGTCAAAAGTTGGTGGATTCAAACCAAGTTATGAATAGATGTCAAGAATGGATTTAATTTTTCATTAATCTATCTAATTTTAGAGGAACCTTATACGAACTAGAGTTAAGATTTTTCAGGTCAAGCGACTTAATTCTTTGAGTCCGCAAGTTTATGTTCACATGTCATCTTGATTGGTCTATGTAGAATATTTTGTACAAACACACACACACACACACGCACACACACACACACACAGATTCTTTTAGATAGTGATCGAACTTGGACAAGAACCATGTACATAGCTCTTCATTCATGAGGGGGTGAGGAGATAGAATTCTTTGGCATGGAGTAGCACATGGATGGAAGCATCTGTCCTCCTCTAGGGAGGGTAGTACATCTCAACCTAGTCTAGTGGTGTTAACGTCTAAGGACGGGATGTTGTGGGTTGCAATAAAGCTTCAATAGAGGGATCGTGTACTGTCTCAAGGAGAAAAACTCCTTATGTACATACTGCACCGTGTATATATGTCAAAAAAAGAGAAAAAAAGAGAAAAGAAAAAAAATGAAGAATCTCCAAAAGTGGACTTGCTTGATTGAAAAGTAAAATGTCTACTGGTATATAAAAGTATAGAAAAAAAAGAAGAGCATCAAAGCTTGCAGCTGGATGACTTGGCTACACTGGTCAAGCATCCTAGGATAGGTAGCTACACTGGCTACCGTCCATTCTTCTCTCCACCCCCTCTTCATGAGGTGGTTGTACTTGAACTTAGAAGAGAATACCCCGCTCCTCGAGGAAAGAGCTACTGGACTGGGGAATTAGAGTTACCTTGTTAGAAGAGGTTGCTTCTTTGTCATTTCTGTTGTAGAGAGCTATACTTCACTTACAAAGTACAAGTAAGATTCATATTCATCAGAATTTGCGTATGAGGATCTGTTCTGACCTGACGATTGAGACGACTTGAATAAGAGACTTATGGAACATAAAGGTTATTAGGCCTTAAATTCAATTCCCAATAAGGTTCCACCACATTATTAATCCAAAAGTTGAAAACAAAGCTTCGTTCCTGAGTAATTAGCTGCATTTCTCCATTTATACTGCGTAATTATCATTCATGCCCTTATAAATAATATCCGCATTTTACCATTCATATGTGTATTAAATCAGGAGTCAAATTCACTTGTATATTAGCCAAATTGTCCTATTTGTATCTATTTTATACTAACTCCAAATCCAAAAAAATCAACTTTATAGTGTATACATTATTAACACTAATAAAGGAAAAAAACAAAAAAATACTAACTTGTAAAATTGACCACTAAAACCCAAATCCAAGTTTGAGACCAAGAACATTAAAAGACACATATCTCTCTCGTACAATATCTGATTTAGGTCTACTCACTTTTAGAGTAATATACATTCAAAGACCTTCAAAACAATATCCATTTCATAAAAATCGAAGTTTGTATGTGAAACATGGGTTTTGGGCCCCTTTGTATATTGTACATATAGACCATAATGCTGTTTATTTTATCTATTTATTTTCTAATTATAAAATAGAAAAAATATTAAGTTGTAAATATTCCTTTCATATTTCTCTAATTTTATTTTGAATTTTATCTTATTTAAAATGACAAAAAATTGCAAAAGATAAAAAAATATGGTGTTTTATGTATATAAGATACCACCAAAAATTGTTTTTTGTACCTGTGACTTCCTTTGATTTTCAATCCTCACAAAAGTTGTAGATCCCATTGAGATGAGGAACTTTCATGTTGACTACATTTTGATTTGACCACTTTTGTTGTTTCTTTTTTATTTTTCTTTGCATTTAATTTTTGAATTTTCTGGAAGAGACATGTGACAGCTCCTGGAGCCGCCATGTGTCACCCTATTCATCATTATTATTTCCATAATTTAATTTAATTTATTAATTTATTATTATTTTATTTTATTTTATTTATTTATTTTTTAATTATTTATTTAGATACATTTATTTATTTATGGTAAATATTTTCTTCTACTTCTATTTTATCTTCATTTTTAGTAGCCTTCTTATATTACTTATTTTTTATTTTATCTTTTAATCCTTTTTACTTCTTTCCCTTTACTTGTTCCCCACTCCATGTCACCAACTCCTCATTTTCCCCACTTTCTCCACCTCTTTTCTAACTCCCCCTCCTCGTTTTTGTTCCCATCTCCTCCGTCATTCATCATCATCTGTCATTTCGAGAGAAGAGAGGTCAAGCCCCTTCAACCTTCAGGTGACAGCTGTAGGAGACAAGTTGAGCGACAACAACCTCAAAGTCAAGATACACGACACTACTGTGCCATGTCAGGAGCTTCCAATCAAACTCGCTTAGTTTTGAAAGACAATTCACCATCCTTCTCGAGGTGACAACTCGGGTCGAGCGTAGCTCCCCACTCTTTAGGTGACTAAACAGGTAAATCATCTATGTTCATTTTCTCATTTTATTTTATCTAAAATATTTTTATCCTTTGTTGCTTCATCACCAAATCATTTTCATACACACCACCTCATAGTCATATTTTTTTAGACAAACATCTTCATTGCATTTACACACCACATCAACACAATCACCATCATCACCATCCCATTCATCATCTCTTCCACTTCATATATCCATTCCTTATTTAAGAAATCAAAAAAAATTGAAAAATATGAAATCAAAACACAAAAAAAGAAGTGTAGCAATAGGACAGCCTATCCAACCCTCTGTCTCACCTCCAGTTGCTACCTTTGCAGACGCCAACCACCCTTGCTGTCGCAGACGCCGGCCACGTCTGCGCCAGTAGCCAACTGCCTCATGCCTCCCCGGGTGATTCCCCAGCTGCGACCCCCATTACCACCGTCATCCATCCTTACACGGACGTCAGCCAGCGTAGCCCCCATGGCCAGTGGCCACGGCCCTGGTCCTTCAGTCCTCCAGCCCAGCACCGACCAATGTGCAGCGGCTGTGCCTCCTCACCACCCTAGGTAGCCTACAAGCCCTCACCTACTGTGACTGCAGACTGCTCCGCCACACCTCCTACGCATGGGTGTGCATCACACGTCAACCCCCGCAGCCCCCCAACCTCCACGCAGCCGTGCCCCTTCCTCCATGCCAGCGACTGCGCCGCCCCTTGGGGCCAAAGGCCGCCCACACGGCCCCTCCATCCACGAGCATGCGACGTAAGTGCCTCCACACTATAGCCCTAGACATTGGTTCTTGGAACCCATGTCAAAAGGTTTATTTTTTATTTTTTCTTTTTTGTGAAAATTGCATATTGGGTCCTCATATGTCTTAAATTGTAAAAATGCCCCTTAGCACAATTTATTTGTTTTAATTTCTGCATTACAACATCCCTATATTTATGCTCAATTTTGGACATCAATTCTACATCAAATTTTTAATCAAAAAATTGCTTGTTGTAGAATAGTTAATTCTGTACATTTTGGCTACTTAATTAGTTAATTTTGTAAAAATCAAAATTTGAAGTTCAATGTTATTTTGACCATTTTTGCTCTAAAATTCACACATATTTATTGCTTCAAAAAATTGTGAAAAAAACTAGAGATGATGGATATGGATGTGCTTTAATTACTATTCAAATTTCATCAAAATTGAAGATGTATTGTGCATAAAATAAATTATTGAGTGATTTCTGTAATTGATTTTTAATCTAATACAAAAATATTATTTTTTCGAAATTTAAATTCGCTTGGATTACTCAATAAAATATCTATTTGAGATATTTTTTTCTTCTGGATAATCAGATTTCTTGGATTAATTAGGATTTAAATACTCACAATCACTTTGTTTTCAGTAAAAAATCATAAAAAATCATATATTTGTAAAAAATTCCAAAAAAATTACTGTATCATAATTTCATCATATTTAACTCAGAGTAAATTTTTCATATTTTTACATTCTGTTTGCATGAAAAATTTCATAAAAACCCCTAAAAAGTTCCTATTCTTCATTGTTACATCTTAAATCCAAAAATTCGAAAAAAAAACTATTTTGCACTCATCATTGGATTAAGTTTTAAGGAAAAATGTAACTTGGCTAATTTGGATTAATTTCACATTGAAATCAGTTTGGCTATAGCTTGACTTCTTAATAACCTAGTTCAATCACATTTGTGCATTTGTATCTCTATCGTATAAAAAATTTCCAAAAAATCTGCTTTGAAAATCGTAGCTAGTTCATATAACTTGATCCAATGTTGTTCCTTTGCCTCCTTGAGTCAACCTTGGGGCTTGCCCATGTTAAAAATATAGAAAACCGTACATTAATTAATTCATTGATTCATCGATTCATGTGGTTAATTTTTGATAGATCCCGATTGCCCAACTACAACAAATTTGATACATAGTAACACAGGGTATTCTCGGATCACTCACATGAGTGCGACACATGTCGTGGGAATTATTAAAAGAAAAGAATAATAAATAAATAATAAAAAGATCTATATTGTTGGATAAAGCACTCTTCATCCAACGACCCAGATAAGAGGATAGATGAAGATAAGGAAGGGGTGACACAAGATGGCTCCAGGAGTTGCCAAATGTTGCTCCAAGAAAATAAATAACATAAAATTCAAAATAAATTTAGAACTGAAATCAAATAAAAAAGTGATCTTCATGAAAGTTGTTCATATCGACAACATTGACAACTTCTGTGAAGGAACCAAAACAAAATAAAATCATCTGTGCACAACATATTTTATGGGTCTTCTATGTACATAGAAAACCATATTTTTGGATATTGTAATATTTTGTTAATTTTAAAATAGGGAAAATTTGAAGAAACAAAATATAAAATAAATATTTACATAGTAACATATTTTTTAGTATTTTAAATTATCAAGAAAAAGAGAAATAAAAGAATATATATATATATATAGACTATATATGTAGACACAGGGTGATCTATTTTTTTTACTTTTAATTCAATTTTAATGTAGATTTTTGTATTCTTTAATAAAATATAAGTCAAAGAAAATAAATAAAGAAATAAGAGTTAATTTTGTTTCTAAAATAAAAAGGTATAAATCAATGAATATATATATCTATATATATATATATATGGGTAAAATGGGGCTGCCCCCAGGGAGTAGCCAACTTGGCTACTCCCACCCCTATTTTTCCCTCATTTTTTTATTTTTTGGAAAATAAAATTTTGTATATTCATCATTATATCTCTCCCACATTCTATTAAAATTTCATCAGAAACAGAGACTCCTAAGCCCTCCATCCAGACGTCATTTTTTAACGGTCGCAGGATTTTTTAAATTGACCATGTTTGGATGGAGGCCGTAGGAGTCTCTGTTTCTGACGAAATTTTAATAGAATGTGAGAGGGATATAATTATGAATATACAAATTTTTATTTTCCAAAAAAATAAAAAAAGGAGAGAAAAATAGGGGTGGGAGTAGCCAAGTTGGCTACTCCCTGGGGGCAGCCCCATTTACCTCTCTCTCTCTATATATCTATATATCTATATATATATATATATATATATATATATATATATATATAGTATACAATGAGATCTCAAAGCCCAAGTTTCACATATGAACTCTGATTCTTTTGAATTTGGTCTTGTTTGTAGATAATTGAATGTATATTAAGTCAAAAGTGGATAGAAATCCACATGAGAGTATATGAGAGAGATATTCACATTTACAGAGGGTTTGGGTTTCATTAAGCAATTATAGAAGTTAGTATTTTTGATATTTTTCCTTTTTTAGGTTAGTAATATGTACACAACAAAGTTAATTTTATTTGATCTGGAGTTAGTGAAAAATAAATAAAAATAGGAAAAGTAAGGATTATATACATCTCATAATTTACATAGAATTTTCGTTTATTATTTATGCAATTATGCATGCTAAAATATTGATGTTATTTACCATGCATCTATGATAAAAATGAGAGTTAGAAGATTAAATGCAATAATTGAATTGAGAACATATCTGTATTTTCTAGGGGTGTTAAAAAATATATGGGTTAATGGGTGATGAATCTCTCTTTCATCACCTTTATTATTTCATTTGGCCTTTAAACCATAGCTAAATGCATGTAATATCATTATTTTGTACAAATTAACATTCATTATTTATTGTATAAATTGTATTGGTTGAAGATAAAATAAACTAATAAAGAAAATAAAAGAAAAAAGGAATGCCAAAGGTATTTTATGATCCTAAGCACTGATACCATGTCAAGAATTGATTTGGTCAACAAGGAATAAAGTAGGGCGAGATAAGGGCCAAAGAGACAATAAAATCCCATTATTTTATTCATCAATAATTCATTTTTGGAATTCATTTTATTCTTTATTATTTGTAATTCAACTAAAGAAACTTTATACATGAAACTAGTAGATAAAAATGTATTGAAAAGTTCAAACTTGATTTCATACAAAAATAATATAAATTGTATATGTTATAGTCTGAATAAGAATCCAAAACTCTAACTTCCCAAACCCATTTCTTATCAATAAAAACTCAAAATACAGTAAAATCGCCTTTAATTATACACAACTTTTAATTAGCTATTTAATAAAGGTGGTTTCACTTAATTTAGAGTTAAGGTGTGATAATTAGGTTTTGGACCCCTATTGTATAGTATACATGAATAAAATATTCATTTTATTTATTATTTATTATTTTTATAACTTTATATTATTATAATTTTTTAAATACTATTTATAGTATATATACATATTTAGAATATAATAAAACCATGAAGAAAACACAAAAATAAAATAGTTTATATAGATACATAGATGAAATCCCTATACTTATGACTATATTTCTATTTAGTTAAATATACCAACAACTCAGAAAATACAAAAAAAATATATTTACGTATATAAATATAATATGTAAATATATAAATAATAAGAATAAAATAATAAAATTACAAATACAAAATAAAAATAAAATAAACACACTATATCTATATAGACCTATTCAAAAAAATAAAGTAAACCTATAGTAAATGACCCCATAAAAATAAATAAAAATAATAATTATTTAGTACAGAGAAAACACAACATTTTTTATTTTATGACCTAAAAATAATAAGTTCATTTGCTATTTATATTTTATGTAATAGTATTTTTTTCTAATTCGTCCACGTGGACCAACCAGAGCTCAACTTCTATTAACACTAGGTCAATTACCCCCCTCTTCCTCGAGCGCAAACACGCCAGACCCTATTTTTCCCATTACTTGCGCTGAATCTACTCATGATCTGGCTTAGCCCCCTGAACAAAAAATGTCAATCTGATCCCTGTAATTTCTGCCCATGTCTTTGATTTGATCAATTTGCTTCAGGCTAACCAAAATCACTAGATCATTGAGCCTCCTTCACCTTGTATATAAATAAGACCTTCCACCTTTATTTGATTCCTTGATCCCTCTCTGAGATATGTAGTGCCTCATGCTGAGTGTGTTCATCAGTGATAGAGTCAGCTTCCTCGAGGCTTGGAGTATCGCAAGAGGAGGAGAGAAATTCCAAGCGGTGCTCCGGTAGTGTCTTGCTCCTTCGCATCCCATCCAGGTAAGAGTTGCTCCTTTTAACTTCCTAGGTAGATTTTCTATCCACAATTTTCAATTTTGCATTTAGTTTGTTAGTTAGATCTGTTGAGTAGCATATATTTAGATTCTTTAGTTCGTCGGAGCCATTAGGGATCTGGCCATTTCACGATCAATAGCCTCACTCTAGATGAAGCATGTGACGTCCGATCAAGTGAAGCCACGACCAGATCTGCACCCAAGTTCTAATCGCAACCATCATCATCGAATCATGATCATGTACTATGGAGCTGTCACGTGATAAATGAGAAGATCTCAACCATCGACAAATAAGGGGTAATTTGCACTAAGCCCGTTCCACCTTTTTAAATTCTTCTTAGTAATTAAAAACCAGTCTAGAATGTAAATGAAATTGTAAAATATACATTGAACCCTATAGATTCCTAATATTGTGTTCATGTCCATTCTAACTCAGCTCACGTGGATTGCCACATGAGTTGGGCATTTTGTGAGTGTACCCTTTAGATTTTATTTATTAGTATTTTTTTCATAAAATTGTACATTCAGTGTAAAATTTTTGGAAAAAATTTATATGGGACTTGAACTTTTATATTCAAAAGGCCCTTCGAAGGCATTTTTAATTTAAGTATTTTGTGGAAAATTGAATGTATGCCCCTAGATTTTGTAAAATTGCTCTGAACTGCATGAATACTTTGATTTAATTATAGGAAGGTCCCTGTCAGTACCTTGAATGTTACTTTATAGTTTTTTGCTAAAAAGCCCATGTTTTTATTTAATTTTGGAAAATGCACATAAATGTCTTGGATGATATATTTTAATTTTCTGGTGTTTAATTTCCATTTTATGCATTTAATTATTTATTAAAATTTAAAAGTAGCATGTTGTCCCTGTCTAGTAATAAAAATGGTAAAATATACTAAAATGCCTTTACAAATCCAAAAAATTATATGATGTCTATTATGACCTATATGAAATCCAGACCAAAAACCCTTAAAATGGAAAAAGGAAGTGACAAAAAATAAAAAACCTCCAAAATTTATTAAAAAGGACAAATAACTAAAACCCTAAATGTTTATTTTTGCTTCTAAATTTTATTTATATTATTATCTATGTAGTAAATTTTATTTGAAGGGTTCTTGACATAGTTTGCTATTTTTTATCTTCAAAATCAATTCAGCCTCAACGACACTATATCTTCCCACTCATTGTGGATAAATTTAGACCATCGGAAGATCCTTATTATCAATTTGCGCTATTACCTGGGATTAACGCTGACGAATCGTTATTTCATCGCATATATATAATCATTTTGTCCTTAAAGCCCTAGCTAATGCATGCAAATAACCCTAATTTATATAAATTAACATCCATTCTTTGTTGTATGAATACTATATAAAATACTATTTTTAATGCCAAAATTATAGAATAAAGAACAGAAAAGAAAAAGAATAAAATAATAGAGATTTTTTATGATCCTACGCCTCGATACCTAGGCATCTTGATGACTTGATCAACAAGGAATAAAGTAGGGGGGATAAGGACAAATAAACTAAAAGTCCTATTAATTTATTCATAATTTATTCATTTTTGTGACCCATTTTATTTTTTACTTTTTATATCTCAAATAAAGAAGTTTTATATATGAATGTTGAAGATAAGAATATATATAAAAATACCAAACTACTTTCATACAAAAATATTATATAATATAAAAGTTATACTCTAAATAAGATTCCAAAATCCCAAATTCCCATACCCATATCTCTCTAATAAAAACTCACAATGTATCAAAATCACCTTTAATTTTATATAACTTTTGTAATTTATTTAATGAAGATAGTTTCATATTTTTTTGAGTTAAGGTGTGAAAGTTAGGTTTTGGACCCCTATTGCGTAGTTTACCTGAATAAAATATTCATTTTATTTATTATTTATTATTTTTATAATTTTATATTTTTTAAAATTTTGTAAATATTACTTACAATATATTTATATATTAAAACTAAAATAAAAATATCAAAAAACACAATAAAAAAATAAAAAACAATATATAAATGAACATACAAGGCACAAACCTATATACTCTACTCTTATATTTATTTTAGTATATATATTATGTAACAAAAATATAATAAAAATATATTAATATACAAAAAACAAAATATAAATATGTAAAATAATTAAATAATAAAATCAAAAATACAAAATAAAATAAAGCATACAAATAGAGATAAATATACCTATAAATGGAACCCTAAAAATAAATTTGCAATAAAAAATCTCTAAAAAATAAATAAAAATCAAAACTAAATAATTGGTAAAATAAGAAACATATTTTATTTGATAACTTTATTTTAATAAAATCGTATGCTTTTTCATATTGAATTTATAAACATTTTGGATGGTTTTTCCTCGTTGCTCCATGCGGATAAACTAGAGCCTTCCTTTAGTTGACCACATGTCAACTGTACGTCTTCTCCCCACCAATTCTGATAGATCATGATGATCCCTCATTCTTGTTTTTTCACATCTGATACATTGATCAAATACGATGGGACCCATCATACGAAATCTTCCTCATACCACCAAGATCCAGACCGACTAAATATCTTCTACCATATCCTTATCCTTCAGCTGTGATCACTCCTCGAAACACGCCCCTTCACCATGCTTGTAAATATCTACCTTTCGCCATTTTTGTTTGTTGGTTTTCTTTTCCCCTTGCTTTGACCTCCTAGAGTGCACTAGGGATGAGTCCCTTGTGACTGGAGGATCTTGCCGCTCTTTGCGGCGAGGAATGAGCAAGGAGGGAGCAGTTCCCAACCACCTTCGACCACCTGGCCATCGAGATCCTCATCTCCTGGCCTCTAGTCAGTAGAGGTTAGTTTTTCCTAGCTTTTCGTTGCATTGTAGATAGATTTAATTCATAGGTTTATGTTTATGTATTTTATTTCATATTTCAACTATTTTCTTTGCTATGATTTTAGGACTCAAACCTCGTCGGAGCTCTAGAGCTCCGGCCGTTCTATACACCGTAGACCTCCTGCCGCACAATTCCAATTCACCATCCATTTCTTAGAGGGTCGAGGTATTTTGCCCTCAACCCATTCACATTTTCTTGTGATGGTTGCAGAGCTATAAACCCCCATCTTTGGGGTCGATTTTTTCCAGGAAGTCATCCCAGATCGCCAAAGTATCTCGACCTCTAGGAGCATGATCAACAACTCCTGAAGCCATTTGAGGTACCTTGAAACTTCTCTGGTGCTACTGGTGTGTGTACATCAAACTGAAGGAATGTGAGAAGCAGGAGACACGATATGTGCCCGATCGAAACTCGCCACGGTTGAGTTCTTCCGTTGTTCTTCTAGCCATTTCACGGACCGTCCGTTCGATCACAACTGCCAAGGTCTATGATCACCATTCAATCCGAGCAATCTAGGTCAAAGATCTCCACGCTAGGATTTAATCCCAGTCCTTTATGTTGAACCAGTATCGTCGCACAGGAGGCTGACACATATCAAGTGAGAAGCCTACGGATGTTCGATCCGTCACTCTTTGGGGGTAAAAATCACTTGCTACTCCCGTATGTTTGTATATTTACTACTTGGTTCTATAAATTAGTTATCTAATTTTAAGCTTTTTGGAACAATTGCGGTAAGCACCCTAGACTTTCTTGTAATTATAATTTGTTCCCTTATTAACGCATCTCATGTGGCCATCCCCGTGAGGTGCACATATTTTGCGATAAGGCTCTTATACAACTTGTAATTGTTTTTAGTCTAATATTTGAGCTGCAACTTTAAAAATCTGGGTTATTTGCATAGTCATCCTTGCACTTATTTTTATTTGGACTTATGCCCCTGCTAGTTCAATAATTTCTGTACATGTTCTCTAATTTTTTAAAAATAGCAAGTGTGCTCCTAAGTTTATGCAAAATAGGGTTTAACTCTCGATGTGTTGTATATTCTTGCCACACTTTAAGATCAACATTTTAGGGCTTTTCCCTAATTATTAAAAATCATTTATAGCACATTTTTCCCTAACTACAATATAAAATACCTAGAAAATAAAACGTAAAAATTCCAAAAAAATTATAATTTTGTGTTTATTTATTTTCTTAATCTAGAAATTGGAAATCCCAAAAATATAAAAAGAAAATACATAAAAATAAAAAAAGCCCAAAATCCAGTATAAAAATATTAAAAATTCCTAAAAATCTCAAAAATATTACATTCTATTTCATAGTTTTTTATATTAGTAATATACCTATTAAAATTAATTTGAAGAACATTGACCTAATTTGCTATTTAAATCTTCCTTTCTATTTTAGATATTCATTTAATCACATATTTGGGATATTTTTTACTATATATATTAAAAAATTCCATAAAAATTTACAAAAAATAGTATAAAAATATTAAAAACCCAAAAACATTTTATGTTATATAATTTGTCTACATGTTAGCTTACCTTGTGTATATATTCTTTTATTACCTATATTATATATTCAAAAGAGAAAGAAATATAAAAATCTAAAAATATAAAAAGAAAATACAAAAATAAAAAACGAAATATAAAAATAGAAAGTAGAAATAAAAAATTATAAAAATAGTAAAACCCACAAAAAGAACAAGTACACAAGAATCACATAATAATTGTTGTGCATTAATTTTCCCGATCTATCTAGTTTCTCCCTATGTTTACACCTATGCACAGATTTATAAAACTATAATAAATTTTAACTCCACATTTATTTTACATTGATTTATACTTATTTGTTGGTTTATTGTTGAATTTAATGGTTTTCCTGAGCGGTCACTTCGATGACTGTTGATCTGCCCTGTGGATTGACCAAACCCTCTTGGAAAATGTTATTTTAAATGGCACCATTGTTGGGGAGCTACTACACATGGATTAGTTTTTACCGGATTTATATTTATCTTTTTATATTTTCCTTTATTTAGTTTTCAGATTTATTTGATATCATTGTTGAGTTGTCTAACCATTCTCTTTGTTGACTTTGCTGCGAGGTACTGCGAATCGTGAGAGGTCCTCTTTGGAGTGCCTGTGCACCCATGTGAAGACAGCCTTTGTGTCTGACCTATCGCAGAGGATACCTAGAGAATTTTTGAAGATAAAGTCGCTTTATTCTTATTGTATTTATTTTGTAATTCAAGAGAGAGATGAAAAGAGACAAGTTTATTGTAATATTTAGGACTCTTAGAACTCTATGACTCTTCACTAGGTCCAGTGCTTGAGGGATTGTTCCCTTGGGGGCCTCATCGATTTTTCATCATTCTCATCGCTTTTCTTTGATTTGTTTTTTCAGTTTTTGATTTTCTTTATTTTGTATGATTGAACTCTAGTTGTAGGATTTGCTTGACGATAGATTAAGGCCAAACAACTAATTACAATTGAATGCACCTATAGTCTCGATCGGAATTAGTCAAATATTTTATTGCTTCTCATTTAGACTTGGCATCGAGCACCGCGAGGGACTCTATACAACTCTGGCAGGACTCGTTGTGGCGAGCACCGAAGATTTCCCCAATACCGGACTATTGGATTCCATTTCCAACTAATTAACATTTGTGCTTAACGCTAATAGCAATTTATGTACCTGATGAATCTCTATTACATTATCTTCATACTATTATTTTGGCCTTAAAAACCCTAGTAAATGAGTGTAAATATCTCCAATTTTCATAAATTAACATTCATTTCTTGTTGTATTAATACTGCATAAACTACTGTTTTTAATGCCAAAATTATAGAATAAAGAAAATGAAAGAAAAAAAATAAAATATCAAAGATATTTTATGCCCTTAAACCCCAAGACCTAGGAATCTTGATGATTAGTTCAACAAGGAATAAAGTAGTGGGAGAGAAAGGACATTAATTCAATAAAAATCCCTTTTAATTCATTATTTATGCACTTTTTGGGACCTATTTTATTTTCTACATTTATACTCAAATAAAGAAACTTTGTACATGAATGTTTTAGATAATAACATATATAAAAATAGAAATTTGATTTTACATAAAAATAATATACAATGTAAAAGTTATACTCTGAATAAGATTCCAAAATCTCAACATCCCAAACCCATATCTATCAAATCAATACTCAAAAAATAGCAAAACTACCTAATTGTATATAACTTTTAACAAGCTATTTAATGAAGGTAGTTTCATATTTTTTGGAGTTAAGGTGTGAATGTTAGGTTTTGGACTCCTATTATACAATATATTCGATTACTATAATCAGTTTATTTATTCTTTATTATTATAATTATTTTATATTTTTATAATTTTGTAAATATTATTTATATTATATGAACTTATTTAAATTAACATAAAATCGGAAAGAAAACATTAAAATAAATATGTATATAAAATATATAGATGAAATACCTATACTTATACCTATGTATTTAATATACCTATTTATTTAAGTGTATATAATATATCTTAAAAAGATAATAAAAATATATACTTAAGTATATAAAAATAATTCTAATTATATAAATTAAGATAATGAAATAATAAAATTAAAATACTGAATAAAAATAAATACTCAAATATATATATATATATATATAAATATAACTATGAACAAACCTTAGAAAGTAACTTATAATTAAATACCTCTGAAAAATAAATAAAATTCGTAGTAAAATACTATGAAAAAAAATAAAATTTTTATTTTATAACTTTAATTTATAAAAATTGTTTAATATTTTTATTTAATTTATAACGATTTTCTGGATTGTTTTTCTTGGTTGGTCCATGTGAACCAACCAGGCGACATGGAGCGTTGTCTTCAGTCAATTCTCTGACCTGCCCTGTAGACCGTGTCATACATATGTGTGACTGCTTCTTCTCACTTTTTTCTAAATTCGATCTGAGCATCGACTTGGTTTGATCTCTTTTGCACATTTGTGCCTCAATCCTCACTAATTCACGTGGAGACGATTCCTCGTGGAAAGCATCACTACATCATTGCTATTACCTCATTCTTGGACCCTTCACTGCCATCGATATAAGATCACACATTCATCCAATCTTCACCCTTTGATCCTTCTTCCACGACTCTAACCCTAGTCCTCTTGCATCTGGAGGAGCCTAGTTACAACGAGCATCTCGAGGAAGGTCTAGCAGCTAATACATCGTTGAATTGAGGAGCTTCGAGTCACCACCACCTACTATGCCGCGAGGTCACTCTGATCCAGTCTAGTCTAGGTAGCTCCTCTTTTCTTAGTTTTTTTGTTTCTTAGCATTGCAGTAGCTTAGACTCATCTTTTATTTCTCTTAATTCCGTTTATCTCTGTGTAAAATCCAATCGCAACCAACGATGAAGCTTCTGCTCTGCCTCCCATTTCGGAATACCATCGACTTCCTCCACTCCATTCCGTGCCTTCATCATCTTCATAGTCACCTTCTGAGCACCCAACATTCTTTCGTTCACCCAAATCTTCCCATGATCGGGAGATTTAGTCTCCATCCTCCTCCGCACATCAGAGACTCCCATCCGCGCCATACTCATCATCATTCCACCCCCAAGAGCGTCTTCGAGCTTCATTTTTTTCCTTTCTAATTATCCCCTGCATGAAGGAATAGAGAAGGAGGCTGCATCAACTCTCATCGAGCCCCAAGAGCACCTCCAGGTGTCACTCCTCCATCTGTTCAAGCTTGAACCTCCACACCTTTTTGACCCCTTCCACCTTTTTGACCCCCGCGGTCTCTCTAAGGCATTAGAAGTCGAAGAGAACACCAGAGTGGGGAGTACCTTCCAGTCAAAGTGCACAATTGGGGAGTTCTTCCCTAGTTCTTGCTGAACTCCTCTATGCTGTCCGATCAAGAATATGGGCCCATATTGGACCAGAGCTGTTGGATCACGCCATGATCAGTCATCGATTGTCTTCCATTGATATAATCTCCACCGTGCATCCACGAAATGTTATTGATGTACGAGGAGTTTCCACATGTATACATGACTCAATCGCCACCACCCGCTCCTGCCTTTGTGTTGGGTTTTTTGCTATTTATCCTAGAGTTATTTGTACTTTATTTATTAGTCCATAAACTTTCAATTGCCCTTATTTAATTTCTATAATATTTATAAGAACATCCTGCAACTTTGGATATTTAGACCAAGGTCCAGGCCAGCTCACCTCACGTGGTCGCCCACGTGCGGTGGGCATTTTGTAGGAAGGCGTATGCGAGTTTTGTTATTTGCTTGTAATCCATTATATAGAACATTATGTTATATATTTTTAGAAATATTGCAATGTGACCCCTGTCTTTTATTTAAATCACATTTATGTTGTTGCTTAAATTGAAGTTTCCTTTTGTTTTCTTTATTTATTGAAATTAGCTATTGTGCTCCAAAAGATCGACAAAAATAGGCAAAGGCTCCTTTTGCATTGCATTTCATGTTGTGCATTTATTTTGCATTCCGGGGCCTTTATTATTTTATAAAAATAAACAGTCATTATTCCCTAGCTAGTATGAAACCCATAAAAAGAAAATATTTTTTAAAATTCCAAAAAATTGTTTTCATATTTATTTCATTATTTTACAACTCCATACCAAAAATCATTAAAACTATAAAAAGGAAACTTCTAAAAATTAAGAAGCCCCAAAAACATTTATAAAAATCTATAAAACGTTTAAAAATTCCAAAAATTATGTTTTTATTTTAAATTGGAGAAATTCTTATACTGTTTGGTATTTTTTTTAGTTCCATTTTAAACATTGCCTATTTAATCAATCCCTGTTTTGAGGTATATTTGACTCTAAAAATATAAAAAATTAACAACATTATCTAAAAAATCACAAAAAAGTAAAAATATTTAAAACCCAAAAATATTCTTTTTTCTGAATTTTGAGTACTTTTATATAGTAGTTATCGTATATATACTCGTATATATCTTATATTGTATTTCTAAAAGAAAAAGAATTATTAAAATCTAAAAACCCCAAATGAAAATTTAAAAATAGAAAATTAAAAAATAAAATATAAAAATAAAATAAAATAATTAGAAATTAAAACCCATAACAAATCTATTTTGCCTACATATCTGAGAGATAAAGTGTGCTTCGAGTTTTTATCTTGTCTGCTCTACTCCATTGCTTCCTGTGTTCGACCCAATTGTCTTTATACAATTTTAGTAAGATATAATAAATTTTGACTCTTTCTCTTAATTTGTTATTTATCTATGTGGGTTAGTTGTTGAAATTACGGGAGGATTTGAGTAGTCGCATCAACGACAAGTGAAGCTGAATTGTCAGCTCATTTTAGTGACTCCTATTTTACCGCTTTTCAATACCTATCATCAGCTTGCATTTGCATATATATATATATATATATATATATATATATATATATATATATATATATATAGGTTTCAATTCTTCTTAGCAAACTTGCATGAAGAGAGCTGGATGCTAGGTAAGCATTTCTCTTTAGCATATACCATCATTTTTGCCTTGCATTACTTTTTCGACTCCCTCCCTCTGATATTGATCACTTATGTTCTAAAAAGAATCAAATCCTTATTAGGCTCATGCATTTTTACTAAAAACAAAAAAGTTATTATAATAAAATTTGGATTGTTAAAGATTACATGACCCTAAAATACATCAAAAAGAAAAATATTTATCTTGGGACGAGTAATTCCCTCATTGTATTCACATTTACTTGCTCGCGTACACATTAAGGTTAGTGGCCAAATTCCGTAAGCCTTCTTAAGTGTTTCTACAATCTTTGTGATTCTCACTTAACTCTAAAATATACAAGATAAAAATACCGAACTTTTACTGTCTTCACCAAGTTGAGTAGGTGAATTGAGGGGTTTGTTTTGTGTAAGTATGTTTGTGATTATTTATGTGCATACTCGATCTCTCTGTGCATTTGCACATTTTTCACATCTCTCTTGACTTGACCAATATGCTCTCCAGATCATTTTCCTTTTATTTCAAGATGGCCGACTGGAGTGATTTTTATCCAAACTTTGTGGATCCCTTATACCCTCCAGCAAATCCACCTCCTTTTTATTAGGATATTTTCCTGTTGATTTTTCTTATTATGTATATACACCTCATCCTCAGTTTTTGACCTTGGATTTTTCCCGACACCACCTTCACATTTTCCATCTTCACACTCTCAACCGAGATTGAGTTGTTGGAGTCACCTCTTATGATGTCCCCACTTGAGACCTTGAACCAGATGATGGAGCACATGAATTCGAGAATTATAAATCTGTTTAGAATAAATAAGAGCCAGAATGACACTCCATTATTTGAGGATATGGATTCACTTGAGGATGATCATGAGAGCTTGCAATAGCCCAAAATACAAAAAAATGTGAAAAAAATTAAAATACAAAAAGATCTCAGGAGACATATTGTTGATTTAGACTGTGAGGAGAGGGCCCACATGCCAGACCCTTTGACCACACACACATTCACACCTTGTCCCACCTTTGGTCTCGAGGATGGCACTACAGAGATTACTCTTATTCGTCCTTGTGTAGATGATGATTCCGATCTCCTCCCTTGTATGGAGGAAATCCAAAAATTCGAAAAAATGTCGATTGAACTGGAAGTGGTGGACACCATTCACAAGATTATTGATGGGCCCCACTTTTCCAGGCCATGACCCATTTATCTTATCCTCAACCTAAGAAGAGAAAGGTAAGAGAAGATCTAAGCATCATGTCTTGACCATGGCTACTGCCCACGCCATCACACACCATCCTTCTAGGAAAGGGAACACTACTACACCATTCATTGGATGCACCATTTATGAATATTCATGTGATTACACTCTCCTTGACGATGACACTTCAATTAGCATCATACCATTCTCGCTGGTATAGTCTCTTCTGTTAGGGGCTCTTTAGAAAACAAGAATGATAGTTTAGTTTGCTGATGGATCTATCAAGAGGCTAAAGGGTATTCTAGATAACACTATCATTTTGAATCAGGGCATGGGCTATAATATTAATTGTGTCATACTTCCCATGGAGACATCCATTAGAGAGCACCCTCCAATCATCCTAGGATAACCCTTTCTCACCTCTGCGAGAGTTGTTATTGATTACGTATCAAGAGAGATTCACTCCCGTCCTGATGACGTACGCGATGTAGACATCATTGCACCTACTATCGACCAAAGAATTTCATTTGATCTGACTACACCTATCTTAGTTGACCACCAGAACTATGACCTTGATGAGACGACCATAGATTTTTGTCGTGTGTTGGATTCTGCTAAGACCCGAGAATTCCTCTCCAAGGAGGAAGACTCGAAAAGCATAGACCTTGGAGTTCCTTCTTCTGATACTTTGCAATGTCTTGATGACATCCTCTTAATTTACACGATTGACACTGTTGAGCGGAAGGCATGCATTGATGAGACTGCTGAGGTCGAATTTGATTTGATTTATTTTATAAATGAATTTAGACCTTTTGATGATATTGATGATCCGGTTGAGACTATTATGGTTGAGCATGACCCTATTAAGTCCACATACGAGTTCATTCTATTTTGTTTTGACCTAGGAGAGACTTGCCAGGTTGGACTTGACATTACTTCCTCCAATGATGAGTTTGAGCCTTTTCACTTTGATGACATCTATGAGGCACCCAAGGCTGACCTAAACATTTCTTCCAGTGATCCGTCTGTGCCTTTCCGTTTTGAGACCACTAAGGATCTTCACCAAGTCGATCTTGATCGTCTTCTATCTACTGAGAACCCTGACCTACATATTGTCAGATCCATTCCTCATTGGTCTCACAAGAAGGTTCGCCTTCTACCTTCTTGACCTTTGTACATCCATACTCTTGTATATTTGCATTTGTTTTCCTCTGTCTGTCTCTCGTTTCGCTCATCTACCCCAGTATCGTGTGTGTCTTGCTTAGGATGTACTTTCTAAGTATGGAGGTGGGGGGGGGGTGGACTGTTCTTTCTTCATTTCGTTTCATCAATCTTCTTGTTTCCAATACATAGGGATCTTTTACCATAATTATAGGGGAAGTGATGTGCACATTCTCTTCAATCTCTTATTGTATCTTCATCTATATTTTCTTCTTTTTTTTTTCTTTTTTCTTTTTTTACCAAACATGTGTCACCCCTTTTTGTCAGTCTTCTATACTTAGGACGTACTTTGTCCTAAGTTTAGGGGCTGTGCACCCGAGTTTTATCAATCTATGATCCTTTCCACTATATCCTCTTCTTGTTTATACTTAGAGATATCTTACCCTAAGTATAGGGGGAGACAATCTGAGTACGACATGTCATTCCCTCCCTTGACCCTCCCTGCTTTGTGTATAGTCTGCTATACTTAGGATTATTTGATCTTAAGTATAGGGGGGGACGATCAACTTCTCATTCGCTCTTTCATTCCTTATTCAATTATTTTTTAGACTTTTCTATACTCAGCATGAGTTATGTCTTCCCTTTTTCTCTTTGATCTATGAGGACATAGCTCAAGCTAACTATAGGGGGTCATATAAACTACGTATATACTTTAGCCATAACTCGTACTTTTGTAGTTTTAATAATAAATATGGCTAAAAATTCTATATAAAATACTATATATACTAATAAATTCATTAAAAACATTTAATAAAGATATGTTTATTATTCCTCAAATTCTTTTTGTATATACTGATTAATAAACCACGTGAACATATTTTGTGCAAAATGTTTGAAAAATAGTTTGAAAACATTTTTGGAAAAATCTATTTAAACTATTTGAAAAATGTTTTGTTAAATATTTGAAACCTTTGTAAAATATTTTGTTTGACAAACTTCTTTTCTTTGTGTGAAATAAAAATGTTTGAAAAAATATTTGCAAATCTTTGGAAAATGGTTGAAAAATATTTTGAAAAATCTGTATACACACTTTGAAAAACATTTATGAAATCATTTTTTAATGTGTGTAAATGTTTGTAAAAATTATTTGTAAAACTATTTTGAACTATAGTTTTTAAAATTGTTTGTAAAAAGATTTTCAAAATAAGTTTGAGGAATATATACATCATACCAAATTTCTTCATTCATTCATTGTGTGTGTCTATATATATATAATATTTACATATCCCTTGAACATTCTTAAAAACCAAAATCTTGTAAATATATGAAGCATCCTCATGTAAATATTTGTAGTTATATCCAAAATCTTTTGCTTTAAAAAATCATAAAAATATTTGGAAAACCTTTTTCAAAAACCCATAAAATGCTCAAAAGTTTGAAAAGTGCATCACAAAAGTATTTTTTTGCATTGTACAATGCATTTGTATAGCATTCATATTTTTCGGATTAAGTTTGATAATTGAACTAGTCTAAGTAAATTATGAAGATTGGAGCCTGGTTGGACCTTAAATCATCCTATTCATAGGAACCTTATAGGAACTGGAATTGAGGTACTCCATGTCTAGTTGAATTAATTCTTTGGGAATTGTGAGACTTGGTTCAATGGATTCTTGAGTGAATTTGTAGAGTATTTCAGAGCACACACGACTCTTGTTGATAATGACCTAACTTGTACATTTGCACCTTTCACTTGGATAAACTTGATTTGAGTAGTGAGGGGATTGGATTTGTCGGTATGAGAAGCACACTAGTGGAAACATCTGTCCTCGTCTAGGTAGGGAAGTGCACCCCAACTTGTCCAATGGTAGTGACGTCTAAAGACAGGAGAGTGTGGCTTGCAATAATCCTTCAAAAGAGGGATATTCTGCTGGCTCAAGAGGAAAAAATCCTTATGTAAATGCTGTTGTATATAGTACTTCGAAAAAAATCAAACAAGAAAAAACTCCAAAAAAGTTGACATTCTTGATTGAAAATAAAATGCATGCGGTAGTGTACATATTTGTATAGTCAATAAGCAATCTTGAGCTTCAAAGTAATATCTCGTGAGCCTACATATGGATGACTTGACTACACTGGTCACACGTTCTGGGATAAGTAGCTACACTGGCTACTGCCCATTCTTCTCTTCACCCCTCCTCTTGAGCTGCTTGTCACTTGAACATAGAAGGTAATACCCCGCTCCTCGAGAAAAGAGTTGCTGGATTAGGGTATATTGAGTTGTCATGCTGGAGAAGTCGGTTTCTTTGTCATTTCAGTTGAGGGGAGCCACTATCACACACACTATACAAGTCAGATTCATAGTCATAAGGCTTTGTGTATGGGTTGAAGTATTTTGACCTTGATATTAAGGAGACTTGAGAAGAGTTTTGGGATTCTCGAAGGCTATTGTATTTCAAATTCGATTCCCAATAAGTTTCTGCCCGCATTAAAATTCCAAAGGTCTGACTTAAGCTCCAAACTTTGACTTTGTGAAGACAAGTTTGAGAATTAAACTTAATCCACTTTCTTTCTTTTTCTTTTCTTTGTTTTTATTTTCTACATTTATTGCACAAGTGTTTTCTAGGGACTAGTAAATGAACGTATAGGGAGGTGATGAATCTCCATTTCATCACATTTATTCTATCATTTTGGCCTTAAAATCCCTAGCTAATGCAAGTAAATAACCTAATTTGTACAAATTAACATCCATTCTTTATATAAATACTATATAAAATACTATTTTTAATGCCAAAATTATAGAATAAAGAAAAGAAAAGAAAAATAATGAAATGCCAAAGGTATTTTATGGTCCTAAGCCCCACTACATAGGCATCTTGATGACTAGGTCAACAACGAATAAAGTAGGGGGAGATAAAGGTCAATAATACCCTAAATATCCTAATTATTTTTAATCATTTATTTAATTTTGGGACCCTTTTTAGTTTCTACTTTTTATACATCAAATAAAGAAACTCTTTACATGAAAATTATAGATATAAATATATAGAAAAATACAAAATTATTTTCATACAAAAAAAATACACAGTGTAAAAGTTTTACTCTAAAAAGGATTCCAAAATCCCAACTTCCCAGATCCATATCTCTCAAATAAAAATCAAAATGTATCAAAATCACCTTTAATTGTATATAACTTTTAATAAGCTATTTAATGAAGGTGATTTCATATTTTTGGAGTTAAGGTGCGAAAGTTAGTTTCTGGACCCCTATTGTGTAGTTTACCGAATTAAATATTCAATTTATTTATTATATTTATAATTTTATATTTTTATAATGTTGTAAATATTACTTAAAGTATATGTAAGTATTAAAAATAAAATAAAACCATCAATAAAACACTAAAAAAATAAAAAACAAAAATACATAAATGAGTATACAATAATCACACATATATACAATACATCTCTATTATTTAAGTGTATAATTATGTCATAAAAATATAATAAAAACATATTTATATACATTAAAAGTTATAAATATATAAAATCAGAGAATAAAATAATCAAATTAAGAATACAAATTAAAAATAAAATAGATAAAATAGAGATAAACATACATATTAGTGAAACCCGAAAAATAAATTTGTAATTAATAATATCTAAAAATAATTAAAAATAATAATAAAACAATGTTTAAATTAATATAAATTTTATTTTAATGAAATCATATACTATTTAATATTGAATTTATAAACATTTTTGGGTTGGTCTTTCCTGGTTGGTCCATGTGGACCAACCATGACCTTCCTTTACTTAACCACATGTCAACTGTAGGTCTTCTCCCAACCAGTTCTGACAGATCACGAGGATCCCTCATTCTCAACCTTTTCACGCATGATACATTGATCAAGAATGATGGGACCCTTCATACAAAGTCTTCCTTGTACCACCAAGATCCACACTTACTACATATCTTCTACCATATCCCCGTCCTTTACCCGTGATCACTCCTAGAAACACACCCCTTCACCATGACTGTAAATATCTACCCTTCACCATTTTCGTTCGTTGGTTCTTTTTACCCTAGCTTTGACCCCCTCTCAGTGCACTAGGGCCAAGCTCCCTGTGACTGGAGGAGCTTGTCGATCTTCGCGACGAGAAAGGAGCAAGGAGGGAGTAGTTCCTAGCCACATCTGACCACTTGGCCATCGAGGTCCTCATCTCCTAGCCTCTGGTTAGTAGACATTAATTTTTCATAGATTTTTGTTGCCCTTTAGATAGATTTAGTTCCTTGTTTTATGTTTATATATTTTATTTTGTATTTCAACTAATTTTTTTGCTCTGATTTTAGGATTCAAAGCTCGTCATAGCTCTAGAGCTCTGGACATATGGTTCACTGTAAAACTCCAGCCACACCATTCCAATTCACAACCATCCATTACCAACAAGGTCAAGGCAATTTGCGCTCGTCCCATTCACATTTTTGTGTGCAGGTTGCAGGGATGTAGACCCCTATCTTTGGGATCAATTTTGTCCAGGAAATTATCCCAGGTCGCCAAAGTATCTCGACATCTTGGAGCACGATCAACAACTCCCAGAGCCATTTGAGGTGCTTTGAAACTTCTGTGGGGCTGCTGAGGCATGTACAACCAGTTGGAGGAACATGAGAAGGGAGGAGGTGTGGTCTGTGCTCTATCAAAAGTCACTGAAGGGGAGTTCTTTTGACGTTCTTCCAACCATCTCACAGATCGTCAGTTAGACCATAGCTACCCAAGTCTATAGCCACTGTCCAATCTAAGAAATCTTGTCCATAGTTTTATGCCCTCGAATTTAATCCCAACCCTTCATGTTGAATCACTATCGTCGCATAGGAGGCTGACGTGTGTCAAGTGAGCGGCCTTGGTCCATTCGATCTGTTTCTCTTTGGGGGTAAATATCATCGGCTACCCCCACTTTCATATATTTACTGTTTAGTTCTATAAATTAATTAGCTACTTTCAAACTTTTTGGAAAAATTATGGGAAGGGCCCCAAATGTTCTTGTAATTATAATTTGGTCCACTGCCGGCGCATCTCACGTCGCCATCCAGGTGAGGTGCTCGTATTTTGCGACAAGGCCCTTGTGCCTCCTGTATGTTTTATTTAGTCTCTAATATTTGAATTGCAACCTTAAAACACCAGGTTGCATAGTCATCCTCGCACTTATTTTTATTTGGACTTTTTCCCTGTCAGTTTAAAAATTTTTGTGCACGTTCTCTAATTTTTATAAATAGCGAATGTGCTCCTAAATTCACACAAAGATAGGGTTTTGCTCCTGAAATATTGTATATTCATGCCACATTTTTAGATCAATAGTTTAGGGCTTTTTTCTATTTATGAAAAATCATTTAGAGAACATTTTTCCCTTACTACAATATAAAATACCTAAAAAATATAAAATCTTTTTCAAAAATTCGAAAAACATATTTTGCATTTATTTGCTCATTTTCTAACTCTAGAAATTAAAAATCCTAATAATAGAAAAATAAAATATTTAAAAATAATAGGCTCCAAAATATAGTATAAAGAGAGTAAAAATTTTAAAATGTATAAAAAATATTGCTATTTTTAATCTTCATTTCAATTTTGGATATTCTGTTAATCCCTTATTTGGGATATTTTTGACTCTAAAAAATATATAAAAAATAGAAGAACTCCTTAAAAAAATTACAAAAATTGTAGAAAAATATTCAAAACCCCAAACATTTTATTTTCTATATTTTGACTATATATTAGTTTAGCTTGGATATATACTCTTTTATTACCTATATTATATATTCAAAAGAAAAAGAAATGTAAAAATCGAAAAATGTAAAAATAAAATAAAGAAATATAAAAAATAAAAAAAATAAGAAAAATATAAAATAACAATATAAATAAAAACTATAAAACCTACAAAAAGAACAAGTAGACAAGAATCACCCAATCATTTTTATGCATTAATTTGTCTGAACTATCTTGTTTGCTCCATGTGTTCGACATTCTAAACATATTTACACCTAAACATACATTTGTAGAATTCTAATAAATTTTAACTCCACATTTATTTTGCATTGATTTTTTTATTTATTTACGGGTTAATTGTTGAATTTAATAATTTTTTTGAGCGGTCGCTTCGATGATTGTTAATATGCCTTAGGTATTGACAAGATCCTTTTGGAAAACGTTATTTTAAACATATGTAGCCTAATTTATATATATCATTCTCTTATTTATTGATTCATTTATTGATTGATCACCTTGTATAAATTTGTTTATCTCTTTCTTACTTATATATACTTTATTTCTTATTTTTTTTAAATACATTATTTGATTAATTGTGCTAATATGTCTCTTTTGTTGTGTTTATTGTGAGGGCCCGCTACGTGAGGATAACCTCTTAGGAGGACGATGCAGCCGAGCTAGGTGGATACTTGCCTTTCTATCATGATCAGTTGGAGAGGAAGCATTCATAGCAAGGAGACTAATTAGCCGAGATTTTTATTTTATTGTTTTCTTTTATTTTGGTGAGATAGTGATTCATTTATTCATGATTCATTTATTCATTATTAATTGTAATAATTATGGACTTGGACACTACTTCACTCTATAAGGTTCATTGTGGGTGATTGTTCCTTGGATGCCTCACCTTGGTTTTCTCGTGGTTTTTATGGCTTTATTTTCTTTATTTCTCAATTGTTAATTGTCTAGACTTGAACCCACATACCGAGAGAGCCATCGTACAATGCTGATACGACCCGCTGTGGTGGGCACCGAGATGTCTCGAAGGTCAGATTCTCAAATTCATTTCTTAATAATTAACATGTGGTTCTTCACGACTTATAACATTTGTTGTTTAGGGCAATTTTGTCGATTGCACACTGCCTTGTAGATAGGTTTAAAAATTCTATTTTGCATACCACATGCAAAATCTAGGAAGCACTGTAAGTCCTCTAACTCTCCATGCATCAGAAAATTTAATGATGGGATTTCCATCATCGAATCAACTTGCATTACTTTTTGCTACCTCCCTCTGATTTTTATCACCTATGACTTAAATGAAAAGCAACAAAATCATTAGGCGCTTGCATGAAAAATATCTAAAATAGTGCAAACCCAAAAAACTAAAACAAGGGGACTATTAAATAAACTTTGACCTTAATTAAAATATGTAATGGATATCACTGCTTTGGTGTCATAAAGCCCTCATTGTTTTCACGTACCTTAGGAGGAGAGAAAAACACCTTCCATGAGCGAGGTGCGACCCGCTAAGGATTAGAGCCAAAAACTCAGTCTGTAACTGCCTCGTGTATCGCCTGGATTTTCAAATTATTGGTGCTTGTTGAATCCATGATTCGACATCTTTATTATTTTATTTTAACTAAAATACTTAGTAAAAAACATTTATATATTCATTATTTATTAGTATTTATTATTCATCATGTATTTAATATTAATGTATATTTAACATTATTTTTAACAATAATAAAATAAAAAGAAGAAAAGAAAAAGGAAAGCGAAAAAGAAGGATGTATTTATGGAATAAATGCACACTTACCCGAAACCCTAGAGAAGGTCAAGACTTGACCCGATTAATCAAGAATAAAGTAGGAGGAGAAAGGCTCCATAACTTATAAGAAACAGGAAATCAGTTCTCACTTATACACATTCATCACTTTTTACCTTGTACATATTTTCACCTATTTTATTCATCAATAAAATAACCTCAAATAAAAATGATTCCTTATTCAATATTGTTTATAATAATGTATATTAATTCATAAAAATATCCAAAAAATATTTAAATAATAAATAAAGAACTACAATGAAACTAAAATGCCTAAATGTCCAACTTCCAGGTTCATAACTATTTATACAAAACTTCAAATTGACTAAACTCAATCTAAAGTTCATTTTGTAATTAATACTATTTAGTAGAAATACCAAAAAAATCATGGAATAAAATGTGTGAGTTTTGTCATTTGGACCCCATTGTATATATGCACATTTATGTATATAAAACTTCTTTATTTTCTAGCTAATAATTTGTAACACCAACTAACTTAATTAATTATTTGAAATGTTTGTAAAAATCACTTAAAAATAAAAAAATATAGCTTCAAATTAATTATGAATAATTACCAATAAGTCTCAAAATCTAAAAGCTATAAAGACTAACTTCCGAATCTCATAACTTAGTCGTATGAACATTGATTTGGGTGAATCAATTTAGAGTTCGTTTTGTAAAATTATCTATCAAATGAGAGTGCTTTCACTAAAATCAGAGTTAATATGCAAAATGTAGGTTTTGGAACCCTATCGGTATACTTGTATATATGTATATATTGTATATAGTTTTATTTATTTATTTCCTTATTTATTTTGTACACATATTGTATTTTAAAATGTTTTGTATATATTTAGTTTAAATTTATAAAAAAATAGAAAATAAAAAAAAAAATAAAATATTTATTATATATGTATTTTATACTTATTAATAAGATTTTATTTATTTTACCTTATTTAATTAATTAATTTAATTTATTTAAAATCACCATAAAATTATTTATTAAATTATTAGCATTATTTATTTTTATAATTTTGTAATTTAAAATCATTTGCTTATTTAAAATATTTTTATTTAATATGTTATCCTGAATTTTTCTTATTTACCTTTCCCCCTCAAACCCAAACAATCTTTCCTATTTATTTTTCCTATTTAATATGTTTTGCTATTTATCTTTCCCCTTCAAACCCAATTTTCTAGAGCAGGTATTTGATCTAATCGACATGATTTTTTTCACCAAAATAAAGATCACACAGCTCTCGTTTTAGCACAAATATTTTCCACCTCATTTTGGATGTAGAATTTTCATTTGAAATTTAGCATTTCGTATCTTATAAAAGAGGGTCCACTTTCTTCTTCCTCCCATCTTTCGTTTCTCCTTCAACCACTAGTGAGCTCCTAATCTACGTGAGAGTGACATCAAACATGAGTCATGGTGTAGTGAGGATTTGGAATCGAATCTCCTATATTCCTATGGTAACTCTACCCTGCTCCTCTTAGAGCAATCCTAGCCTCCGACATCGCCACGCCATTGAGGCAATGACCCGGAGGTTCTCCACCTTCAATGTAGGCAATCTTCCTTCATCCAAGTAACTTAGTTTCATTTTTTAACTTCAGATATTTTTGTTGATTCCAACTTTGTAGCGGAAAATAATAGTAGACCTCTGATCCTCACGATCGAAAGTTCTTTGCCCTAGTCCCTAAAATGCAGAAAAATAGAAGTTACTAATATTGTCATGATAGCTAAAGCTCATTATCGTTGAAGCGACTACTCAAATCCTCCCACAATTTCAATAATTAACCCACAAAGATAATTAAGAAATTAAGAGAAAGAGTTCAAATTTATCATACCCTACTTAGAATGTATAGTGGCAAGCAAGTAGGGGTCAAACACATGAAGCAATGGAGTAGAGCAAGCATGATAAAGAATTAAAGCGTAATTTTTCTCTCAACATCTTAGCCGAACATGATTTTTATGGGTTTTTTATTTTTAATTTTGTATTTTTTTGATTTAATATTTTTTAATTTGATTTCTAATTTTCTATTTTATATTTTCTTTTTAGATTTTTAGATTTCTTTTTCTTTTAAAAATATAATATAGTTATATATATATAGTTTATATACAAAATAAGATACTATAGATATAACTAATCATAAAAGTATTCAAAATATAGAAAATAAAATATTTTTGGGTTTTCAAATATTTTATATTTTTTTGCGATTTGTTAGATAAGTTTATTTTTTATATTTTTAAAGTCTAAAAATATCTTAAATAAGGGATAAGATAACAAGGACGATATAAAATAAATTTTAGATTTTTTGAGAATTTTATAAATTTTTATAAAGGATTTTGGGGTTTTTCAATTTTCAAGAGTTTTCATTTTTAGATTTTTATGAATTATTGGTCTGGAGTTGTAAAATAGATAAATAGATAAGAAATATATTTTTTGGATTTTTTTGAAAAGATTATATATTTTTTATGCATTTTCGACTATAGACTGGAAGTAAATAGGATATTTTTTATTTTATTAAATAGTAAAAAATGCCAAAAAAAATGAAATCCAAAAATATAACATGAAACTTGAATGTAACATGCACTTATTCCTATTTTTTGGGATTTTTTAGAGCACAATAGATAATTAAAATAGTTAGAGGTAACAAAGAGAAATTACATTACTGATAGGGGCATTTTTGTAATAAAAAATAAGCACAAAGTCTAGAAATCAATTTTTAAAAAAATGTAAAATGTAATTAAATTGTTCTAATGCGGAAATACAAAAATCTATAGGGGCACAACTACAAAATTGCAACCTCACATTGCACGACACGTGAGGTGACGCGATATGTACTTTGATGCAAATAAAATAAGTCCATGGGTCTATTAACAAAAGTTCCAGAAAGTTTAAACTACTTAGAATTTACAAGACTATTTTGTAAAATGCAAAATTACAGGGATTCAAATGATATTTACTTATGGCTAATCGAATGTCTGGAGTCTGTTTACTTGATATATGGCACACCAGGAGTGCATGATACCACTTCGCGTTGGACAATTCTGATTAGATCTCCGATAGGAGATCAATGGTGGAGGCTTTGCTGCATCCAACGGCAGTTGTGCGTCACCAAGAACAGGGCTAAGATCAATGGTTCTGGGTAACCCTGGAGGAACACACGAAGAATATTGGCCTGGAGAGCTTTGATATGCAAAACCTCATGGTTCTGGTGGTCCCTCTTACCTCTGATGCTCTAGGAAGACTGCATGGGTTCCTCCCGCACCAGTGAAGTGGTTAATAAGGTTCTGTGGGTCGGATCAATCTGACGGAGGGGTGGCGCCTAGAGGTGCTCCTGTGGTTCCATGGGAGTCGATAAGGACTCTTCCTCTATTCTTTCCTGCATGAGATAGTTGGAGGGCAAGAAATGAATCTCCAGGTAGCTTTAGGTGGTCGGATGAGCAGTAGATGGCATGGATAAAGTCCTTCCAGCGAGTGACGGTGGAGGAAGAGTGGGTTGCTTGTTTTGTGCAAGAACACGGTGAGTGATCGAGAGTTGGGCGGATAAAGTCCTTGTTACTACCTTCACCAAGTGATCGATCCTATACAAGGCTTTATCTTGGAGACTAAAAGGAAAGGCAGTCATCTTGACCACCCCCAACAAAATATTGGGATAGTGAGCAGTGACATAGATGCATCCAAATTTTTTTACGTGGATGTATGGTTATTCTGTTGTATTCCCATGGAACGTGGGGAGCACGGATAGAAACTACGGCTTCAGCTTTAAGTGGGCATGAAATGGTGGAATCTGGATCCATTTTGTGATGAGGCCTGCTCCGGGATTGTATATCTGCTTTAGAGTTCACTTTGCCAGCGGTGGTCCTACCTCTCTTCTCTCGCACTGGTTCCACCCATTGATAACTCTTCTCTTGAACCTCTTAGGTTGAGCTCATATCACTGTTTAGATCATCCTCCCTTCTACCATCTCGCTCATCTGTCCTCCTCCTCAAATCATTAAGCATTTCTTGGAAGGCGGTCTAGTCTAGGGCTTGATTGGTCAGTTGTTGCTGGATTTCCTGAATGGATGCAAGTAGCTGTCTGTTGACCTTGTTCTACATGGTATAGTACCCTTCCCCCAGATTGGCTTCTTCCTCTGGTTGGGGTTGCTAACCCTTTCCTCTTCCACCGACCATTTCAAATTATGCTTAAATTTCTGGCTTAAAGTTGTGTTCTTGGTCTGCACGTGGAAGAATACCCCGATCAGTCTGACTTGCAACACTAGATGGAGAGAAGTCTTATGTGTTAAGGTCAATAAAGAACTTTATTAAGGATGGCGATGTGTAAGGAGTGAAGTCAATGTCCATCCAAAACGAGCAAAGTTCGGGACAAGAGTGGTCCCAATTTATTGAAGAATGCGGGGAGTCTGAAGATCGGTTCGCAAAGTTCGAACTGAGTTCTTCATAATCGCCCCAAATTATTAGAGAAAGTGAGCGTATGGAACAGATGTGGGTGTCGATAGATTCTTGACTAAACTGATCATATGTTGCCACATTGAAGATTATGAGGAAGATCGATGTGAGCGAAAGTTACGGGTTCAACAAGAAATAAAAGAAATGCAAAATAGTAGACTAGCTCAAGGTGAGCAAGGGTCAACAAGGAAGGAAGAAAACATGCATGAGTGCGTGGTGATTTTGATCTTGACCCTAGTAGAGATAATCAATCAAACACAAAGTAATGGGTTCACCAACTGGACTCGTGAAGCCATGAAGGTTCAAAAATTATCTTTGTAAGTTTTAGACTTTATTTTTCAGGATATTATCTTTGAGTCCTTATAATGCTACTCCTATATGAGAGAGTACCACCAGAAAAGTATCTTGTACTTGTTCTCCTTCTTTGTCACCTATAGTATGCACTTTCTAGGGTCCTTATAATCCTTTACTGGATCTCTATTCAACCAAAAAAATAGGAGGGAGACGTAATTGAAATCACTACTTCGGATCTCGCTCGCAATGGAATCACCCGTGAGCATGCAAGAATCTACTCGGATTCAAGACAATGAGATAGACACCCCCATGAAGGTGTGGCCTAAGCTCAATACTTCGGACAAGGCCGATGCTCTACACAATAGAGAACATCATCGTTGACCAAGCCTTACCCGTCTACATATTATAGAAGCACCAATACTTTGAAAATCCAGACAATACATAAGGCATCCACAAACTAGGTTTTGGGCTATAATCCTTACGAAGTCGCTCTCTTACTGGGAAGGAGATCTTCCAATGCAACTAAAAATAAATGAGGGCTTTGATCACCCAAGGCAATGAGTTCGACTAATCAATTTTATTTAGGTCAAGTATTTTTAGCTGTTCTTTTTTTTAATTTTTTTGGTGTTATCACTTGCTTTGAGTAGATTCAATACAGACGACTAACATTTTTTGTATTTTCTTTGATTCCTATATCATAAAAAACATAGGGAGATAGCGAAAAATCAATGCAAGGTGACACTAAGATGTAAATCGTACCTTAGTGCCTAAATGATGAATGATCAGTTAGAAGACTTAAAACGCTTCCCATCTCTCTCCATGCGGGATGCAAAAAAAGAATTTATAAACCCATACTATATGCCGATGTGCACACGGAAAGCCTCCTAAGCCGACAATTGTTATACGTGAAGAACCAAATGCTAAACAATACGAGTGAAACCTAGAGTCCAGTCTTGGAGCCTCCTCGGTACCTACCACAGTGGGTCCTGCAAGCATTGTATGGAGTGCTCTCATTTCGTGTGGTTTCTAAACGTGATGTCCAACAATTAACTAATCTAAGTCCAAACACGAAGACTACATGTACATGCAAGATAATTAGGTGTTTGACCTGAGACTAAACGATCAAGCAAGCCTAAAAAGTAAGGGCTCATTCCACAAAACAAAAGAAAATAAGGCAGAAAATACAAATCACAAGAAAAAAAGTAAAATAAGGCTACAAAAAAACTCTAAAAATGTGGTTAGCCCCCAAGCGAACAAACACTTGGAAATTGGACCCGAGTGTCCAAAGTCCGGAATACCTATATTATTAAAAATTAATAATCCAAATATGTCTCTCTCTCTCACAAGAAAAATAAAAATCCTAAGCTATTGTCCTTTCTCTCTCTCTCTCAAGCCTTATGCTCTCTCTCCCATCAGATAGGTCAGAATAGATGGCTCCTCATCCCAAGGCTGCGTAGAATCACCTAGGTGATCCTCCTCTATCCACGGTCCCTCACAAGAAGACAAGATATGAGATGTCAAACAATTCAAAGTAGATAATCAAGTACCGAGATACAATCACAAAAAAGGCTTAAGCAAGAAAAGAGACAAAAGCTACTATACAAGATGATGCTCCCTGGCAACGACACCATTTGAAAAGTAAAAAAATAGGGGTCGTTAATAGTGACATGACAACTCAGACTCACTATCGCTGAAGCGACTACTCGAATCCTCCTGTAATTTGAACAATTAACCCACATAGATAATTAAGCAATTAAGAGTAAGATTTAAAACTTATTATACCCTGCTCAGAATGTATAGTGGCAAGCAAGTAGGGGTCGAACACAGGAAGCAATGGAGTAGAGTAGGCAAGATAATGCATCGAAACACAATTTATCTCTCAACTTCTTGGCCAAAATGATTTTTTATGGGCTTTCGATTTTTAATTTTTGTATGATTTTTTTATTTTATATTTTTGTATTTTTTATAATTTGTTTTTATATTTTCTTTTTTATTTTCCATTTCATTTTTATTTTAAAAATAATATATATATATATATAGTTTATATACAAAGTAAGTTATTATAAACATAATTAATAAATAAAAGCAGTCAAACTAAAGAAAATAAAATATTTTAGGGTTTTAAATATTTTTTATTATTTTTGTGATTTTTATATAATTTCGCTAATTTTATATATATTTGTAATCCAAATTACCCTAAAACAGGGATAAGATAAAAAGGACAAATTAAAATTGTGATGAAAAATAACAAACAATATCAATTTTTTCCCAAATTAATTTGAACTTATAAATAATAATGTAGAGAAAATGAGAAAACTTTTTGGATTTTCTAGGGAATTTTATAATTTTTTAAAAATGATTTTGGGGTTTTTCAATTTGTAAGATTTTTTTTTGGATATTTATGAATTTTTGGTTTGGATCTGTAAAATAGATAGATACATTATAAATATTTATATTTTTTGATTTTTAATAAGATTTTATGGTTTTATGTATTTTCTAGTGTAGATAGGGAATAAATATGCTATTTTTTTATTTTTATAAAATAGTAAAAATGCCATAAAATAGCATAAAAAATAGCATGGAACTTCAACGCAATATGCACTTAATCCTATTTTTTGGGATTTTTAGAGCACAATAGCTAATTAAAATAATTAGAGAGAAGAAAGAGAAACTACATTACCAGTAGGGGCATTTTTATAATAAAAATTAAGTACAGGGGACAACAAGCAATTTTTCTAAAAATATAAAACATAATTTAATGTTCCAAGGCCCAGTCAAAATACAAGAAAAAACTATAGGGACACAACTGTATAACTGCCACCTCACGTGGGGTGTCAAGTGTGTGATGTGGCCTAGACCTAGATGCAAATAAAATAAGTCTGGGGGCCTAGTTATAAAACTTCCAAACTACTTAGAATGTTTACAAGATTATTTTTTAAAATAGAAAATTGTGATGGTTTAGATGATATTTACTCACTATTTGCAGAACATGGAACGGTTGGAGGCCACTCACTTGACTCATGGCACACCAGGCATGCATGATACTGCTTTGCATTGGATGGCTCTAATTCAATCCATGACTGGAGATCAATGGTGCAAGTTTTGTTGGAACCATATACAACTATGCATCACCAAGAACATGGAAAATATTGACGGTTCTGGGTAGCCCTAGATGAATACACGAAGAAAAGTGGTCTGACGAGCTTTGATCTGCATCTCGCAGCTCCGACAGTCCCTCCGACCTCTGATTTTCCAGGAAGACTATAGGGGTTCCTCCCACACCGGGGAAGGGGTCAAAAAGGTTCTAGATGGGTTGGCTCGATCTGACAGAGGGGAGGCACCTACGTTGCTCCTGGAGTTCGATGGGTATCAATAAGGACTCCTCTCTATTGTTTCCTGCAGGAGATAGTTAATGGGAAAAAAACGAAGCTCCAGATAGATTCAAGTGGTCAGATGAGTGCTAGATGGCATGGATGAAGTCCTTCCGGTGAGAGATGGAGGAGGAAGAGCATGTCACGTGTTCTGTGGAAGGACATGGTGAGTGATCGAGCGTCGGGTGGAGAGCAGGCAAAGGGGAGCGAGATGAGCGTACTAGGAGATGTAGAGTGTGGCTAGGATGGTCTGAATGAAGTGGCAGAGCTGGAGATCCATCGATCAAAGAAGTTAAGAGAATCAAAATATCTATGCGCTAGGTACGAAATACAAACCTACACTGGGCTACTCATATCCTAAAGAACTAAAATGATAGAGTAAAGGAGAGCTTACAATCGACACTTGGCCAGAGGTGTGAACTCCGACGAGGTTGGCGGCGAGCCCATACCTCTTCAATTCAACACCGAAACACTTGCCAAAGAGTCGTTCGGCCTCGATCTATCACCATGAGCTCATATCAAGGCTCAACTATAGGGTTGCAAGGTGGAAGAAGGATCAAAAATAAAATTTTGGGAGGAGGTGATATTTTATATGCATGGTGGAATGGATACAAAGAACAAGGTGTGTCGGGCGGTACAATGATCCATTGGCCGAGGAATCGCTTACGCGTGATTCACCGATGGACGAGGTAGAAAAGTGTAGAAATGATCAAACCCAATCAATGATCGGATCGGCTTGGAAAAAAGTGAGAAAGAGTGTCAAAATGCAGGTCTGACAAGACGCAACACCCCAGTAAGAGAGTTCACCGAGGTCAACTGGCGCAAAGACCGAGTTGGTCAACTTGGACCAGCCAGGAAAAACCAGGATAGAAATTGCTTAGAAATTTGATATTATATATTAAATGATTTTATTGATTTTAAGTTATAAATAAAAAATGGATATTATTTTTCAAAATATTTTATTACGATTTTTATTTAATTTTTAGATGTTATTAATTGCAAGTTAGTTTCTAGGGCTCCATTTATAAGTATTATTATCTGTGTATTAAGTCATTTATTTTTATTTTGTATTTTTACTTATTATTTTAATTTATTATTTTATAAAATTATAACTTATTTATATACTTATTTATATATTTACTGTATTTTTATGATATAATATATACATTTAAATAAATAGGTTTATTTAATATATATGAATAGTTATTGTATATTCATCTATGTATTATGTACACATATTTTATTTTAATGTTTTTAACTTATGGCTTTATTTTAGTTTTAATATGTACGCATATTATAAATAATATTTACAAAATTATAAAAATATAAAATTATAAAACTTAATAAATAATAAATAAAATGAATATTTTAATAAGATATGGTATACAATAGGGGTCCAAAACTTTCACACCTTAACTCCAAAAAAATATGAAACACATTCATGAAAAAGCTTATTAAATGTTATATACAATCAAAGAGATTTTGATTTATTTTGAATTTTTATTTGAGAGATATGGGTCTGAGAAGTTGGGATTTTGGAATTTTATTTAGAGTGCAACTTTTATTATATATATACTATTTTTATATGAAATAAATTTTATATTTTTCTATATTTTATTATCTGCAACTTTCCTGTATAAAGTTTCTTTATTTTAGATATACAAAGTGAAAAATAAAATAGGTCCTAAAAATGAATAATAAATGAATAAAGAAAAGGGATTTTTATTGTATAAATGGCCCTTATCTCCCTCTACTTTATTCCTTGTCAACCTATTCATCTGGATGCCTAGGTCTCGAGGTTTAGGGTCGTAAAATATCTTTGATATTTTATTCTTTTTATTTTCTTTTCATTATTATACAATTTTAGCATTAAAAGCAGTATTTTATACACATATTATACAACAATGCATGAATGTTCATTTACATGAATTAAGGGTATTACATGCATTTACGTGAATTTTAAGGCCAACATGATAGAATAAAGATGATGAAATGGAGATTCATTAGGCCCATCCCTTAGAATCCACCTTCAACATCTCTATTTATGTATCCACATGTTCACTTCCACTTGCGAATACCCTCCATTTGTTGTTCTACCTCGTGCGATTTGTTCAACTCCCATCATGTACAGTGATCAGAGACTTGGAGTTGTTCCTCCACCCACTGTAGCTCCTCCATCAATTCCCTATTCATTTATAGTTTACATTTAGTTTTAACGCAAGGTCGAGATATGCAATCTCAAGCCTCTTATTCATGGTAGGACATTCATCTCCTGGAGCATCATACGAGGATCATAATCGGGAAGCAGCTAGACTGGAAGATTTGTTTGATATAGTCGTTCCTTCATCTGTATCAGAACTTTAAGTCACTGAAGAATGAACCTGCTCCACAACACTGTCGTTGCCTTGTCGATTGCCGCTCAATTGCCACCTCCACCTCGAAGATCTGTTATCCGTGATTGAGAATTGTACATATAGAACACCATTAGAGAGCCTCCACGACCCATCTCTAGAAGATAATCCATGGCCTGCATGTAAAAAGGGAAAGAATGAGCAACTCGTCCATGATTTACATATGATCGCACGACTTAAAGCAGTCTAAGTGTCGACGCTAGAGAAACCCCACCATCCCAGCTGCTTATGCAATCACACACACTTCATGTGCACGATTATTTTAGGGTAAATTGCAAAACATCTCCTGAACTCTAACATATTGCAAACAAGTCCTAACATTCTAATTAATATGTGCATCCTTTGTCACTCTCCAGTAATATTTCATATTAAAAACTAAATTCATTAGTTGTTAAATCATGCCATGAAAAGTTTTTAAAATTTAATTTGAGTCCTTCAATTGATACACACGGACAAACATGTGTTTTTCTGGGATAATTATGTTTTGAACCCCACTGTTGTTGCTTTGTTAGTATTAGCTTTAAACTTTTGCAATAATTTCCAGAATTAGTTTTCTTTTCTATTTTGCATGAAACAAATACTTTTTGCATTGCAAAAATTCTACAAAAATCATGTTAATCTCCTGCTAGTGTGTTCTTTCTCCACTAATTTTTATATTGGAAATTATTTTTATTTTCTATTTTTGATAATGCAAATATTAAATTGCCTTAGAAAAATGATAAAATTCTAGAAATGATTTAAAAATACTAAAAAATATTATAGTAATGTTTAAACTTATTTTAATTTCTGTACAATTTTTGTTTGAAAATCTTTCATTAAATCAAAAAATTCATATTACATACAGGTTCAAAAATATCTTATTAAAACTAAGAAAAATCAGAAAAATATATTTTTGGTCTTTGTTTAAAGCTTAATAATTTCTCTTTTTGTGAAAGCCGGTGTCCTCGATTTCTGAGATTATTTTATATTTTAAAAATCCAAAAACAATGTTAACTTTTTCTATTTTGCTTATTTTTTTCCATCATTTTGAAAATCTTAAAAAATCTAAAAATTTTTAAAAATAAAAAAAATAGTGAAAAATCCTCAAAAATACAAAAGTATTTTTACTTGGCTTTTCTGGATATTTTTCCTATTTTTAAAAATACAAAGATTGCTTATTGCCTCCTTTTTCTTTTTCTTTCATTCTCTTTGTTTGAAAAATTAGAAATATAGATAGTTGTAAAATTGAAAATCATTAGAAATTTGAAAATCAGATAATATAAAAAATTATAAAAATAAAACCCAGAAAATAATTAAAAAGTCAAAAATTCACAAAAAAACTGAGTAGTTTTCTTTGAGTTTCCTTCTTTTAGTCTTTGTTTTTTCATTGATTAAATGACACATGCTTAATAAATTGTTGCCTCCTTGAGTTCGACCTTGGGAGCTATACTAGGTTAATAATAGAATAGAAAAATCCATTCTCTTTTATTTCTTTGATTTGGAATAAAATAAAAAATTGTTTGATTTGGGATTTTGTGGGTTGCAACGACATTCACTTTATTCACATTATTTGCATTAAATAAAAACTCGTGAAATTCCATATATAAAAATGGTGCCGTTGTTAGGGAGGCACGACAAGGGTAGTTAGGTTTTCTTTGTGTTCTACTCTTGGTCTTGTACATATTCTATTTTCCTTTTTGTTTTTTTATTTCTATCATTTTCATCATTATTTCATTTGCTTTATTTTTCATAATGGCTATCTGACACATTTCTAGTTTCACCATTGTTGCGAGGGCTCGCGGAGCAAGGGATGCCATCTTAGGAGAGTCGACGCACCCGATCGAGGCAGAGGGTGAACGTTCTACACCTACTGGTAGGAAAGAGTAGTGTAGAAGGAACATGAGGAGCAGAAGGTTGTTCGACTTTTAGATTTTTTTCTGTCATTTTATTTCATTTTTGTAAATAATTTCTAATAATTTCTAGCAGTTTCCTATTTTTTCGTTGTTCTAAACACTATGGACACTTATCTTTTTTTGGGTCTATTTCACCAGGTGCTGGTGTACTATGGGGACCTCACCATATTTCTTTTATTTGTTTTATTTTATTCTGTTTCACGAGTATTTTGTGTGCTTGATCCCCTAGATTTCAGTTTCTATTTGATTAGGCCAGGTAGCATTAGGTCCAAAGCCCCTAATAGAATATTTGTTCTTATAGACATCGCTTGGGCTTAGACAAATAAATATGTGCTTCACGATAATAGAAATTTATGTTTAGGATGATTCTCGCATCTTGCTCATTTAGATTAGTTTAATTTTTATCTACAGATGATATTGCATGTAGACTGCTAGAGTGAGGTATGCCTTCGATCTCGTGCATGCATTCGTAGATTACATCATGCATTGGCTTTTCTGTATTTCTCCCAATGTTTTCTAGACTTAAGAAATAAAAGGAAATCAGAAATCTCATTACTCGTTTCATTCAAATATCCAAAAAAGGAGAAAAACAAAAATTAAAAATTAGGACTGCTAATAACACTTGGCCATAGAATTAAAACTTAACCATAGAATCAAACGTAACTCATTCACTTCATTGATTTAGGAAGAGCAACCCCCTCATTGTTTCCAGGTACCTTCCAGTCTAAGTAGGTGAGGACATAGATGCGAAGGACTAGAGCCAAAATTCATGGACTTGTGCTCTATGCTCCTATACATTACTCCTCGGTGTACGGTTGAGATGCAAGCACTTGCCTTCGACCCTTAGTAGTAGTAGTCTTCTCTAGGTTGGTGTATTCCGCCAGCTTATCCAGGTTCTACCTTAGGTGACATCACCCGTGAGCCTGCTTAAGTAACTACATTATCACTTAACTCTAAAATTGAAAAGACAACGATCGTACCTTTACAATCATTATTGCATTGAGTTGGTGAATTTGGGGGTTTGATTTGTGTTTGTGTATACTTGGTGTGAGTTGGTTATGTTCATCTTCTCTTCGTATTTAGTAGTCACCTTTTGTTTCCTTTCTTGTGTTCACTCTATTCTCTTTTCTTTTCACCCTCCCTATCTTCCTTATTTGTCTTCACCTATTGTCATTCTTCCTCTTTCTTGAGTCATGATGATGGATTTATGTTCTCTTCAGCTTGATCTTGCTGGTTTATTTTTTCATTCCCATCATAATTGTCCATCATGTCTTGAGGTTCGAACTCCGGCCAACCTCTCATAATCATCCCTTCTCTCGTCTTCTCTTTCCCTTTCTTCGTCACCACCCTCTTCAGTCCCCACGTTCCACTTTCATGTCTTACTGGGCATGCTGAGATAACAGTTAAGTCTTGTTGAGTTTACACTTAGCAAATGCGAGATATGGGTGACGTATATGTTGGGATGATGTTGCATCCATAGGAGATCACATTAGCAGTTGTGAGCTTCAGACGACATATATGTTGGGATGATGGTGCATTCCATAGGCGATTACATTGAGCAGATGCGAGCTTCAGATGACTTCTAAGCTGGGATAACTAGTGAGCAGGTAGATTCAGGAGCAAAGTCAATTTATACATTGAGTCCATTCATTCTATATTTAGAGTTCATTTATATAATGCTGACTTTTCTATGGGATGTGCACAAGGAGCCATATTTGCATATCTATGAGTATGAGGAGATTCACGAATCATAAGCATATTTGGATATCACTTCTGAGGAGATGATGTTGAAGAACTTCCCATTTTCACTTGCGGGCAGAGCCATGAGTTGGCACAAATGGTTGGGAAGGAAACTTGCTACATGGGGAGGTTCATAATTAGAGTTTAACAAAGACTTTATCCCTATCATAAAGCAGATATGATGCGGTCTATTATTAGAGAATATACCTTAGACCCCCAAGAGCCATTGCATGATTCATGGCTACGCTTTCTTAACCTCTTGAGGAGATTTATGGATCACGAAATCTTAAAGACTGACCTCGTACATATCTTCTATAGGGGGATCACCTCCAAGCGGTAAAGACTGGTCGATGCCTTGTATGGTGGTCTATACCACTGTCTTGACATGGATTCACTTTGGATTATCTTTGGAGAGCTTTCTAACATCTCATTGACTTCCCAGTCCACACGATATTATTTAGTTGAGATACCACATGAGGGAGATGCAACACCAGTTATGTGTGGGACACTTCATGAGGATTCAAGGACACACAGTAGCTAATGGATGTGGATACCACAACAACATAAATGATAGACGATGCAACATTCATCGTGAGTTTCCATTTTTAGACAGTGATCGAGTTTTCGTTGATCTTCCAGCTAGAGCTTGTGTTAGTTTCGCACTTCACAGTTCAGGATTCTTGGATACCTTTGTTGGTATTCTAAGAGATAGAGGAGGATCCCACATTGTTTCAAATGTTCTTTCAGCCTATTCAGTTTCTAGGTCTAGACTGGATAGAGTCCATTCCTCAGAGGTACTTCTCGATTCATATGGATATTGTTATCCATTCCAGCAGCTAAAACACGATGAGGGACACCAATTTGAGTTGTCACACATTGATAGTCCCATATTTGAGCCGTTAGTCCTTTAATTTGATGAGATTGATACATTACATGAGGACCAGATGATAGCCAGCATTGTCGTAGCATGAGGATCAGTTTCAGACACTTCTACATCTTCCTTATTGACTAGTACCACTTCTTGTTTCCATATTGTTTAGAGGCAGTCTTTAGTTGATGATGCATTTTGGTGCAAGGAGTGAGTGCTTGACAGCGGCACAGATACCCAATTAGATTGTGATTCCTCTTTATTTACTAATGAGTTTGCATTACTCCTTGATGGTTATCAGCAGGAGGATACCATCTACTCTGTGTACTCAGTTTCACTTCCTGAGAGTGCATCATATTTGTCGGATCATGAGAATGAGTATTTTGATTCTTTCGATTTTTTTTTGAGTTAGAGTTTTATCTCCTCGACGACCCTTGCGAAGATGAGTCAATCTTTGAGATATTCAATTCTTTCTCTTATTTCCCTACATTATATGCATCAGATATATGTTTTCTTAGCAAGTCTCCTAATATTGACTTTCCATACCTTTTTGAGATGGTGATTGACGTGGAGGATTCCATGATTGATCCCTTTTTCTCCACATTCTTTTTCTTCAGCTCTACCCTTTTACTCCATTCTAATCTTGAGTTGATGATTTATTTTGTGCTACCGATGCTTATTTTATTTTCCCTTCTATTTACTTAGTAGAAGACACCTGCTTGATTGCTTATTTGGGTGTCCTTGTTGTCATTGACCTCGTTGTTGTTCTCACATCGAGACGACAATGACATTATGGTATTTGACCTATAGATTCCATCCTGAATTACGATACTACTTTGTCCTAGCCTTTGCGTTCAGCTAGGGGCGTAAACTCTAGAGCTTGTTGAGAGGCACCTTAACATTGTCTGCTTTGTATATACATGTTTTGTCTTGATTTTTCCTTATTTCTTCTGTTCCAGGTCTCGCTTAGGATTGTTAACGCTATACTTAGTATGTACTTTATCCTATGTATATGGGATTGTAAACATCGAGTTTTTCATTTTTGTTCAGTTTCATTACTCCTCTTATTGACTATACTTAGGGATCTTTTACCCTAAGTATAGGAGGAGTGATATCGTGTCTTTTCTTCTATATTTCCATCATAATTTCTTATGTTCCCTCTCTTGTCCCTCAATTGTTGATATTATTTTCTATACATAGGGATCTTTTACCCTATGTATAAGTGGGACAAGTCGAGTGTTGATTCATGTACTTTCTTTTACTCGATTTTCCCCATTTTTACAATCTTCTATACGTAGGATTATTTGATCCTAACAATAGGAGGGATCATAGACTTCTATTCATTTTATTTTTTATTCTTTGAGTTGTTGTAGTACATTCTTTTCACTTTTCTAAACTTAGCACAAGTTATGTCTTCTTTTGTCTCTTCTTGGTCACTATGAGGACGTAGTTCTAGCGAAGAAAAGGGGGCTATCTTATATATTATATATATACTTAAGCCATAACTCACACTTTTGTATTTTAGTAATATGGCTATTATCTATAAAATTGGAATAAAAATATTTTGAAAAAGATTTGTAAATGTTTTCAAAAATTACTCGTAAACACTTTTGTAAAATGTTTTCTAAAATATTTTGTAAAATATTTAGTAAAATTATTTGTAATTTTTTGAAACAATTTTTATTTATAAAATATTTGCCAACCTTTGTAAAATTATTCTTGTACATTTTTTTGTAAAAAAGTTGTAAAATTATTTTATTTGTAAAATATTTGTAAATTATTTTTGTATCAAATATATATATATATATATATTGTACAATGGTTTGTAAAATATTTGAAAATAAAGTGTTTGCAGAAACTAATTGTAAAATTTGTAAAATGTTTGTAAAATTAATTTTTAAAAATATTTTGTAAAATGATTAGAAAAATTTTGTAAAATATATTTTAAAAGATTTTGTAAATTTTTAATGAAATATTTTATCATACATGTTATAAATTTCGGTTATAAAAATTATTTTGTAAACTTGCAAAATCCACGTGTGAATAAAATTCATAATTATTTGTAATGTAAATTCTTTTGTAAATTAAAATTTTTATATAAAACTATTTTGTATATAGAATCCTTTAATAAACTTTGTAGACAAAATCTAAATGTCAAAATTCTACAAAAATCTTGTAAATATTCTCTTTGTATTATTTTGTATAAAATGTATATAATCTTGTATATAGTTTGTGTAAAATTCTTTATAAAAGTGTGTACAAAATTCATGCAAGTTTTTATAAATATTCGTGATTAAAATACCATAAAAATTTAAAAAGATAAAATCCATAAAAATTTGCAAAATTCTTTGAAACACTTTTCAAAAAGATTTGTCTTTTGTTTTCTTTTCTTAACAAAATAATTGTAATTTTTTTTTGCATGTGCATTTGCATATTTCAAAATGAAATTGATGTTTAATCTATTCTGGAATAAAATTGAAGAATGGAGCTTGGTTAATACCTTATTCCACTTAATTTCAGAGGAACCTTATATGAGCTGGAAATGAAACTTTTCAGATCCTAGTGACATATTTCTTTGAGTCCACAAGACCATGTTCACATGTCATCTTGATTGGTCTTCATCTTTTCAGATCCTCTAGCACTGTTGCACCATCAAGGTAGTGACCAGAGGTTCTCCATCTTCACCCCGGTCGATCTTCCTTTATCTAGGTAACTTAGTTTTATTTTTTACTTAAATTGTTTTAGTTTATTTCAAACTTGTAGTAGAAAACCATAACAGACCTCTGATCCTTACAATCAGAGGTTCTTCACCTTTACCATCCCCTATAACCCACCTTCGACATATCCATTGACGTATCCACACCTCCACTTCCACTTTGGAATCCCCTCCCTTTGTTGTTCTACCTCGCACAATCTGTTCACCTCTGACCATGTACGTTGATAGGGAACCCAGAGTTGTTACTCCACACGTTGTAGCTCCTCCATCCATTACCCTTTCATTTACAATTTGTTTTTAGTTTAACGCAAGGCCGATATCAGCAACCTTGAGCCTCTTATTCATTGCAGGACATTCATCAACTGGAGCATCATATTAGGATCATAATCGAGAAGCTGATAGATTGGATGATTCATTTGATATCCTTCAACCAAAGAACAATCCCGTTACATCCGATCCATCTCTTAGAGACGGGATATTATTCATCTAAGAAGCATCACACCGCCTCCTGGAGTCAAACCTTCGTCGAGCAACTCCAACAGAAACACTGCTACCCTGCATCACCTAGAACCGCCTGAGATCCGCCGTCCCTTTGTATGCATCAAAACTTTGAGTCACCGATGAATGAACATGCTCCACAACAGTATCATTGCATGGTCGTCGCATCAATGCTGCCTCCACCTCGAAGATCTATCATTTGTGATCGAGAACTACATCGATAGAACACCACCTGATAGCCTCTGCGAGCCTGTCTTCAGAAGATTATCCGTCACCTACATGTAAAAAGGGAAAGAACGAGCATTTCATCCAGGATTTACAGGAACCGTGCTTTCAGATCAGATAGCACAACCCATAGCCGTCCAAGTTTCGATGCCATAGAAACCATGCCATCCCAGCCGCTTATGCAATCACGCGTGCCTCAAGGGCATGATTATTTTTGGGTAAATTTTAAAACATCTTATGAACTCTGACATATTGCAAACAACTCTTAAGATACCTATTCACACATGCATCCCATGTGACTCTGCTGTAAAATTGCATATTAAAACCTGAATTCAATGGTTGTTGAATCATGCCTTGAAAGCTTCTGAAATTTCATTCCAGTCCTTTTACTCCTACACATATGACTGGCATGTTTTTTCTAAGATAATTGTGGGTTGAACCCTATAGTTGTTTCTCTATTAGTATTAGCTTAAAACTTGTTCAATAATTGCAGTTTAGTCGTTAAATTTCCAGAATTAGCTTTCTTGTCTATTTTGCCTGAATAATACTTTTTGTGTTCCAAAATCTCTACAAAAATCGTGTTATCTCCTTCTAGTGTGTTATTTATCTAGTACTTTTTGTTTTGCAAATTATTTTCATTTCCTTTTTTTAATAATTCAAATATTACATAAATTTCTCTATTATCCTTAGAAAACTAATAAAAATTGGAGAAATGCTTTGAAAATCATGAAAAATTATTGTAGCTGTATTTTAACGTGTTTTTATTCATGTACAAATATTGTTTGAAGTCTTTCATGAAATAAAAAATATATATTACATAAAACACCCAAAAAATCTTATAAAATCAAGGATAAACCAGAAAATTATATTTTTGGTCATTATTTGAAGATTTAATAAATTCTCTTTTTGGCAAAATTGGTCTCCTGGATTTTTGAGATTATTTTATATTATAAAATTACAACGATAGTGTTCTCATTTTCTATTTTTCTTATTTCCTATTTTTAATCATCTTGAAAACCTAATAAAATATAAAAATATTTGAAAAATCAGAAAATAGTAAAAACTAATAAAATACACAAAAATGTTTTTACTTGATTTTTTATGGACATTTTCCTATATTTTGAAAAATACAAACATATTATTTGTTTATTCCTTTTTCTTTTTTTTCATTCTCGTTGTTAGAAAAATTAAAATATAAAAAATTGCAAAATAAAAATTAATTAAAATTTGAATATCAGATAACAAAAAAAGTATAAAAATTTAAAATCCATAAAAGGTTAAAAAGGCAAAATTTCACAAAAATCCAAGAGTATTTCTCTTTGAATTTCCTTCTTTATATTCTATGATTTTTTATAGATAAAAAAACCTTGCTTAATAATTGGTGCCACCTTGAGTTCATCCTTAGGAGCCATACCAGATTAATAATATAATAGCAAAAATCCATTCTCTTTTGTTTCTTTGATTTGGATTAAAATAAAATTCATTTTACTTTGGAATTTGTGGGATACAATGACATTCACTTAATTCTCATTAGTTTCATTAAATAAAAACCTACGAATTTCCGTATATTTGCGTTTCTATCGTACATGATCGAGTAGGGCCCTACCATAGATGGTCTTCCCACATTGTGTGGAACATCAACTTAGTTCGAAGTAATAAGCTTAGGCCACATCCTCATGGTGTGTCTGTCTCATCGGTTCGCGTCTGAGTAGGTCCATGTACGCATATAGGTGATTCCATTAATAGTGAGGTCCGAAGTAGTGGTTTCATTTAGGCGACTACATCCCTCTTATTCTTTGGCTGACTAGGGATTCATGAAGGGTTAGAAGGACCTAAAAAAGTGCATACAATATGTTACAAAGGAGAAGTACAAGTACTGTTTACTTTTCCGGCAATACTCTCACTCCTATATGGTTAGCATATTAAGGACTTGTTAAAATATATGCCTGAAATAACAACTCCAAAATTGAAAAGATAAAAATAACCAATCCTTTACAGCTTCATAATGTGTTGAGTTCGTGAACTATATTGTGTTTATATGTATCTAGATTATGGTTCAAAGATCAAGTCCTGCATACCTACGCAAATTTTATTATATGTATCTCCTCTTTTACACCCTACTCATTTCGATCATTTCTACCTTTTTACACTCCTTTTTATTCCTCGTTGACCATAGTATCCTTCTTCCTGCATCGATCCTCTTTTGCTTCATGATGTCAATCCATGGATGGTTTAGTCAGGACTCCGCTGACACCTACATCAACTCCATGGACTCAACATCGTCAATAATTTGAGGTGATTCCTGAGAACCTACATCAGACCTTGTGTACCTATCTCCAAACTCCTCATTTTCACTTTTCTTTATCTCCAAAGAAACTAGGGCCACTCTTGTCCTAATTCTTTATCTTGCGAATGAATGTCTATTTCTGTATACATCCTTTATTCCATTCACAACCATCTGGGATTGCGCATAATCTCAGAGTCATCATTAATGCTGACATTCAAATTCATAGCAGTATGATTTGGATTCTTTTACATTGCAGATAGAAGACAGTCACTATCATGGATCCCAATCCAGAATTCATATCTCCTGACTCAGACCCGGAGATGGATACCTAGGGAAAGGGCAAAGGGAGGCATCCACCTCAGCCAGAGCAGGGTTAAGCACCCAATCAGAACTAGGTGAATGCTCAATTATTGGCTTCCATCCAAGCCATCTTGCAGCAACTGAAGGAAGAAGCCCTTGTATAGACTACAATTCAAGATATGTTGAACGATATGAGGAACATATCAGCAACAAGAGGAGGATATGGCGAAAGACCACGTGATGATCCATATTAGGAAAAAGAGGGGTCAAGGAATGAGAACCCCAAACTGACATTGAAAGAGACATATAATCCTGGGGGCAACCATGTATCCAAGTGGATTCCATCCCATAGGTGCATGACCACTTCATGCTGAAGCCTCAGTTCCTTGCTCTTCTACCTACTTTTCACGGGAATACAAATGAGGAACCATACATCCACATGCAGCAATTCTCTCTCATATGCAAAACCATGTGCTACCCTATCATCATGTTAGGAGTAGTGAAGATGATTATGTTTCCTTTCAGTCTGCAGGACAATGACCTATACTTTGTCAATCATTTGCGAAAGGTTGTGATGACCTGGGAGGAACTTAAATCTCCCAGTCAGCTCAACCAAATGCGATCTAGGATTAGCAACTTTTCTTTATAAGCCCACGAGTCCATACATGAAGCTTGGGAAAGATTCACTAATCTATAGAAAAAGTGCCCCGACCATGGCATACCGAGGACCATCCTGGTCCAACACTTCTTCCGGGGTCTAATTATCGAGAGATAAAGATTAGTTGATGCTACTTGTGGAGGATCCCACTTTAACAAGGTTGAAGATGTAGTTCGACAGATCTTTAAAGAAATGGCCAAATAAGAGGTTTCCCTCTCCAAAAGCCATTCCACTTGGCAGTGTCATGTGAGGTAGAGAGAGATGAGAGCTCCAACATCAGCATAATTACAAGCCATCTCTCTAAGGTTGACATTATTGAAAAGTGGTCATAGGATCTTGAGATTCTCACTGTGATCGAACAGAGGATGCAACACTTGGATAAATTAGACCAAATAACCAAGACGTTGGAGCTGCTGGTGAGCACCATCAGTTCATGCCAGTCAGCGACACCATCATCAGAGACTCCTGCTGAGAAGAAAGATGAACCATCACCATCACAACTCAGCATGTATACTACGTGCAGGTTCTCGAGAAGGTCCTACTGCAACAACAGATGGTGGTATACCATCCACTGCTAATCATCTTCTGTTCTAGCATTTCTGCCATCACCCTTGATCAAAAAAGTCAATGATGTTTGGAGTAATGACGTATAACTAGCCTGTCCTATCGGACAACCCCATGGCCAACCACCCACCAACCAGTCATACCACCAACCTCTTGGTTTTGACAATGCATAGTCCTCTAAGCCTCAGCCTTTCTATCAACATCACTAGTCTCCACAGTACTGCAATAGATAGAGACAGTCACAGATGTACCTGCAATCATCGAACCGTCTGTACTAGTTGTACCACCAGTATAGGACTGCACCTCAGTCACAGTATGCTCCTCCATATCAGCACTAGTATCAGCTTCCTCCTCCTCATCAACAGTACGAACAACAACAATCTCAACCTCTGCACCTTCAACCGTTGCATGGTCAACACACTAAACCTTCCGAGGTAGTTTCAATGGACCCAAGCCTCGTTTACTTGGCCTAATTGTTGAAGGGAATAACAAAATGACAAAGAATCTAAACGACCTAACAACCACAAAACTCGCATCCTGACCCATGTTAAAGCCAACCCCAATATTTTCAAGAGAAAAGAGCACGTAGAATGTGATGACCCGTCTATGCTAGTAGAGTCAGCTGATAGTTTTGTTGAATCTAATGCTATTAATCTCACGAGAGGTACGATCTTTCCCATGTCTACAAGTACCAAGGGAAAGAATAAAGCTTCATCTGGTGAATCATCATCGTCTACATCAATTGTGCCTGCTACATGTTAGAGTGAGGAAGAAGAATAAGGAGGAACCATGCCAAATGTCAGTCACCACCATCTCCAACAATAAAAAGAACAAAAAAAATCAGAAAAATGAAAAAGACCAAAAAGAAGATCGTAGTCAAAGTGAAGTTGCGCCAGTCATGGAGAAGCTAGTAGCAGCGGTCGATCCAGAACCAACCGACGGATCGGAGATTACCATTTTTGAATGTCCACCATCAACACACTGTCATTTCTAGAATGTATACCTTTTGCAGTTTTGATGTAGGGAATATTGTTGACAAGAATTATGTCGTAAATAAGAACAATGCCTTTGATTTTAGTTCTGTAAATATTCCTTTTCCTAATGCAATACAGAAATCCCAAAAAAGTGCAAAAAAGTACATTGTTTGATCCAGGTGTTGTGGATATTGTCACAAAATTTACTATTGAGTTACATTTTATGAAAGCCATGAAAAACATGCCTGCTATGAAGAAGGGCTTGAAGGAAGCTTGTATAAATAAGAGTCGACCGAATCGTAATAAAAGACGTCAGTAAGATGATAATCACATCCCTACCATGGCTATAGTTGCAGACATAAGCAATCTCCCTGAGAAGAAGAAAGACAAAGGAAGACCATTGATCAGATAAAAGATTTTTGAGCAAGTCTTCGAGCGAACTCTACTTGACAACAGTTCTTACATCAACCTTCTGCTCTCATCATTACTGGAAGAATTTAGATTGGTCCCATTGAAGCAAACACATATGATCCTTCAATTTGTTGATCGATACATCAAGCGACCCCAAGGTCTATTGGAAGAAATTGTCATAAAGGTGCAGGACATGTAGTTTCCTGTTGATTTTATAGTCCTTGATATGGACTTTCATGCACTATTAATTCAGACCCCAATTATCCTAGGACGACCATTCTTGCGCATTGTAGAGTCCGTGGTTGACTATGATTATGGAAGGATCACATTCGGTTCAAGCAACGACAAATCTACCATAGACATAGTCAGTGAGCCAAAAGTCATATATGATGAAAGTCATGCAGCATCGCCTGAAACAGATTGTAACCTTATTGCATAAGTCAGAGATACAAAACTCTCGTTGAATGACACATGGACCATGGAAATCCTCTCTCCCAAGGAGTATGAGGAAAGCATAGTCGACAAAAGCTCCGATTTCATTTGGGAGGCATATTCCCTGATGCATCTATTTGACTCAGAGGATTCATTCCTGTCAAAGCATGATGACTTCATTGTAGATTTTTTTGGCACATTTTCAGTTGAAACACATGCCACTGAGGTGAGCAGCACCTCCAAAGTCGAGGCAGATCATCCATCTACTAGCACGATTTCCGAAGTAACCAAGAAATAGGATTAATTAGAACAAGAATAGAATCCACTTCTGGAAGGCCTTAAGTACGCCTATCTTATAGGTGCAGTAAACATGTATCTAGTCATCATCAACAGCAGGCTGATCTTAGATCAAGAATCTCGACTTCTCGAGGTTCTAGAATAAAACTGCTAGGAACTTGGTTTCCCATAAGATTGGATACATATCAAGTAGGAAAAATTCTTATCCCAAATCCATTTCTATCAAGGGGAAGATCCCCTATTATTTACGGAAGGAACATATTGCATTTGGCACCAGTGTATTCCATAGGAGGAGCATCATAGTGTCCTCAAGCAATGTCACTTGCTCAAATTTGGTGGACACCACTTCGGAGACAAAATGATAGCGAAAGTATTATATTATAGCCTCTGGTGGTCGACACTATTCATAGATGCTGCAACATTTTTGAAACACTTTATTTACTGTCAGAGATTACAAGGAACCCTTACAGCTAAAATTCCATGCCCCTAAAGTTAATTTAGATTTCAGATGTATTCAATGCTTGGGGCATCGATTTCAAGGGACCCTTTCCCAATAGTTAGGGATTTGAGCACATCCTTCTTGCCGTTGATTATGTGAGTTGCTGGGTTGATGCTATCCCTGCTCGAGCCACAGACAATTGTATAGTTTGTCAGTTTCTGAGAAAGAACATCATTTCATGGTTTGATATTCCAAAGATGCTAATATCAAATGGGGATAGTCATATCATTAATAGAGAGGTCAGAGAATCAATGAAGGAGTACAACATCAAGCACCGAGTCATGATCCTTATCATCCGATCAATGACATGGAAGGAATATCAAATAGAGAAATCAAGGCGGTCTTGCAGAATCTTGTGAAGCCGAAAAAAAGAATTTGTCCCAACTCTTGGACTCCGTCCATTGGCATACATAACCATTTAGAAGTCTCCCTTGGGCTTGTTGTCCTATCGTCTTGTGTATGGAAATCCATTCCATCTTATTCTGGAACTGATCCACAAATAATTATGGGAAATCAATATCTGCCTTGGAATCACGTAAAGGTTGTTAGCAAAGAAAAGAGGATCTGAAAAAGCTCCTGGAATTTCAAGACTATGCTTATTATAACACCTTGATGTACAAGGAGAAGGCTAAACACTGACATGACTGATACATTAGAAGAAAGACCATCGATACTGGACAAAAGTGTGTCTATTTGATGTAAAGTTGAAGATATTTTCGGGAAAATTAAAGAGTCAGTGGACATGGCCATTCAGAGTGAAAGAACTGCGTGATAATGAAAGCATCATGATATCAAAGATGTTATCTATGCACAACCGCTCGTCGTCAACGGTCAATTACTGAAGCCGTACCTTGATCATGACACCTTCTTAACCATTGTCGACTTAGTGCAAGTGATATGCAATGGTGAAGCCTCCACATCCTCAAAAACATTGAAAGATTCATAGAATGTTCCTAAAAAACTTTTCTTCTCATTTTCTTCTTTTCTTCTTTTCAGTTGTATGCTTTGTTTTCCTCACTCATCGCTTCTATACTTAGGACATGCTTCATCCTATATAAGGGGGATGAGTGATCTCCCATGTTCATTCATTGATCCCCCTCACATGTTTTCTCTCTTGTTGATATTTTTTGCCTATACTTAGGGATATCTTACCCTAACTGTAGGAGAAGACATATCGAGTTATGATTTGTTTATTCCCTCACTTGACCTCACTTCCTTGTGTACATAACTGTTACACTTAGGATTATTTGATCCTAAGTATAGTGGGGATGGTCGACTTCTCATCCTTTCCTTCATTATTCTTTAGTTATTGTAGCATAGGATCCTCTATACTTAGTACGAGCTATGTATTCTTTTCTCTTCGATATATGAGGACATAACTCAAGCTAAATATATGGGGGTCATATATAATATGTATATACTTTAGCCATAATTGTACTTTTGTATTTTCAGTATGTATGACAAAAATACATTAATTTAAATCATACGTATTTAGAATTCACTAAAATTCTTTGTATATACCTACTAATAAATCAGGTAAAAATGTTTTGCAGAATGTTTGAAAAATGATTTGAAAAATTATCTGAAAAAAGTTTGAAAGTTGTTTGAAAAATATTTTTAAAATGTTTTTAATCTTTGTAAAATGTTTTGTTTATAAAAATTTCTTTTCTTTGTGTGAAATAAAGTATTTTGAAAATCTATTTGCAAATGATTTGAAAAATAGTTGCAAAAATAGTTTGAAAAATCTATACATACCATTTGTAAAATTTAGCAAAATGATTTTCAGATTTTGTAAAATGTTTGTAAAAACTATTTGTCCAATTAGTTTGGAAAATAATGTTTTCAAGAGTTTTGTAAAATTATTTTCAATTACTTTGAGAACTGTGTACATAATTCAAGGAAATGATGATTCTTTACATACCTTGTACATACAATATTGTAAATTCCTATTACCCAAAACTTATAGATAAAAGGATGCATGCCCATGTAAATAGCGTCATATACTACCTCTTTGTTCCACAAGCATTTATTTTGAAAAATCCTAAAAATTTGCAAAATACAAAATCTCAAAAATATTTGCAAAAGTCTTTTAAAAAATTGCATACAAATTTGTAAAACTTTTTCACAAATACATAAAAAGTTCAAACTAGGGAATTGCATCAAAAAAATATTGTTCTTGCATTGTACATATCATTCTTATTTTTCATAATAACATAGAAAATTGAACAAGTCCAAATATAGTTTGAAGATTTGATCTTGGATTAGACATTAATAAACTTAGTTTCAGAGGAACCCATTGAGGACTGGAAGTTGAGATGTTTCAGGTCGCATTGACTTAATTCCTTAGGTTCCATAAGACTATGTTCATGAGTGAATTCAATGTGCTTAACTAAGACCCTTCATATCATTTGTAAGACTCTTGAGACAGTGACATATCTGGAAACCTCTAAGCTAATAGGGTTGCTTCATCAATGGTGGCTCATGAACCATTCTAGCATATATCCACTAGATGCTATATCCACTAGATGGTTGAAGCTGTGCAAAGTCAAAGAAAATATCTAGCATATATAAAAAATTCCATAAAAATTGAAGCTTCTGACAAACCCCGCTTCTTTGTGAAGAATCGGTTACACTGACCGACTTCACAAGGGAATGAATACTATTCTGGTCCATTCTCATTTCTTTTCCATATGTTCTAACTCTTTCCCATTCGATTGTAAATACCACGAGCACCTGACCATAGAAGGGAATATCTATCTCTATGAGGATGAGTTACCATAAGTGTAGATGCCTTGATGGTTCAATGATTTTGTCTGGGAAGAGATGAACAAATTCACACACATGGTTATATTAATTTAAGGTAGCAAGAATATGCGACTGAGAGGATCGTTCTAACCTGACTTTGAAATGGACTGTATGATAGGAGTATGGAACCTAAGGGATGTTATGTCACACATCCTGACTTCCATGTAGTTCTGAATACATCATTAATCCAAAGGCTTTCTCTAAGCTCAGAACTTTAACTTTATTAAGACTGGTTTAAAAGTTGACGATTATTCCAAATTATTCCTTTTTTATTTGTTTTTTTTATTTTATGCACTCATTGCATTAGTGTTTTCTAGGGAGCATAGGAGGTGATGAATCTACTTTTCATCACCTTTATTCTTTCATGTTTTCCATTAAACCCTAGCTATATACATGTAATATCATTATTTTGTACAAATTAAGGTTCATTATTTATTGTATAACTATTTTATATTACATTGTTTGAAGCCAAAATAAAAAAACAAAAAAAAAGAAAATAAATAAAATTCCAAAGACATTTTATGACCCTAAACCCCGAGACCAACTTAAGAACTGATTTAGTCGACAAGGAATAAAGTAGGGAGATATAAGGGCCAAAAGTACAATAAAATCCCATTCTTTTATTCGTTAATAATTCATATTTAGGACCCATTTTATTCTTTATTATTTATACCTCAACTAAAGAAACTTTGTACATGAAAGTTGTAGATAAAAATATATAAAAAAATATAATTTTTATTTCATACAAGAATAATATAAATTGTACATTTTATACTCTGAGTAAGAATAAAAATCTCCAACTTCCTAGGTAGATTTCTTCTCAATAAAAATTCAAAATACACAAAATCAGGTTTAATTATATATAACTTTTAAATAATTATTCAATGAAGGTTATTTCACTTAAATTGGAGATAAGGTGGGAATGTTAGGGTTTTGGACCCCGATTATATAGTATACATGAATAAAATATTCATTTTAGTTACTCTTTATTATTTTTATAACTTTATATTTTTATAGTTTTAAAATATCATTTATAGTATATAAACGTAATTAGAGTAGAATAAAACCATGAAGAAAATACAAGAATAAATTGGTCTATATAAATACATAGATGAAATACCTAAACTTATACCTATAAAAAATATATCTCCATTTAGTTAAATATACAAGAAAAATCTAAAAATACAACAAAATATATTTTTGTATATTAAATAAGATGTAAATATATAAATTATGAGAATATAATAAAAATACAAAGTAAAAATAAAATAAACATGATATAGTAAATAGACTTATCAATAAATCCCTAAAAAGTAATTGTAAATGAACCCATAAAAATAAATAAAAATCATAATTCAATACTACAGAAAATATGTCAACATTATCTATGACCTGAAATTAATAAATTCATTTGCTATTTATTCTTTATTTAATAAGGCATTTTCTCATTGCATTTTTCTGGTTGGCCCCCGTGGACCAACCAGAGCTCAGCTTTTGTTGACCCTAGATCAACTACCCTGCTCTCTCTTCCTTAACTGTAGACTTGTCAGACCTGATTTTTCTTCTTTTACTTGTGCCGAATCCATATATATTATCTCACTGAACGAAGAACGTCTATCTGATCCCCGTAATTTCTGTCCACATCTTAGATTTGATCTACTTCGAGCTAACCAAAATCACTAGATCTTTAAGCCTCCTTGGCCTTGACTATAAATACAACCCTCCCCTTTCTTTGATTTTGTGCGCCGTCCCCTATCTTTTTAGTGCCTCCAACTGAGTGTATGTGAGTTCTCCAGTAATATAGGTAACTTCGCCGTGTCTTGGGGCATCGTAGGAGGAGGAGAGGAGGTACATACAACGCTGTGACAACATCCTGGTCCTTGGCTTCCCGACCAAGTAAGAGCCGATTCTTTTAATTTCCTAGGTAGATTTTTTTGTGCAATTTCAATTTTGTATTTAGTTTATTAGTAAGATATGTAGAGTATTGTAGATTTAGATTCTTTAGTTCGTCGGAGCCGTTAGGGTTCTGGCCATTTCACTATAATTGACCCTCGTTCCGTCACAACAAATATCCCATTTCCATCCCCATCCATTTCTCCATCGATCCAACCCATCCAAGCCCTTGATCTTGTGTAGAGAAGTCCCTAGGTGTTCCTTCCTCCGTCACACGTTGAGCACCTTCATTCCCCTTCAAATCACCACGATCCTTGACAATAGCGACCCAAACTTGATCACCTCCATGTTGAGAAACTTCCCATTATCTTTGCAGGTTTGGAGGAACTCATATAAGGGGTCTTTGAAGTCAAGAATAGAGCTCCATGTGCCTGATAATCCAGGCCCTCTCCGATGGGGCCAGGACTCTTTTGAGACATCCTCCAACAACATAATGTCAAGGAGATTCCATAGAGCATCTCGAGAACTCAGGAGGGGAGAGTAGAGAGAATTAAAGCCTTGCATGCAGTTGTTCTTGGAGTTATTCTTCTAATACACTCCAGAACCGTTAGATCAAGGGCCTCTCTCTAGACAAAGCAGATGATGCCTGATCAAGTGAAGCCACGGCCACTAGATCTCTACCCGTAGTGTAATCACAACCATTATCGCCAAATCATCATCATTCATTGTTGAGTCGCTACATGTTAAGTGAGAAGATCTCAATTGTCAGCTTGTGCGCAAATAAGGGGTAATTTGCACTAAGCCCCTTTGCCTTTTATAATTCTTTTTAGTTTCTAAAATCCAGTCTTGATTGTAAATAAAATTGTAAAATTTATATTTAGACTGCTATAGTCTCCTAATATTGTGTTCGTGTCCACCCCCTCTCTGCTCACAAGGCTTGCCACATGATTTAGGCATTTTGCAAGCGTACCCTTCAAATTTTATTTATTCACATTTAATGCATAAAATTGTACATTCATTGTACAATTTTTTGGAAAAGTTTTATATGGGACCAGAACTTTTGTATATTTTGCAAAAAGCCCCTTCCAGGGAATTTTTAATTTAAGAATTTTGTGGAAAATTGCATGTATACCCTAGATTTTGTAAAATGGTTATGAAATTCAAGATTACTCTATTTTAATTGCATATAGGTCCCAATCAATACCTTGAATTTTACTTTCTTATTTATTTTAATTAAAAATAATGCATGTTTGTATTTAATTTTGGAAAAAATACCCATAAATACCTTGGTTTATATATTTTAATAATTTGATTTTTAATTTGAACTTTTAGGCATTTAAATATTTATTAAAATTTAAAAGGTGACTATTTTGTCCATGTCTAGTTATAAAAATGCATAAAATACTTAAATGCCTTTAATAATTGTAGAGATATATAATGTCTATTATAACCTATATCGAATCCAGACCAAAAACAACTAAAAAAAGAAAAAAAATGATAAAAATTTAAAAAGCGCCACAATCCAATAAAAAATTAGGAAAAATCATTAAAAATCCCAAAAAATGTTTATTTTTACTTCGAATATTTCTTTATATTATTTCTATGTATTAAGATTGATTGGAAGAATTTTTGACACATTTCACAATTCTTTATCTTCGAAATCATATCAGCCTATTTATTTAGTCCCTGTTTCGGGATCTTTTGGACTTTAAAATATATAAAATTTTTGCAATTTTTGGAATATATATAAATATATATACCATATACTATATATATATGTGCATATATAAATATATTATCTATATACTTATATTATGTCCTAATATATTCTGTAGAGATATATTTGTATTTTATTTTCAATAATAAAATAGAAATTAAAAATTTGCAAAATTTAAAACCTCAAAAATTCAAAACCCTTAAAAAAGAAGGAAAAAATTACCTTGTTTGCATGTGATTGTCTCTTTCCCTACCCATATGTCTATATATATTAAGATATATCTATATTATTATTATTAATTCACATATATAAGTACATTCTTTACTAATTTAATAGAAATTATTTTAAAACTAAAACACTCATAAAAAGACTTTAAAGACAAGTATGTATGTTGATCAGCAAAAACCATAGGCTACCGAGCTTGCTCTCTGTGGTTCGACCTCTACATGCTTACATGTTATACACTTTGTTGTAGAGTATAATAACTGATACCTCACATTTTTTGCTATTCATTGCTTAATTTTTTTACATTGTGGGTACTTGTTGATCGGTCATGTGGTCTTGTGAGCAGTCATCTCGACAACACTATATCTTCGCACTCCATGAGGATAATTTTCGACCCTCGCATGATCCTTATCATCAATGGACACTCGACTTGTCCAGTTTGTTTTGATCATAAACTCTCAGGTACCCATTTAAAAATGATGGGTAGGGTGCCCGTTATACCATTACATGTGCTCTGTATAAAAAACCTGAGGAGTACTCGTGGGTACCTAGTTGGAAGCAGATTTATAAAAACGCTAATGATTAGATACAAATAACAATTTATATATTAGATGATTATTACGTGTTTTAAAAATATATATGGATGCAGATACACATATCGGTGAATATGGAAAATATATTTTCAAATCATTAAAAATGAATACTGGTATGAAATGGATGCAAATTATATAGGAAAAATAATTGAATAAAAAAATGCATGGATAAGATTAAATTTATATGTATGGGAGGGCTCGTACATGTATATATTTTTAAATCGAAATATGTAAATGGATGCCAAAATTTGAATTAGCATATATGATAATGAATCGAATGCGATACATACAGATACACATACATCCTGTCATTTAAACACAATAATAATGTATACAATTGAATACGAGTTGTATCGCATACACGTACGCACACGCACACACACATGCACCCACCCACCCACACGTGCGCCCGATCGTGCCCACACCCATGCCCACGCGCACACACCTGCCCATGCCTACGCACATACGCATACACATACTCATCACAATAACCAAATGTGGTGATAACTAATAGAACCATTTACAAATAGGAATATATACTTATATGTCGTTTGTCATGTTATCCTCTGATTATATATTTTTACATCTCATTTATCAGCTTTTGATTAATTATGAAGATGAACCTACACGAATGCTTCATTATGGGATTGTATTCGATTGTATTCTTTCCAATTTCATATATTCATATCGTTTACATTATTCACATATGTTTATATATCCTCATTAATTTATTTACTTACGTTTATATATACATATATGAATTCATTATGTACCGTTTAAATTTTCATGTACTAGCATTATCATTATGAATATGATATAGATATGATTATACATAGTTGGACATATCATTTACATTTTCATGCATGCCACATTAACTAGAAGTATCTCTATTTGTCCCCACGAGTACCAGCGGGGTACCCACAAGTGGCCAACATCCATTGGAATTAATCGGGTACCCGTTGCAATTGGGTACCCATTAGAATGGGGTGGGTCGACACCTGACCCAATACCAGCGAGGCATGGCAGGTCATGATTAATTGGAACGAGTACCTGCCCCATGGACATCCCTACTATTTTCATCTTTTCGAGTGATGAATCACATATTTATCATCCCTCCCCGATGAATCTCAAATTCACCAACATCATATAGATTAATTAACACTCTATCTTAAAATATTCAATTGATTTAACCACTAATTAAAAATTATTAATATTATGCACTTTGTAAATAATTTTGGCTAGTTATTGTAAATAAGGAAAGTCTAGTTATTATTTTTATATGTCTATAGTTCTCTTTATTTTATACATTTTCTTATATATCTAAAATCCCATAAAATGTAGTGTAATATTGTAAATAATATAGTTCATATTAATTAATATTAAAAATACAAAAATAAATGACTAATTTAAAAATATATTTGTGTTCACTAAAATACTTACATAAATAAAACTATGTTTATATGATGTCTTTTTGTTTTAAGTTATACACAAATGTTGTAGATCTCAAAACAAAAACCACTTTCATGTGAAACACTTTTTGATTCGACTCATTTACTTTTTTATTTTTATTTTATTTCATTTTTTACAATTCTTTAAATTATGATTAGACCACGTGGCCTCTAACTAGCTTGCCACGTGTTGACCCTTCCTTAAGCCCCGCCTAATTTCTAGACCGTTACATATCTTGATTAAATGTCCCATAATGCATCATCCCCACCCTCATTATGATCGCTTGATCAAATGATTAAGAGGCTTCCATCTCCTCTTTGGCACCTCCATTTAGCACCTCCATTAAGATCATTGAATATTCAGATCCCATGTGTCATGTTCCTCTACAGGAGACAATTTTTCGCCGGTTACTCTTCCATCATTTTCCACAACTCCTCTAAGTGTCATCCCTTCCTGTATCTAGTACCATTTGATGGCCCTTCCATTATTTTTCTTCTCCAACTACTTTTCCTTAGCTATCCATATTAGCGTCATTAACCATTGATGGTTGAAACCATCTCCTCCAGCTGCTAGAAGAATTCACAAAACCATGTGATGCATGATAGCTGAGCCACATCCTTCCTTGTGCGAGGCACCCTCTAAGCCCCTCCTTACTACCAATGACAAGAATAGAGAGAAAGAGAGATATACAGAGCGAATAAAGAGGAAGTAACTCTAATTAGTGATGCTCGAGCTCCATGCTAACCTAGCATGTTCGAGTGAAGACCAAGAGATTCGCAGGCTCCAGAATACACTCCGTTCATCCCCGAGTTTCTTCTCTGATTCCTAGGTTATCCCCTTGTTTCCCCCTCTATTTCTTCTCCAATTTTATTCAAACAACAAACATACCTTTACACTCATTTGATCAATCATAAACCATTAGAAAATCACCCTCGTCTTCACATACAATTCCATTCCTTTCGTCTTCGTCTCCAGAATATTCTCTACTTAGATCATCTCTTTCTTCCTACAAGAAAGAAGAACCGACTTAGGCCCTGCTTCCAGTTACTTCACATCATCTATTTAACCACTATTCCATTCCATTTCATTTTGACTATGTTCCTATCGCTTGCAAATGCAGTGATTCCTCAACGATCGAAAGTTCAAACGTTGCTATGATAAACTCTTTCATCTCCAATGAAGCTACACCATCCCCATGATTCAACCATAATGGCTTCCTAGACTCTCCATTGCCTTCTTTAGGACTTTAGTTATGTGCTCTGACCTTCAACACCCTTGGAGGGAAGAAGAGGAACTCCTTGATATTCGTAGGATCATATCAACCGAACTATCTTATTTTTGGGGTGGTTCCACAAGATTGGATGATAATCAAGAATGCCAATTTCCTTTTCGATATCCATTTTACCAATGAGAAGATTCATACTTGTTCAGGGAAGGAGCATATTGCACTTGACATCAGTCTATTCATCAGGAGTACACAATTATCCTCGAACATTATCACAAGCTTGAATTTGGTAGACACCATTCTGGAAGTAAAACAACAACAAAGATATTATAGTGTGGCTTTTGGTGCCCACACTATTCAAGGATGCCAATCAATATGTCAAAGCCTATAATGGTTGTCCATAGTTGGCAGGGTTATTTTTGCAATATAAATAGAAGGTGAGGGGCACATGCAAAAATATGTAGAAGTTTTGAAATATATATGCAAATTTTAAATTAAACATAATAGCATAAAATTAGAGGGGTGCTTTATAAATTTACACATCTCACGTAGTGGGCCACGTGAGACGAGTTGTTACATGCCTTAAAGGCAATATTCAATAAATGCAAGGGTTTATTTACAATTTTTACAGAGAGTATAATCCTTAATTAAATATTTATATGACTTCTTATCTATTAAGAAAAGGCAGATGGGGTTATTTATAATTTAACCCTCTAACATGCTCGGATTAGGTCGTTCTTGAGCAACGACGTATCCGATCCTATGGCTCTTAGGACAAGATGCTTCACCTGGTTGAATGCTCCACATCAATTACGGAGTTGGAGTTTGGATCAGAAGACACATGTACTATAAAAAAGAACGCCATGAACTATGTTGGGCCTTGACTTGTATCGATGAATCTTGCCTACTATGACCCTCTTTCTTCTCTCTAACAAGATCAGAAGCTCCGTGGAGCCTCACCGCATCAGCTGGTGGGCATTTATGAGTCTCCATTTCATCACCTTTATTATGTCATTTTTGCCTTATAAACACTAGATAATGTGTGTAAATAGCATTAATTTTTACAACTTAACATTCATTCTTTATTTCATAAATTGTATATAAATATCATTTTTAATTACAAACTCATAGAATAGAGCACATAAAAAATAAGAATAAAATGCCAAAGATATTTTATGACCCTAAACCCCATAACCTAGGCATCTTGATGACTAGGTTGATAAGGAATAAAGTAGGGGGAAATATTTTATTTTCCATTTTTTATTACCCAAATAAAGAAACTTTGTACATAAAAGTTGTATATAATAATATATAGAAAACTACAAAATAGCTTTCATGGAAAAATATATATAGTGTACATCTTATATTCTAAATAAAAAACCAAAATCACAACTTCCCAAACCCATATCTCCTAAATGAAAAACCGAATATATCAAAATCACCTTTAATTATATATAACTTTTAATAAGATATTTAATGAATGTTGTTTCATATTTTTGAAGTTAACCAGTGAAAGTTAGGTTTTGGACCGCCATTTTTTAGTTTACCTAAATAAAATATTCATTTAATTGTTACTTATTATTTGTATAAGTTTATAATTTTATAATTTTATAAATATTATTTATAAAATATGTACTTATTTAGAACACAATAAAGTCATAAATTAAACATTAAAATAAAATATGAAAACACATAGGTAAATATACAATACATATACCTATATACTTTATAACCCTATTCATTTAAGTGTAAATATGATATCAGAAAAATACAAAAAAAAATATTTATGTATATAAAAATTGAAGGATATGGAATTATCCTCAAGCGCATCATGGAAGCATGATCGTCGTATCGAATACAATGCAGACCGACTAGTCGAACTAGTTGTTCTATCCAGCGGAATTAAAAAAATTTTCATACGATGAAACTACATGATCCATGAATGGTTCTCGGATCGTTTCATCTATAACCACAACAAGTATAAGGAATACCTCTTGAAGCGTGGTTGATCGAGTCTCTAAGAGAAGAGACCTCCCATCTCAAGTCCGATCGTCGGAGATATTGCTTGCGAGCGTGGGGATGAACCGCGTAGTCCTCGCAATCCAACAAGATGATCCAAGCACGGTTGCTCCAGATCTCGTTGTACAAGATCGAACGTCTCTTTCATAAGCGTAGTACTCCAAGAAGATAGAGAACCGAAGAAAGTCGAAGCGGCGGCTCGGTGGCGAAGGCGACGACGAGTCTCTCTCCTCTAGGGTTGGTGACAGCCACCAAGAAATAGAGAGAGAGAGAGGTTGGCGTGTAAGAAGAAAAAAGAGAGAGAGATGGCTTCAATATTGCATAGCCCTAGAGAGCATGGTATGCCTCTCTATTTATAGGGTTTTGGGATCCATGGATCTCAATCCATGGGACATATAAAATCAATGGATGAGATTGATTTATGTCTAATCTAATGGTGAAGATTGTTGTTGGTGAAACCAACAAATTATGATCTAATTTAGATTAAAATATATTTGACAAAATCAAATATAAATCAATCCTAAATTACACCAACAAATAAGGAGAGAATATACATGGAGATTACATCTCCCATGTATATACATGGTGGACTGCCACCCATTCCAAATAGGACATGGGTGCCGCCCACTTGTTTCCCAATGGAGGCAATCTCATGAGATTTCATGAGATTGCATATCTCCGTGGAAATCTCTCATTATTTATTTCCAACAAATTTGTTGTGATATATTCTTCAAAAATAATTCACAATTAATTTTGAGAATATTGTAACCTTACCATTGAAAAATTGTGAATCACATTCACAACCCAAAACCACATATAATTTACATTATCAATTAATTACAGAATGTGTATCCAATACACATAATAATTAATAAACAAATATAATTTATAATTAGCTCTCTTTAATACATTATCAATCACATTTATAATATATTATCAATAATTGGATATCTCTTTCCATATTATTCTTATCCATAATAATTAAATCACATTTAATTATGTTGGATAATTTCTACACACCAAGATGATTAAATCACATTTAATCATTATTTCTTCATCGCTTAGATATATGGAATTATTCTTAAACCCTTCAAGAATAATGCGATTTCTCCACAGATACTTGGAGATAAGCACATGGCGACTGTATTGTTCTACGTATAGTGACTTGAATGTTGAGATCATATCTCAAATCCAGATCCCATGGATCTCCCACTAATGCTTGATCAAATCAAGACCGTAGACCTAATCTTATCATTGTATCTGAATCTCATTCAGAACAATGTCCTGTACATGGACTAAGATTAGGTGACTACTCTAATGAGAGGAGTCACTAAAATCCGAACCTGTTTCATCTCTCCCTCAGAATGGAAGCGTCATGGTTATACAATCGTTTATGATCACATCACCCTCAGGTATTCCCAATACCTGTACATCCCTCATACTAGAAGACCTATGATCATTCTGAAGATAAAGATCACTTTTACACTGTCATCTTCAGGGTTTGATCATTAAGTTTCTCAATCTTGGTCACTGGGAATTGGTATAGATCATATGCTTTCAAAAGCATACATATTACCTTCAAATTCATGTCACGCTTCCAAAGCATGACGACCATGCATGGAATTTGATCAGTCCCAATACCTAATGAGTGATCTCATGTCTTCCGGTTCATAAGCCCTTGGTTAGGTCATCAACCTACTGGTCTGCCAAATGTACATACTCAGACATATAGAAACACATATGTCTCTGGTTAGAGGATGCATTCCTATGCAGTGACAGCATTCAACATAGGTCTTTGGTTATCTCGATCTCGTCAAGTCAACCCACTGACTAATCTAATCTGACAACTCTGAATCACTATTCCCGTGTAGAGGACCTGCATCAAGAGGTCAGTCAGATATCAGCCATTTGAGAAAAGGATTGCCATCTCCTACTCATGTTGGAGATCATCACTTAACAATCATTTGATGATGCTTGATGAGTCCTCTATCTAACTCCTTAGATATTCATCCAAGAATCAGCCTCTATGATTCATCAGTGAATCAACAGCTGTATGATCATCAAGTTGGCCATGGTACATAACCCTTATTGTACAGAGGGACCTTATAGTGCATTCATTCATTCAATCTCAGAAAGGGAGTTAAAAATAATCAATAACTTTTATTAAAAAATCATTTATTACAATAACATTTATTGTAGGAATGGTTTGCTCGGGGGCTCACGTTGCTAACAATCTCCCACTAGCCCTCAGAACCATTCAGGTACAATCCTTAAATCCATAGTCATTACAGGTTGGTCGAAAACCTTCTGTGTCAGAGGTTTGGTAAGAGGATCAGCAACGTTATCGGCAGAGGCCACCTTGGTGATGATGATGTCACCACGCTTTTGTATCTCCCGTATGATGTGGTATTTCCTTTCCACGTGCTTACTCTTTTGATGCCATCTGGGTTCATTTGCCTGGGGAATGGCTCCCCGTGTTATCACAGAGTAACGGGATGGAAGTATCAGAGGAAACTACGCCATGCTCCAGGACGAACTTGCGCAACCACACCGCCTCCTTTGCAGCATACGATGCGGCAATGTACTCGGTTTCTGTTGTTGAATCTGCAGTAGTGTCCCACTTCTTACTTCTCCAGCTCACAGCACCACCATTCAATAAGAACACAAACCCTGATGTCGACTTTCGATCATCTACATTTGATTGGAAGTCAGAATCTGTATATCCCAAGACATGGAGATCACCATCTCCATAGACCAAGATGTAATCTTGCGTCCGTCTTAGATATTTGAATATGTTCTTTATTGCATTCCAGTGTTGTTCTTCATAGCAGGATTGGTAAGGACTTACCACTCCCACTGCATGGCAGATATCTGGCCTAGTACACATCATGGCATACATTAAGCTTCCTACAACTGATGCTTGAGGACATCCAACCATGGCTTTATTTTCCTCAACAAATTGAGGAGTCATTCCTTTAGACAGGTGGATACCATGTCTTAAGGGTAGGAATCCTTTCTTGGAACTATCCATACGAAATCGTTCAAGAATCTTCTTAATGTATCCATGTTGTGACAATCCCAAAATTCTCTTTTCTCGGTTTCTGAACAACTTCAGGCCTAAGATGTAAGAGGCTTCTCCAAGATCTTTCATCTCAAAGGTATGGGATAGCCAAATATTCACGCTGGTCATCATCCGTGTATCATTCCCAATGATAAGGATGTCATCTATGTAAAGCACGATGAACACAATGGCGCTCCCACTAAGCTTCTTGTATTCACAAGGTTCATCAGGATTCCGCACAAAATCATAACTCTTTATGGTTTCGACAAATCTGATGTTCCAGCTATGAGAAGCTTGCTTGAGCCCATAGATGGATTTCTTCAGCTTGCAAACTTTGCCATCCTCGGTTATGAAGCCATGGGGCTACTCCATGTAGATATCCTCCTCGAGGTATCCATGACGAAAGCCGTCTTGACGTCCATCTGCCAGATGTCGTAGTCAAGATATGCAGCTATAGCTAGCAGTGTCCTGATGGATTTAAGCATAGCCACGGGAGAGAACGTCTCATCGTAATCGATGCCTTCTCTCTGTGTGTAGCCCATGGCTACGAGTCGTGCCTTGAAAGTCTCTACGTTCCCATCATGTCCCCTTTTTCTCTTAAAGATCCATTTACACCCAATGGGTTTTACCCCTTTAGGTGGATCATCTAGGGTCCATACACCATTCTTTTGCATGGAGTCAATCTCTGACTTCATTGCTAGCATCCATCTATGCATGTCTTGATCCGCAAGTGCTTCATAAAATGAAGTAGAATCATTGTCAGTCTTACTTGACACATGGAATCCATACCTTTCAGGTGGTGCAATCACCTTTCGAACTCCTTCGAAGAGGTATGGGTGTTTCATCTTTATTTATCTCTTCAGTTTCTGGTCTCGGAAGCTTAGAATCCTCAGGGGATTCAATGAGTTACTCTACTTCATTTTTGTCTTGACCATTAAGGAAATCATCTTCCAGAAACTTCACATCTCTAGAGACAAAAACCTTTTGGGTCTCAGGGTCATAGAGCTGGTATCCAATACCATCATTAACATACCCAATGAAGTAACACTCACGAGTAAGAGATTCTAGCTTACTAGCATCCACGTTCTTCGCATTGACCAAGCAACCCCAAACCCTCAAGTGATTAACACTAGGTTTGGTTCCATACCACAGCTCAAGAAGAGTCTTAGGCACAGATTTGCCAGGAATCTTATTTAGGATATATATTGCAGTCTCTACTGCATATCCCCAGAAAGTAAGAGGTAAATGTGCTTTGCTCATCATTGAACGGACCATGTCCATGATGGTCCCGTTGCGTCTTTCAGCAACACCATTAAGTTGGGGGGATCCAGGAGGAGTGAGATTGGAAACAATTCCATTCTCCTTAAGGTAAAAATTTCTGTTTTGCATCCCTCATGAAGAGAGCTGGGAAGCACTGTAAGTCTTGTATCTGATCATTCATCATCTTGACACAAAGGTGATATTTCCATCCTTATATCTCCTTGCATTTCTTTCCTTATATCTCCCTCTTTTTCTAGGAACCTAGGTTTGAAAGAAATTCACAAAAAATCATTAGGCGCTTATCTCTGAAAAATACTCAAAAAGTGAAAAATCAAAAATTAAAATAAGGGTATTTCTAAATAAACTTTGCCCCTAATTACAAATCTTAACGTACATCATTGTTTGGAGTTCACGAAGCCCTAATTGTATTCACGTACGCTCCAGACAGAGTGAGATACAACCCTTAAGTAGTAGAGCCAAAAAAACGATCTTTGGATACCACAAGTATCATTTGGGACCGACAAAGTATTGCCACTTATATCGTATATAGGCAAGTAGGGCCATGTCGATGGTGATGTTCTCACCTTATGTAGAGCATCCGACTTGGTCTGAGGTATTGAGCATAGGGCACTCCCTCATTAGTGTGTCTGACTCATCGTCTTGCATCCATGTACCTCAATTTTTAGGGGAGTTGTGGTTTCACCTATCTGCTTCCTCTCTTTCTCTTTGGCTGAGTAGACCCCCCGATATCGATATCAAGGATCCCAAAAGTTCAGATCACAAGATACAAAGCAGGTGGAACAAGTACGTGAATACTTTCCTGATTGTATACACTCTCCTCTAGGGCTAGCCATTAAGGACATGTGACAATTTTTGCTTGAATCGACACTATTGAGAAGATAAAAAATCCGAACCTTCACGGCTTCACAAATGTTAAGTTGGTGAGCTTATTTTATTTGGTGTTTGTTTGGATCTAGAATAGGGTCAAAGATCTAGTTCCGTACCCTTGTGCCATTCTGCCATTTCTCCTTTTTACATTTCTCTTTAACCCTTGCTCATTATGAGCCTTCTACTATTTTACACTCTGTTTATTTCTTATTCATCATGGTATCTTTCATCAATTCATCTATATCCTTTTTTCCTTTAAGATGTTGAATCCTGGAAGGCTTCAACGAGACTCCATTGATGCCCACATAGATTCCATTGGTTCAATGTATCTAATAATTTGAGGTGTTCCCCAATTACTTGGTTCGGACTTTACAAACCATCCCCAAGGCTGCTCGCTTCTTCTACCTCCCACATATCGGGAAAACTCTCTTCCCAGGTTCTAAAATTCTTGGATGGAGATTGATTTTACTCCTTTTACTTCTCCATCATTATTAAAATTCAAAATTGCTTGTAATTCTTATATATTCTCTACATATAGTGCTTACATGCCAATTGATTGGTGAATTTTCCCAATTGCAGATCAAGACCCCAATTTGGAGCCTGAGTATTCACAGTAAGATTCAAAGATGGCTCCCATACGTAGAGGAAAGGGACTCTGAACGTAGAACATGTCACAAATCAGAATGGGTTTTTTCTCTCTAGTCCTCATGGGTCATGCCTCACTTGGTCTAGATGGCACCTGAGAACGTTGAGGGCTTTATACACCTAATACAATAAAGTTTGATTAATCGATTTTAATTAGGTCAAGGTTTTCTTAGTAGTGCCCTTTTTAAATTTTTTTGGTTTTCAATTTCTTGAGTATTTTTCAAGCAAAAGGCCTAACGGTTTTATCAATTCTTGCTTGGTCTATGTGGGAAAAATCATAGGTAAAAGACAAAAAAGTAATGCAAGTTGGAAAATGATGATATGATGCTCAGTCAGAAGACTTACAATGCTTCCCATCTCTCTCCATGTGGGATTCTAGAAAGAAATTTTAAACGTACTCTATATGCAATGCAACAAGGAAATCACCCTAGGATATGAGCTTCTATTATTGTGAAAAACTTATTCAATTTGACTAGATCTCACGTGAATGATATTAGGGATTTGGACCTAATTAACCATACATCTGTTCATAAAAATACAAGGGTTCATTTCACAAGACATAACATAAAAATTAGATAAAATTACTATCACAGAAAACTAATAAAAAGAAGAGGAAAATATGAGGAATAATGATATAAGACGATGAAATCGCAAAAAACAGTCAAGTCCCCCAAATGTGAGAGTCTAAGTGTTCATGCGTTTGAGTCGTGTATTATTACGAATTACATGAATATCTCTCTCTCTCTCTCTCAAAAAACTAAACTAAATATAGACTAAGGCAAGTATGCTCGGCTTATTATCTCATGTGCTACTCTGTCCTACTGGTGGCCAAAGAACCGCTGATCTCAATGCCTCTAGGGTGCATAGAATATCCAAAAAAATCCTCCCTTGATATGCATGTGAAAATCCAAAAATTCTATTGGTTATGTGTTCCACAAAACGTTGGAGTACATTCATTGAAGTGACATATGAAAACCTCAAAATAATTCAACAATTAACAGATAAATAAATTAAGCAATGAAGTAAAAGTGTGGAGCTAATGTTTATTTTATTTAACTCTACAAAAGATGTGTATAGTTCAAGTAGTATAGATAAAGGTGTAAGGTGGTCTAGAGGGGTTGGTCAACAAACAGAAATGGGAGGAAATGGTTCGTCGGATCCAGGCTCTAACAAACTACGATTTGGTAATTTAAATCTAAATACATAGTTAAAGTATAAAACAAAAGCAAGAATAAAAAACTAGGATGTAATACAAGCGAGAAAACTAGGAAAAAAATTAACTCGATTGCCCAATAAGCCACGAGATGATACCTCACAACCAAGATAGTCGGAGATGGTGGAAAGCCTCTTCGTATCGCCTATTCGATCTACCTATATTTAAGACAAAGGATATGGCATCTCCTTCAGGCCTTTGGGCTTGAGAGGAGGAGAGGAAACATGACCAAGAAGATTAAAAAAGGAAGGTGAAGATCGGGTGTGGCTTTTTACAAGTGATAGGAGGCTACAAAGATCGATGAAGAACGAACGACACGATGATGCAATCCTCGAGGAAATACTCGGGCGTAAAAGAGTGTTCATCAAGGAAAAAAATCAGCGAGGAATCTATCCTAATGGGTAAAGGAATCAAGGGGGATAAAATTGAGAAAATGGGCCAAGAGCCTTTCTGACACATGCGCAAGTATATGTCAGTCAATTGACCAGGGTCAACTAATAGTGCCACCTGGTTGGTCCATACGGACCAACCAGAAAATACCGAGCCAAAATTATTTAGAAATTAAAAAATAAATAGTAAATGCATTTATGGAAATAAAGTTATAAAATAAAATAAGTTTCATATTTTATATATTATTTTATTATGATATTTACTTTTTTTCGAGGTGCTTTACAATAAGATAATATTTAGGGTTTTATTTCTAAGTATATATTTATTTATGTTTTAGGTCTTTTATTTTTTTATTTTCTTATTATATTTATTTATAACTCATTTTTCTATACATAAATATATTTTTATTATATTTTTTTGTTATATTATTTATACTTAAATAAAGATGTATACTTATTATATAGGTATAAGTATATGTATTTCATCTATGTATTTTTATATATTATTTTATTTCAATATTTCAGGTATACTATACAATAGGGGTTTAAAACCTAACTCCAAAAAATATGAAACTACCTTCATGAAATATCTTACTAAAAGTTTTATACAATTAAAGTGCTTTCGATAAATTTTTGAGTTTTTATTTGAGGGATATCGGTTTGGGAAGATCGTGTTCTGGATTTTATTTAGAGTATAACGAGTACACTATATACTTTTTTGCATGAAATCAATTTTGATTTTTCTATATACACGTTCAAAGTTTCATTATTTCAGATAAAAAAAGTATAAAATAAAATAGGTTCCAAAATGCATTAATGATGAATAACTAAATGAGATTTTTATTGTATTACTGGCCCTTATTTCCCCATATATTATTCCTTGTCGACCTAGTCATCAAGATGCCTAGGTCTCGGGGTTTAGGGTCATAGAATACCTTTGACATTTTTATTCTTTTTATTTTCTTTTATTTATTCTATAATTTTGTCATTAAAAGCAGTACTTTACACGATATTTATAAAACAAAGAATGAATGTTAATATATACAAATTAAGACTATTTACATGCATTAGCTAGGGTTTTTAAGGCCAAAATAATAGAATAAAGGTGATGAAATGGAGATTCATTGTCTCCATAAACTTGCCTTTACTGGTCTCTAGCAAACACTTACATAATAAGTGCATGAAATGAAAACAAAGAAAAGAGAAAGAAAGTGGATTAAATTTGATTGTCAAACTTGTCTTCACAAAATCAAAGTTGGGAGCTTAGGTCGAACCTTTGGAATTTTAGTGTGGTCGAAACCTTATTGGGAATCAGATTTGAAATGCAATAGCCTTCCAGAATCCTGAAATTCTGCACGTCTCCTCAATAGCCAGATCGGAATACTTCAACTCATACAAAAAGCCTTATTACTATGAGTCTTACTTGTACAATGTGTGTGATAGTGGCTCCCCTCAACTGAAATGACAAAGAGACTGACTTCTCCATCATGAAGGCCCAATGATTCCCCAATTAAGCAACTCCTTCCTCGAGGAGTGGCGTATTCCCTTCTAAGTTCAAGTGACAACAAGCTCAAGAGGAGGGGGTGAAGAGAAGAATGAATGTTAGCCACTCTAGCTAACTATCGTACGATGCATGGCCAATGTAGTCAAGCCATCCACCTGCAGGCTCACATGATCTGACTTTGAAGCTCCAGATTTCTTATTGACAATATAAATATGTACACTCAGGCAACCATTTTATTCTCAATGAGGACTATCCACTTTGTTGGAGGTTTTTTTTTTGAAATACTATATACAACAACATTTACCGAAGGGGTTTTTTTCTCTAACCAGTGTATTATCCCTCTTTTGAAGCATTATTGCAACACACACTCTCCTGTCTTTAGACCTCTCTGCTACTGGGCAGGTTGGGGTGCACTTCTTTCCCTAGACGAGGACAAATGTTTCCACATGCGTGCTTCTCATACCAACAAATCCTATCCCCTCAACACTCCAACTGAGTTGAGCCAAGTGAAAGGTGCAGGTGTCCAAGTTAGGTCATTATCAACAAGAGTCGATTATGTACTCAGAAATACTCTACTTAGGTAATCAATAATCCATTGAACCAAGTTTCATGATTTTCAAAGAATTATGTCAACTAAACCTGAAGTACCTCAATTTTGGTGTCTATAAGGTTCCTGTAATTTGGTATATTTAATGTCCAACCAAGCTCCAATCTTCGGATTTTTCATAGGCTTGTTCAATTATCAAACTCAATTTGAAAAATGTGAGTGCTATGCTAAAGCTGTGTACATTGCAGAAAAATATTTGTGTAATGCAATTTTCAAAGTTGAACGTTTTATGGATTTTTTAAAAAAATTACAAATTTTTATGCAATTTTTCAAAAAGATTTTTTGAAAATTTTTGGTATTTTTGGCTTTGCAAATGTGTTTTGTGATTTTTGAAAACAAAAGTTTTTGTATAAAAATAGGTACAAATATTTACATGAGGATGCGTTTTATTATTCACAAGAGTTGTGTTTTTATGAAATTACAAGGGATATGTAATTATTTTTATAGATATATTTATATAATTAATGAAAAATTTGGTGTGATGTATTATTCCTTAAACTTATTTGTAAATGATTTTACAAACAATTTTAAAAAGAATAGTACAAAAAAATTTTTACAAACATTTACGAACAAATGAAAATCATTTTGTAAATGTTTTTCAAACAGTATGTACATATTTTTCAAAATATTTTTGCAAATATTTTCCAAACATTAGCAAATAGTTTTTCAAACATTTTTATTTCACACAAAGAAAAGAAGTTTTACAAAAGAAAATTTTTACAAAGGTTGAAAACATTTAACAAAATATTTTCCAAATTGTTTTCAAAAGATTTTTTCAAAATTGTTTTCAAACTATTTTTAAACATTTTAAAAAATACATGATTTATTAATCAGTAATGACAAAAAGGATTTGAGGAATAATATGCATCTTTTATTTTGTGATTTTAAGTAATTTAATAGTATACATGTATCATTTTAGACATAATACTGAAAATACGAAAGTACGAGTTATGGCTAAAGTATATGCGCATTATATATGACCCCCTATATTTAGATTGCGCTATGTCCTTAGGCTCCCGGGATTCGCGGAGGAGGCATTTTCTCTCAATTGCAGCTGCACCTTCAGAACTCTCGGAATCAGAGAGAACAGAGAAGACATAACTCGTACTGAGTATAGAAAGACCTAAAGAATAAATGAATGAAGAAATAAACAAATGAGAAGGCGAAAATCCCCCCATACTTAGGATCAAATAATACTAAGTACAACAGACTGTACACAAGGCATGGAGGGCTAAGGGTGGGAATGAACATATCATACCTAGATTGTCTCCCCCTATACTTAGGGAAAGATATCTCTAAGTATATATTAGAAGAGGAGAGAGTGGAGAGGATCAAAGAATGCAACAACTTGGGGTACACAACCCTATACTTTGGATAAAGTATGTCCTAAGTATAAAAACTGACAAAAGGGGGCGACACATTTTTGGTAGAAAATGAAAATTAAAAGAAGAAAAGAAGAAAAGATAGATGAAGATTGAAGAATGATAGAAGATAATGTACACATCGCTCCCCTTATACTTAGGGTAAAAGAGCCCTCAGTATAGGCAACAATAAGAGTGATGAAACGAAACGAAGAAAGAATACTCAGCGCGTCCACCCCCTATACTTTGGACAAAGTACGTCCTAAGCAAGGCACATATAAAAATGGGGTGGATGAGCGATACAGTGGATTGACAAAAGTAAACAAAAGCGAATGTACAATGAAGTGGATATACAAAGGATCAAGAAGGTATAAAGCAAACCTTCTTGCGGGACCACTGAGGGATGCATATGACAAGGTAGAGGTGATATCGAGGTCCTCAGCTAGCGCAACTCGATCAGGGTCAACTTGGAAGGTATCCTTAGTGGTCCTAGGGAGAGAAGGCACATACGGGTTAGTGGAAGAAGCGTGGCTAGGTCTGACCTTGGGTGTCTCGAAGATGTCAAAGTGAAAAGGCTCAAACTCATCAATGGAAGTAGTCACATCAAGTCCAGCCTGACGAATCTCCCCTATGTAAAAACAAAAGGGAACAAACTCATCTTTGGAAGTAGTAAAGTCCTGTTTATCCTATAAGGTCTGAACTGTATCATCAATGTCATCAAAAGGCTTGAATTCTTTTATAAAAGCAATAAGATCAAATTCAGACTCATTAATCTCTATAATGTCTTCCCTTTACTCAAATATGTCAATCGTGTAAATCCTACTGATGCCATTAACGAATTGTCATTCATAGAAAGAGGAAACTCTAAGGTCTACACTTTCCATATCTTCATCCCAATAGAGGAATTCTCGGATCTCATCATTAGTCATAAAGCATACCTCTCTGATATCAGTAGATAGGTCATAGGCCTTGATGTTCGCTAACACAAGCATGCTCTCGTGGGATTCAGGTCTCTGGTTGGTGGTATGTATGGTGATCAGCACATCGCTCCGATATCAGAATGGAAGCGAATCTCTCCATATCCATAGTCAATTACCTCTCTTGTAGAGGCAAGAAAGGGCCACCCTAGAACGATTGGAGAGCGCTCCATAGGGATGGATGTCTCCATGTGAAATATAAATAAGTCTGTAGTCAAGATAATGCCCCGAATCAAAATGACGATATTCTCAAGAATACCCTTCGATCTCTTTATTGATCCATCAACGAATCGAATAATCATCCTGGTTTTCTTTAGTGTTCGAGATGAATAAGATGTACCGATGAGAAGGGTATTATATTGATTGATGCACCACAATCAAGGAGAGTGTTATCACATGAATGGTCCGAGATGGTGCAACTCACAAGATTGAGATTTAATAATAACCAGCAAATTATTTTATGAAATAAAGTTATAAAAATATGTCTGTCATTTTATGTATTATTTTATTATGATTTTTATTTATATTTTCAAGGTGTTTTATAATAAGTTAATTTTTAGGGTTTTATTTATAGGAATATTCATCAGTGTTTTAGGTCCTTTTTTATGTTGTAATTTTTATTTTATTATTTTATTTTCTTATTTTATATATTTTCAATTCATTTTTATATACATAGATATATTTTATTATATTTTTTGGTATATTATTTATTCTTAATCAAATAGGTATACTTATTATATATGTATAAGTATATGTATTTCATCTAAGTATATTTATATATTATTTTATTTTAATGTTAATGGTTTGTTCTAGTTTTAATATGTACATATTTTGTAAATATTATTTACAAAAAAATATATGAAATTATAAAATAATAAGTAAAAAATAAAATGAATATTTTATTTGGGTATAATATACAATAGTGTTCCAAAACCCAACTTTCACATACTAACTCCAAAAAATATGAAACCACCTTCATTAAATAGGTTATGAAATGTTATATATAATTGAATTGTTCTTTTGATACAGTTTGAACTTTTAATTGAGAGATATGTGTGTGAGAAGTTCGAGTTTTGGGATTTTATTTAGAGTATAAAAAGTGCACTGTATATTATTTTTGCATGAAATCAATTATATATTATTATTATTTACAAATTTGATGTTCAAAGTTTCTTTTTTTGAGATATAAAAATTAGAAAATAAAACAGGTCTCAAAAATGTATTAATGGTGAATAAATACATGAGATTTTTATTGTATTATCGACCCTTATCTCCCCCTACTTTATTCCTTATCGAACTAGTCATCAAGGTGCAAAGTTCTCAGGGTTTAGGGTAATAAAATACCTTTGGATTTTTATTCTTTTTCTTTTCTTTATTCTATAATTTTGGCATTAAAAATAATATTCTATACAATATTTATACAATAAAGAATGAATGTTAGTTTGTACAAACTAAGGCTATTTACATGCATTAGCTAAGGGTTTTAAGGATAAAATGATAGAATAAAGGTGATGAAATGGATATTCATATGCAAGCCCTTACGGCAAATTTAAACAAGAAGACGGTCAGAATAGTCCTAGATAAAAATAGAATAAAGAGGGAAGTAGATAAAAAAAGTGAATAATTGTAAAACAAGATAAATAGACTACTCTATGTCTAGAAATAGATGATCCCTAACAATGACGCCATTTGATGGGTCGCTCTTATCAAGGTACCTAACACCCGATATTGGAGGGTCTACAGTACCCAATAAGTCAGATCTGGCAATAGTTGTGTCAGTTGCTCTCTCAGCACACTATACTCGAACTAGTCTTCTCAATCAATATTTAGCCCACAACGATAATTAAGAAATATAAAGGACTGAGCTAAAATTTATTATATCCTACAGGCTTGTGTATAGTAGACAAATAGTAGGGGTCGAACAACAGAGAGCACATGAGGTATAGCAATGATGAGTAGAATACTTAAAAATTTTGTTTCTTTTATTTTTTAAATGTTTTTGTGGGTTTTAATATATATATGTATTTATATTTGTATTTACGTTTGCAATATTTAATTTTTGATTTTTTTGAAAATAAAATGGAGACTAAGATAGATAATAGGATACTATATAGATAAAAATAGAAAATATGGGGTTTGAACTTTTAGAATAAAGTAAAAGACCTCAAAATGACACAATTAAAATGTTCTAGAGTTTTTGAATTTTCTCTATTTTTGGTAATTTGTGGATAGTTTTCGAGATTTTTCATGGAATTTTAAATAAGTGAATACACTAAATAAAGAAAATAAAAAAGATATGAATTTGAAATGGGTTTAGGGTTCAAAAAATCATGCATATATTTTCTATAATTTTATAGATTTTTTATAAGTTTTTTTTAAATTTTTAGGAGTTTCTCTTAATATTTTGAAAAAATTAATTGACAAAAAAAGAAATATAGTAGAATAAACATACATGTTTTTTTGAGATTATTTTCAAAACCTTTTTGTAATTTTTATGGATTTTGAATTCTAAAAACTAAAAAAATGCATGGCTTTTAAATTTTATAAATAGGAAATATTTTTAATTGCCTTACAAAAATATATGCATTAAAATACAATCCTAAGCACTTTAAATAATTTTCATGCAATTTTTAGACGCAAAATGGCATTATTAATGATAAAAATACAAGTACAAATGTATATCAATTATACATGGTCCTAATTGCAATTTCTATAAAGTTTCAGAGCATTTTATAATACAAACAAAATCTTGGGTTATACATGCAACGTTCACGCGTTAAATACAATGTATGCTTAGCAGGGTTATAAATACAAATAACAGAAGCTGCGAGACCAAGTATGCAAATTATACAAAATACTTAAAACTATAATTAAAGTTTGCGGATCAAACAATAACATACCACCTGAAGGCGGCCCATGAAAATTACTCGCTCCCTCACACGCACATGCACGTGAGGTGACGTGGCATTGGACTAAAGTATAATATAAATAAAGTTTAGGGTCCTTGATGAAAATATTACATGAACATTACAATTAAAAATGAACGTTTAATATGAAATAATAAAAACCAAAATGGGCTAGGTGGATGGTGCAAAATACCCCAAAGTGAGTGTCAGTGGATTGTGGGGATGAAGTTATTTATCCTCGTGGCGTACAAGGTACGACTGATGATGCTTCGAGGATGTAGGGTGGAGATTAGATCCCACTCAGAATCTAATGGCTACTGGGTGCTCAATTGGATGGCATTTGCTCCACCCAGGCTTCGTTCTTAATCCTATGGCTAGGAGGTGACTTGGAAGATATGGGAATAAATTTGGATTGGCCGAGCATTGATCCTAGATATCTCCTGGTTCCTCAGATCCTTCTGGCTACTGATGCGCTCAAGATGATCATAGACGGGTTGCCCAATAATCTGAGGTCTCAAATGGGTCCATACCTCAGTGGTGGAGGTTTGGAAGCTTGTGATAGCTCTGGGACGTTGAGATGTTGTAAGCATGATCATGCCCTAACAAGGGGTCTCATGGGTTCTTCTTGCATAGGAACACTCAAGGGTCGAGTGTGATACTCCTCGACCCATTAGATGCTTAAAAAGCTGAGAAATGGGTGCAATAGAGGTCGTCTCTACGCGACGGAGGAAGGTGACCTAATTCTTAGATATGTGTAAGATGTGAGTTGGTTGATGACTTAGTATGAGAGAAGATGATGAGACAAAGATGTAGGGATGGCCAGTGAGATTATCAATAGCCAAAAACATGCACTATAGAGGTCAGAGTCTAGAGCTCTTGTGAACATAGATTTAGGATTTTGAGTTAGATAGAAGATGAAATTAAATGACATAAAATACAAGATTATGCTATTATTACTTCTAGGTTTTGAAAAGGTCTGGAGAAAAGCAAACCACCTACCCGACGTGGCCGAGAGAAGATAACCATCGGAGGTGCTCTGGTGATGGTTTTAATCACGCTTACCTTCCTTTTCCATGTCGTAGATCGATTGGAGAGCACCTCCTGTCACTAGATATCCGACTCTCGGTCAGATCTTGGGGTTACAACAATCTAGAATTTATTTAATCTCAAAATGGGAGAAGGAGGAATTTTATACAAGTTGACAGGTCTGCCTCCTTTGCCTAGAGATTGTGCTTCACTCGAAGATTGTGCCAGATATGTTTTTGATCTACGTGAAAGCTGAAACTCTGGTGCGAAAATTTGATGAAGGAGTCGAAGGAAAAGAAGATTTTGATTGATCAGAAGAATTTGGTAAAGAAGCGGAACATAAAAAACATGGAGGGAAGATGGGTAGGGAGTTGACTAGGTCAACCAAGGCCGCATCTTGATTGGTCAATGTGGAACAAGCTAGGACAAAATAGGATATAAAATAGAAAGAAATTAAAATAGTAAATTATTTTTATTAAATAAATCTCAAAACATGAAAGTTGTTTCTTTCTTTGTTTACTATTTTAGGTGTTTTCTATTTATTTTTATCGACTTGTTTATTATGGGTTAATTTCTATAAATGTAAATATAGTTATATATACCTATATCTATTGTAGTTTGTTTTTATTTACTATTTTTAACTTTAATTAATATATGTATATATATTATTTATTTATAATTTAATTAAATACACATTTACATATTTTTATTTCATATTGTGATTTTATTTGTATACTTAAATAAATATATGAATGTATATTCAAGATATCGTATACCTATGTATTGTATTCCATTATTGATTTTAATGTAATTTTAAAGGTTTTATTTTATGTTGATATTTTTAATATATTTAATATAATTTTTACAAGTATTGTAATTTATAAAAGGGTAAAAATATAAATAATAAAATAAATGAATAAAATGTATATTTATTTAGTACAATGTGATCCCAAAAAGTCAATTTTCGTATCTTGACTCCAATTTTAAAGAAACCACTTCATTAGATATGTAATTTAATTCAAAGTAAAATAAACGCGAATTTATCAATTTTTATTCCATATGGAAAAGATATTGATCAATGAAGTTATGTTTACAACTTTTTTATCTGTGTCCCTGTAACACTGTGGATTATTTTTCTTGTCAATGATTTTTGTATTTTTCTATATATTATTACATACAAGTTTATGTTGAAAAAATATTTATTGATGTATTTGAGTGTATTTATCAATTATTGAAATTTATACCTATATGTAGTGTGTTAAACACCTAGGGTTTCTATGTGGATGTATTATTTTGTATGTATTTCCCTACCCTTTTCTCCCCCTACTTTATTTCTTGTCGATCAATTCAATATTGGCCTAGTGTCGAGGTTTAGGGTCAGTCAATATTTCCAACACTTCTTGGGTCATCCTCATGCTCTCTTAGCCGGCTCAACATCCCAACACTTGCATCTCCTAACTGGTGCATCAACTGATCTTCCGTGCAAATGACCAAACCTTCTTAAGTAGTTTTCTCGCATCTTACCATCAATCGGAGCTACATGAACTTTTTTCCTAATTACATCATTCCAAATCCAATATTTACGTTTGTGTTCACACATCCATCTTAGCATTTTCATTTCTTTTACAACCATTCCTTGCCCATGTCTATAGTTCACATGCCAACATTCATATCCATAGAGCATAACATGTCTGACAACTTTTTTGTAAAACTTTCCTTTAATTTAAAGGATTTTTCTTAACGTAAAGAACAAAAGAGGCTCCTCTCCACTTTAGCGAGCCTGTATTTATTCTATTAGTAACATCTACATCAATTTCCTCGTCATGTTTCAAAATAGATCCCAAATATGTAAAAGAATCTCTATTCCAAATCTTATCGTCGCTAATCTTCACCTTGATTCCTTCACCATTGCTTCCATCAAAGGTGCACTCCATATATTCCTTCTTAATCCTACTTATACGAAATTCTTTAGTCTTCAACTCATGTCTCCATACCTCAATCCTCATATTTACTCCATCTTTAGTCTTGTCAATCAACACAATATCATCAGCAAATAACATGCACTAAGATAACTCATCCTGAATGTGACTTGTCAAGTCTTCCATAATCAAAGTAAAAAGAAATGGACTAATGTTGAACCTTTATGTAAACCAATGTTGATGTCAAAATATCTAGTCTTCCCATACGGGGTCCTTACACTAGATAAAGCCCTATCATACATGTCCTTTTTATGAGGTTAATGTATACGACTGGTACTTGTCTCTTCTCCAAAACTCTCCACAATATCTCTCGTGGGACAGAATCATAAGCCTTCACGAAATCAATAAAGATCATATGGAGGTTCTTCCTTTTAGCTCTATAAATCTCCATTGTTCTCCTCAACAAATGGATGTCTTCAACAGTTGAGCGAGTTGGCACGAATCCGAATTGGTTTTCTTTTATGTTGAAAACTTGCCTCGCCCTTTTTTCACCCTTTTTTGAATCACACGTTCCCAAATTTTGATAGCGTGACTCATTGACTTGATACCTATGTAATTTGAACAATTTTGAATGTCTCACTTATTATTATAAAGAGACACCACGATACTTCTCCTCCAATCTTCAAGCATTTTTCCTGCATTGCCAAATAACATTGAATAGATTCATAAGCCATGCCAAACCATGTTCTCCTAAAACTCTCCATACTTCTACAGTGATGTCATCTAGTCATACACCTTTCCCATGTCTCATTACCTTCAAAGCCTCCTCTACTTCCTTTCTTTGTATTCGTCTATACCTTGCCGGATTCAAGCAACTTTCTCTAATAGTTTGAGCACCCAAAGTGATCTCTCTATTTCATTTCCCAATGAAAAGTTTATGGAAGTACTGCTCCCACCTAGTATTTATATCCTTTTGAGTAAAAACTACGTGACCATCCATGCCCTTAATGCATCTCACATGTGAAAGGTCTTTGGTCTTTCTTTCTCTTGTTTTGTCCAACCTGAATATATCCTTCTTCTCTCCTTAGAGCCGAGGATTTTTTTTATAGAAACGTCATAAGATTTTGACTTAGCTTCGATTAAAGCCTTCTTTGCTTCCTTCTTCGCTAATTTGTAGTTTTTTACAATTTTCTTTGTTCTATCCTTAGACATAACTTTAAAGAATGCTCTTTTAATTTTTAGCTTCTCTTGCAACACTTCACTCCACCACCAAGCCTCCTTTTGACCTGGAGATCCTCTTTGAATCGCCTAGCATCTCTTTGGCTACCTTTCGGATACAAGATGCTACCATCTCCCACCTCTCATTTTCACTTCTGCTACAATCCCAAGATAAGTCTTTTAAAACCTTCTCCCTAAAGCTCGATTGCTTCAGTGGAAGATTCCACCATCTAGTTCTAGCAATCTTAGGAACCGTCCTTTTCTTTACCAGCTCTTTTAATTTTACATCCAAGAATAACAAGCGGTGTTGGGTTGTCAAACTCTCTACGAGAATTACTTTGCCGTCTTTACAACACAACCGATCACTTCTTCTCAATGCAAACTAATATCTATGTTCTAGTTGGCCCACTCTTATACGTAATTAAATTCTCCTCCCTCTTCTTGAAGAGAATGTTTGCGATGAAAAGATCATATGTTGTTATAAAATCCAGAATGGCTTTTCCCTCTTCATTTCTATCCCCAAAACCATGTCCCCCATGAACACTAGCATACCCTGAAGAATCTTTTCCCACATGTCCATTAAGATATCCACCTATGCAAACCATCTCTCTTTGTGGGATTCCTTGTAAAATCGTATCTAGATCCTCCCAACAAGCTTGTTTAGTCCTTTCATTTAAACCAATTTGTGGTGCATAAACTGAGATAGTTGACATCTCAGTTAAAGCCTTTGGATTATTAGTTTGTTCAGAACTGCACTGACGTTCGTAAATGTGAAGCAACATACCTTAGGTTCCATAATTTTATTGTTTAGTTCTCTTTAGAGTCAGGTTAGAGCCATCCTCCTTAGTCACATAATCTTACTACTTTGAAATAATAGATCCATGTGTGTGGATTTTTCAGCTCTTCCCAGATAAAACACTGAACTATAAATAAGCCTGCTCTCCTGGTAACTCATCCTCATGGAAAAAGATATTTCTTTCTAAGGTCAGGTATCGTTGGTCTTTACACTCTAGTGGGTAAAGAAGATAGAAGAATGGGAAAAGAACTAGGAATGGACTGTGCAATCTTCATTCCCATGTGAAGCATGGTCGATGTAACCGAGTCTTCACTAAGAAGCATGCTTTTTCTGAAGCTAATATTATTGGTGGAATGTTTGTTGTAGGCTTCTTGTTTGGATTTTTCTTTGACTTTGCATTTCTATAAATTCTTGAGCTATGTCCTCATCCCCCTACTAAGCTTGAGCTAAGTACTCATAGATCAAAGGAAAAAATGGAAGACATAACTCGAACTAAGTATAGAAAAGTCTCTACTAAAATGACTAAATAATGAAAAATGAGAAATTCAACCTCTCCCCTATACTTAGGATGAAATAATCCTAAATATAACAGACTATACACAAGGCTAGGAAGGTCAAGTGTGGGGATTTAAAATCATCAACGGGACCTATCTCCCCCTATACTTAAGGTAAAATATCCCTAAGTATAGATAGAATATCAAGAGTTGAGGAGACATATGAAGGATCAAAGAAATGAATTACTTGGGGTACTAACACCCCTATACTTATGATAAAGTACATCCTAAGAATAACAGTGATGAAAGGGGTGAACACCTTTCGAAAGAATTTGAAGATAGAAAAGGAATAGAAGAAAAGATAAAAAGATGAAAAAGGAAAAGAAATATTTTAATTTTCTGCTCAAATCTTTGATTCTTTGGACTCTAGGAATGTGTCATGCTCTAAATACAACTTCGACAACTGTCCGCTGACTATGAATGATATTGCGTCAGTTGACAATTTAGATATGAGAGGGCTTCCATTGTCATGCAGAACCTTCACAATGAAAGTCCCAGTCCATTTGATCTTAAGTTTCCCTTGAAAAAATGTCACCTTCGGATCGAATAACCAGATCTTTTGTCCATGTTTGAGTGTCTTTTTGCGGATGTGTTTATCATGCCATTTCTTAACTTTCTCTTTGTACGTAAGGTTTTTATCATATGTGTAGTCTCTAAATTAAAGAAAATGGTTCAGATCAACTTTTCTGTTCTTGCATGCTTTCTCAGAATTAAGGATGCAGATATTCAATGCCCGATGTGATTTATAAATTAACTCCACGGGCTTGTGGCATGGTTTCCATCAACATGTTGTAGGGAGATAAGAGGACACTTGTACATTTCTCTGCAGTCCTAAAGAACTGAGTCGAGCAACTTTGAATGATTCTTTTTGTCTGGTCATTCAATATTCTTCAAGATGGTCTTGATCTCCTTGTTGGAAAATACAACAAAGCCATTGGATTAATGGTTGTATGGCACTGTAACACTATGCTCAATGTCATATTCTTTGGTCATCTTCTTTAACTCTTTGTTTATGTAATGGATCTCCACATCAGATATATGAATCTTTAGAATTTTGAATCATGACATAATGTTGTCTTTCAAAAATCAACAGACTATGAGGTTTTCTGCGGTTCGAGCAGGGATTGCCTCCACCCATTTACTGATATAATCGACGGCTAGTAGGATGTATTCACAACCCTAGTTGTTGGGGATTGGGCCCATAATGTCAATGCCCCATGCTAAAGGATGTTGGAAATCTAAATGTATTTTAGAGGCATTGTGTCTCTCAAGTTGATGTTTTTGACTATTCTATGACAGTCAATACATTTCTTTACATAAGCAGCTACATTTTTTAATAAGGTTGGCCGAAGAAGGCCACATTGTAGTACTTTCATTGTTGTCCTATTTTGAGAATGTTGTCCACCAGATTCAAATTGTTAGAGTGGTATAGGATACTTTTGATCTCCTCCTAAAATATGCACCTCCTCCAGATGCAATCTACGACCTCTCTGAATATATGTGGATCTTCCCAGTGATAAAAGTGAATATTAGCCAAGAATTTCTCAACTTTGATCTTTGGCCATTCTGAGGGGAGAGAAGTGATAGACAATATTATCTCATCTTGAAAAGTCTCTATGATAGGAATAGACTTATGCTCAAGAGTCTCAAATTTGACTATTCTAGAAAGATGATTTGCCAGCACACTTTGACAACTGGTTTATAATGAATTTACAAGTCAAATTCTTGGAGTAGAAGAATCCAACATATTAGACGAGGCTTGGAACCTTTCGTGCTTTGTAAATACTTGATGGCAGAGTGGTTCCAATAAATGATCAACTTGAACCCGAGGAGGTGTGATATGAACTTCTCTAGGATAAACAATACGTCTAGAAGTTTTTTCTCTATCATTGTAAAGTTCTTTTGGGCTTTACCAAGTGCTCTACTAGCATAATGAGTTGCAAATGGGAGACTATCTTGTCTTTATCTTAACACAACAGCGATTGTAAAATTAGAAACATCCGTCATGATCTCAACGGCCAAAGACCAATCAGGAGGTTGGAGGATAGGAACATGTGTGATCAGTTCCTTCCATAAATTGAAGAATTGGAGGACTCGGTCATCAACCACAAAATCGACCACCTTTCCATGTAGCTCAATCAATAGTCAGGCAATCATGTTGAAGTCTTTAATGAATTAACGATAACAACCAACATGCTGCAAAAATGACTAGATTTGTTTTAAATTATTTGGTGACAATACTTGGTTATACCTGGAGTAGCCATCCAAAAATCAACAGTATTTCTTTATGACCAATCCTTCGACTAACTGATCGATGAAGGGCAAGACAAATTTATCCTTCTTGGTTACAATATTTAGGAGTTTGTAATCCACATAGATGTGCCATGATGTTGGAACTCGTGTTTGAATCTCCTTTCTTTTATCATTAGTGACGATTGCGATTCCTGATTTCTTAGGCATGATGTGTAGGGGACTCATCCATTTGCTGTCGGAGATGGGATATATAAATATTGCATTACACCATTTGATAATCTCTTTCACGACCACCTCTCGCAAGTTTTGATTCAATCTTCTCCAAAATTCCCAAGAGGGATTTCCGTTTTCTTCTAGATAAATGTGTTGCGAACAGAGTGAAAGATTTATCTCGTGGTGATTCATAATATTCCAGCCTATTTCCTTGTGGTTTCGTTCAAGAACCTCAAGTAGACGATATTCTCATCCTTCGGTTATATGCGGATTGATAGTGATTGGACGCATGTATGTCTCACATGCAAGGAAGTAGTACTTCATGTTAGATGGAAGCGTCTTGAGTTCTGGGAGAGAAGGAGTCGGCTTGGTGGCGACTTTATCAACTGTAACAGGTGTCAGCTCTTTTGGCTATGTGTTGTCCACCACATGGCAATCGAAATCAGAGTTCAGGATATCACACATATCTGCAATAATTTCTTCCAGATCAGACAAGGATGGTTGTTCAAACATCTCAGTGCAACCATCAACAAACAGGTCATGATCGAAGATATCAGTGAATTCGTTTACTTTCTAGGATTTCTTGAGAGGAGAGGAATGTTTGTGTCTTTATGTTATCCAGGAATAACTCAGTGTCTATGATCTCAGCAAGAAAATTCCCATTTCCTTGGCCATTTAGTTCAAGCACTCATGATACATATGCCACCTCTGTCAATTTTAGTTCAACGACTGTATCAATAAGAACATTATCATCGTTGTAGTGGAATGTAATATTTCCAATGCCATAGTATATCACTGCTTCAGCAGTTCAAAGGAATGACCAAACGAGGATGATAAGAGTATGGAGTATAGATGCATAATGCCCATATCGAGGACAATGAAATCCATAGGAAACTACCTCCCTTGGACCGTGATAATGACATCCTCTAACATGCCCCTAGGCTACATGACAGATCTGTCCGTGAACTACAAAATCATCTTCGTGGGATTGAGCAGTCTTACTCGAAGTTCTTTGAATAAGGAAGAAGGTAATAAGTTGATCAACAATCCACTATCGAGTAGTGCACGCTTGAATTCTTGGTTGAAAATATGGCATCGCATGAGTGGTGCTCCCTTGTCTTTCTGTTTGCTCGGGATATTACTAGTGGCATTGAATGTATCCATGTAGAACATGCATATCTAGTTTTCTATGTTTCTTTCTTCTATTCAGACACTTTTTCGAACATGTATCTTTAAGTCTTATTTTTACTATTGGCATATACTCCATGGATTTCAAGAATGACGTTTCAAGACTATGATTTTGCAATATTTGAACAATCTCAGGGTCACATAAAGCATTTTTCTATTTTTTACTATTTTTGTCTTAATTGCTTGCAAAAAAAAGAATATTTACACCATATTGATATACATGCCGTAATTTTTTGTCCATATCATTGTGTACATATGGATGGAAAAAATGATCGAAATCATCTACAACTTATGAACCAAAAAATTTTGTAGTCTTGGCTCCTTTGATTGATGCTATATTGACTGATGTCATTGGCTTATCCATCACTAGAATAGCTACACCTTGTTTGCAGTTGTCTTTTCATATTGTTGAATTTTCTTCATTTTTATATTTTTATGTAAGGTGGTGCTACATAATCCAAAAAATCTCTAGTCCCATCAACCAGATCAGTTGAAGATTCACCATCAGTTATTTTCTATCCTCCCTTCACAGTTGTAAATGACTTGAATGTCTTACCACTCTTGAGATTTATCACATCACATAAAACAATATCATTTGCACCTGAATCGATTTGAATGTTGCAAACTACCTTCTCCCTACGACAGAAGTTATTTGAATTCACTTAAACCTAAGATGGAATTGTTGTCTTTGTGGTCGTTAGGTCATAGATCTTATGGCTCATCTCATTCACATTCTTGAGTAATTGGGCCAAGTAATCTAGGGCAGTGTTGATCGAATAATCCTCTCAATATTCATCCTAATATGGCTTATGACTCTACTGATAGTGCTGAGGCTACTGCTAGTATCCATGTGAGTAAAAAGGAGGAGGAGGAGGAAGAGAGGGGTAGCGTGGATACTGTTGGGAGGAGTACTAATGGTACTGAGCAGCTAGTTGTAGGTACTACTGGTGGTGGCATCCAGACTGCTGATACTTGTTCTGCCTCCATGTGTAACCTTGTAGTGGAGGCTACTAGTGATGGGTTTGGTTGGGCTCGTAGTTCCGCACTCCTGATTGATGGTGGAATGGCATGTTGGCATTGTATTGACCTTGTGGTTGTCCTTGAGGATGGGTCAGTAACTGATCATCTCTCCAAACACCATTCACATCCTGGATGAGTGCTGGATCTAGAGAACAAGGCTTGAGGTATTGTGGCAAGAACTCAGGTGGCAAGTAGACAACCATCTACATCTGCGGCTGTACATCTGCATGTAATATACGTGCTGGACTAGAGGTTGGCTGGTACTCAACTGAGGTGGTTGTGGCTGTGTCTGCTCTTTCTTCTCACCGGGCGGCTTAGGTGTGGTTGTTACTGTGTTGAAGGCACGAATGGTGTTCACTAGTATCTTCAACTGCTTGGCGATGATGTTGATCTTGTCCAGGCCCTTCATTTATTGCTCCATCCCGAGGAGCTTCCCTATGTCATGAGACCTCTTCTCAATAATGTCCAATTTTGGATAGGTAACACCCAATGATGCTGAGGTTAGAGTTGTCACACCTATCCACCTCATGGTTATCTGATAAACTCAACTTTGGCATGGGTCTAAAAATATACTCACAAAAAGCGAAGATGAAGGTCGCTAAGGAGACCACTCATGAAAGTCAAGAACTTCAAGAATCAACCAACAAAAATAATGAAATAATAAAATGAAATGAGGGTAGAAATTATTATAACCCTATATATGTATAGTGGAAGTATGTATAGGGTGTCGAACACATGGAGAGCAATGGGTAAACAAAAAAATTTATTAAGAAGATAAGTAATGTTTTTGGATTTTTCGGAAGATTTTTTATTTTTTAAGGGGTTTTAGTTATTTATTTTTTGAAATTTTTTATTTTTATATTATTTTATTGATTTTAATTTTATAAATTTTATTGTTCTTTTGATATTTTTCTTATTTTTCTTTTTTCTTTTAACTTATTATAATGTAAGTAGATATATAGATAATATAGATATTATAAATAATGAAAAATATAAAGTAAAGATAAAACCAGAAAAATGCTTTTCAATACTGTATTTTTTTAAATTTTTTAAAGTTTTGGAAAATTTTTTGGGGTTTTTGATAATTTGAATACTTATATGTAATAAGATAGGTAGATATAGCTATATATATATAATAAGGCTTTTATATTTGTAGATATAGCTATAAATACTAAAACGTGAAAAAATACCTTTATATTTTTTGATTTCTCTTTGTTTTCCGTATTTTTCTTATAATTTTTAACATTATTTTATTTTTAGTTTAATTAAAATATCAAAAAGCGACTACTATTACTATATTGAATTGTTTTAGAATTTAAAAGATAACAACCCCAATGTTTTTCAAAACTATTCTTAATATTTAGTAAATATACTATAAAAAATTAAAAGTAGAAATAAATATCTTTGTATATTTATGGATTTTTTTATAGTTTTTATTAGGAATTTGGAGCTTTTTAATTTTAGCGTTTTTCTTTTGCTATTTTTAGTAAATTTTTGTTTATGAGTGCAAAATAATGAAATAAATAATATATATTGTTTTTGAAAATTTTCAAAACATTTTTATATATTTTTATTTTCCTAATGTAGACATGGAAAATAGTTCTATTTTTTATTTTTAATAAATAGAAATATAGGATAAAATAGTTTAATAAAAATAAATGTGATAGAATAATATATAGGTTATTTATTCTAGTTTTCTGGAAATTTAGGTCATAAGAAATATTTTTAACAAAATTAAAATCTAAAAAAATAAAATGCAACCAATAAAGGGTTTCAGCAAATATATAAACTTAGGGCACTATTTCTAAACATCTTTGGGAAATATAGGGCCAAAAGCATGAAATTCATAAATGTGTAAATTAATACATACCTAAAGTGGGCATTTTTCCAATTAATATAAAGTTCAGTGGTTCAGATGTATATATCACAGAAAATATTACACTAATATTTCTAAAACTTGGATTAAAAAGAAACGTAAAATGTCAGAGGGCTCATATACAAAACACCCAGTCTCCTCACATGCACGGGCACATGAGATGAATTAAATCAGTCTTAAATGCAAATATGAAAAGTACAAGGGGATGAATGCAAAATAACCGAAATGTTTTACACTACAAATGATTGTTTCTGTACCGAAAGATAAAATACAAAATTTGGCGCAGGCGTGGGGGTGTATATGGCAAAATTATCCCCTACGACGTGATCGAAAGGCACAGATGATTCCACTTGCCACACGACGCAATCCCAACAACCGATACTGATGTGTCATTGATGGGATAGAATAGATCTAGCTATGCGATCTAGCGGTCGAGGTGCTCTTCATCCAATGATGACTGCTTCGCCTGGCATCGGGCTCGATTAGACGACGACGAGATGGCTTGGAAGAACTTGGAAGAAAACATGTTCCTCTGAGATTTTATCAGTTGTAATTATGTCCTGAGCCATTCTTCTTGTCGTTAAGATGCTCAGGAACATCATTAAGGAGGTCCGCAACTTCTAGAAGCTTTAGAAGAAACTAGGATCCATCAGTGGGGTCTTGGCTTCTCGATAAAGATGGATGCTCCATGCATCCTTCGTGTTGTTCAAAATTGACCTTCTAGGGGTCCTTTGCCTCTCCCATGATCTGCAAGAACCTAAGGAAAACAAAATAGAGGATTATTTGGGTATAATCAAGTTAGAGATGCGCAGAGATGAAGTCAAGTGTTGTTCTCCGATGATGTAGCAGAAGAGGAGAATTATTCACGTGGTCCGATCGAGATCAGGGGGCTTGAAGATGTTTTGAGTTAAGGAAAGGCGAAGGGAAATGAAATGTGGGTGACATTGAGATGGTACATAATAGGAAAATGATAAAGAAGGTTATCAGAGGTCAGCTCCAACAAACTTCAATTTTTTGATTTTGAAAAATAAAGAATAAAAGCAATTTAAAATAAAGCTACCCTGCTGTTGAAGCCAAAAATCGATGGTCTTAAGTTCCACACAAGGGGGGAATTCAGTCTCTGAGTCGACCACACGAAATTTGGAATTCAAACAACAATTAACCTACAACAAGTAATTCAAGTAATGAAAGTAAATTTGCGGAGTTAAAATTTATTATAACTGTACAACAAGATGTGTATAGGTAAAACTATGTGTAGAGGTCGAACATAGGGAGCAGACAGGTAGAACGGGGCAAAATGCTCAAAAATGTGAATGTGATGATTTGGTTATTTATGTTATCTTTTTTTCTTGGTTTTAATTTTTATATCATTTATTTAATTTTTGTATTTTTATATTTTTATTTTTAATTTACTGATTTTGTATTTTATTTTTATATTTTATATTTTTGTATTTTCTTTTTCTTTTAATAAAGATATAATATATATATAAGGAATATGTATACACTAGAGATAAGAGAGAGATAAAAATAGAGAGAAATAATTAAAATACATGTAATAATATATTTTTATGTCTTATATATTTCTAATGTTTTTGTGACTTTTTTCGATTTTTCCTATTTTTTTAGTGTTTTTAAAGTTAAAAATACTAGAAACAGTGAATAAAGGATGCTGGTTGAAATAAAAATGAGGATGAAAAATACTAAACAAAGTCCAAAATTCCTCAAATTAATTTTAATGTAGAGATAACACACAGAGAAAATTCATAGACAAAAATCGTATTTTTAGGATTTTTATAGAATTTTTAATATTTTATAAAGATTTTTGGAGTTTTTTAATTTTTATGAGTTTTCTTTTGTAATTGTCAGTGATATTTGGATTGAATTTAAAAGAAATTAAAATAGGTAAAATAAATTTTTAGGGAATTTTCCGAGATGTTTTTATAATGTTTATGGATATTATAATGCAAACAATAGAGAAAATGCTTGTTTTTAAATTTTTGTAAATAATAAAATACAACAAAAATGTGAAGAAAAAATTTGACGTGATAAAACAATGCAACAGAAAGAGAAGGTAATTTTTGTGGAGTTTTTAGCAATTTAGAGATGCATGAAATAAATAGATATAGCAAAAATAGACTACACAGCTGGCAAGGGCATATCTTTAACTTGTCAAAAGTCCAACGGCCAGAATCTAATTAATCTAGAAAAGATATAACGGAATAAAAACTTTTCAGGTCCCATCATAAATATCCAAAGCCGTAGGGTTCTTTCTACAAAATGTCCAAGCATTCACGTGACGCCCATGTGCCTACCGGGGACCTACTTGTAATTTCCTAAAACTACGAGGGCATAATCGCAAATCCACCAAAAATTAACACTGTTTTAAATTGCTATGGAATTGTGGCGAAATAAAGAAATCCCAGGGGTGGTCCTTGCAAAATGTCCACGTACCCCACGTGTGCAGGTCACGTGCAGTGACGTGGACAAGGACCTCCTTGCAAATATGAAAACTTCGGGGGCTTAACAGTAAATGTTACAAAACTTTTAAGCAGAAGAGGAAAGGTTTTGTTCTATTTAATAAATACAAAAATAGCGAAGTTTAATGCGCAAAATACCCACGTCCAAGCGGATTGGACGGTATCGGCGCAGTCACTTATATGCGTGGCGTGCCCCTAGTGTGCCATAATGGTTCGCGATCCTGCGGCCGAGATTAGATGCTCCCTTGACGATCGAACGGCTGACATGAACGAGATCCAACAACTACTGCTTCGGTTGGGGTTCCTCGATGATCGAACGACCGAGAACAGGTCGAGAAGAACAACCCAAGAACTCGGAGAATCCGAGCTTCGAACCACCCTCCTGACCCATTCCGGCCACCAGGGAAGCTCGTAGCGGTTCTCCGACGATCCTGCGGTGATTCTCTGGCGTCTGGGTTGTCAAAAGTGTGAGGGTTGCACTAGGGTTTCCTCGCTGTGTCAGAGACGATACGAGGTCGCCAGGTGCCTCCAACGCGGGCAAAATCGCCCTCCAGGCGAGCGTCAGACTCTGACACCTGCAAAATATTGTTAAGGAGGGCGAGGGCAAAGTGCCTCACCCCTCCTGGGTATGGATTGAAGTGAAAATGGTAAAAAAAGGGCTCTCCAAGGCTTGTTCCGGTGAGGTGGTTGAGTGAAACGCGTGATTAGTGCGGGCGGAAATGCGAAATGAAGGCTACGGCTTACAGGAGAAGAAATCACGGAAAAAGACGAACACACGAGGCCTCGATGGATATTACACCTGAGATAGGTACCTCACAGCGGCGCGCCGGAAATGGGGTGGAAGCCGCCCCTCAACGCCTTGCCAAAGCTAAGCACATGAGATGGAAATCTCCCTGTCATAGAGATCGATCCGGAGCTCGCCTACGAGAGCCAAAATAAGGGCCAAAACAGGTTCAAATTCGAGAAGGTCAAGGGGGTTTTTTAAGGAGATGGCTCTGGCGGTTCCAAGAATGAGGCTTCTGGAGCAATGCAGCGATGCGTGGCCCAAGGAGAGCTACGGGCGTGCATCCTCGATCAATGGTGTATAAAAGTCAAGAAGGGATCTACCCGAGATAGTGAAAGATGAAGCCTCGAAAAATCCGCAAAATAGAGCCAAAACCGAGTTCTGAACACACAGGCAGGGGGTCAGAGAGTTGACCCGAGGTCAACTCTCCAGCCCTCCTGGTTGGTCCACGTGGACCAATCAGGAAAAAGCATGGGAAAAACATTTCTAAATTTGATTAAAAAAGTAAATGTTTTTAATAATTTTAGGATTTAAAATAAAAATGTTAATTATTTTATAAATTATTTTATTATGATTTTTATTTATTTTTTTGAGGAATAAAATTACAAGTTACCTTTTATACAAGTTATAGGTATCTTTATCTATTTATTTTAATATTTTTATTTTTATTTTTATTTTTATTTTATATGTTTAATTTTATAATTTTTGTTTATTATTTTATAAATTTATAAAGTACTTTTTATACGCTTAAATACATTTTTATTTTTATTTTTCTGAAGTGTTTTGTACACTTAATAAAATAGAAGAATCAATTATATTTGTATATAGGTATTATACCTAGGTATCATATACAGGTATTTTATTTTTATCTTTTCTTTAGGTTTTTATTATGATTTAAATGTACATGTATATTATAAATAATATCTTTAAAATTATAAAAAATATAAAATTATAAAAATAATGAATAATAAATAAAATGAATATTTTAATATGTACAAGTGTACAATAGGGGTCCAAAACTCAACTTTCAAACCGTAGCTCCGCCAAATAGGAAACCACCTTCATTAAATAGTTTATTAGAAATTATATACAATTAAAGGTGAATTTGACGAATTTCAAGTTTCTATTTGCAAGATACAGGTTTGGGAAGTTGGGATTCTAGAATCTTATTCAGATCATAACTTTTTTATCTGTAAATTATTTTTGAGTGAAATTAATTTTGTATTTTTCTATATTTAATTATCTACAACTTTCATGCACAAAGTTTCTTTATTTGAAGTATAAAAAGTGGAACAAAAAATAGGTACCAAAATGAATAAAGAATGGATCAAATCAAAGGGGATTTTTATTGTATTTTGACCCTTATCTCCCCCTACTTTATTCCTTGTCGACCTAACCATAGAGATGCCTAGGTCTTGGGGTTTCAGGTCATAAAATATTTACAATATTTTATTATTTTTCTTTTCTTTTCTTTATTCTATATTTTTGGCCTTAAAAACCGTATTTTATATAATATTTACACAATGATGCATGGATGAAAAAATGCATGAATTAACGCTATTTACGTGCATTCACTAGGGTTTTTAAGGCCAAAATGATAGAATAAAGATTATGAAACGTAGCTTCATCACCCCCCTATACTTGCCTTTGCTAGTCCCTAGACAACACTTATGCAATAAGTATAGAAAAGAAAAACAAAGAAATGAAAAAGAAGAAAATTGGATTAAGTTTAATTATCAAACTTATCTTCACGGAATCAAAGTTTAGAGCCTAAGTCGGACCTTTGGAATTTTAGTGCGGGTGGAACCGTAATGAGAACCGGATTTGAAATCCAACAGTCTTCGAGAATCCCAAAACTCTGCTCAAGTATACTCAATAGCCAGGTCAGAAATACTTCAACTCAAACGCAAACCCTTATGACTATGAATCTGGCTCGTACAATGTAAGTGATGGTGGATCTCCCCAACTGAAATGAAAAAGAGACTGAATTATTCAATATGACAACCCAATGATTCCCCAATCCAACAACTCATTCCTCAAGGAGCAGGGTATTCCCTTCTAAGTTCCAGTAGCAACCAGCTCAAGAGGAGGGGGTGAAGAGAAGAATGGATGGTAGCCAGTGTAGCTACCTATCCTAAGATGCAAGACCAGTGTAGTCAAGTCATCCAGTTGCAGGCTCACATATTTTGACTTTGAAGCTCAAGCTTCCTTATTGACTATACACATATGTACGCTCCAGCATGCATTTTTATTTTTGTACAGGCCTGTCCACTTTTTTGGAGTTTTGCTTTTGCAATTTTTTTTAATACTATATACAACATCATTTACATAGGGAGTTTTTCCTCTTGAGCCAGTATACTATCCCTCTTTTGAAGCTTTAGTGCAACCCACAATCTTTTGTCCTCGAAACTCATCATCACTGGACGGCTTGGGTAGCACTTTCCTCCCTATAGGAGAACAAGTGTTTCCACATGTGTGCATCTCACACCGGCAAATTCAACCACCTCATCACTCCAACTGAGTTGAGCCAAGTGAAAAGTACATGTGTCCAAGTTAGGCCATTATCAACAAGAGTGGTGCGTGTGCTCCGAAATACTCTACTTAGGTAGTCAAGAATCCATTGAACCAAGTCCCGTGATCCTCAAAGAATTAAGTCAACTAGACCGTAAGTACCTCAAATCTAGCTCCTATAAGGTTAATTAGGTAGATTTTAAGGTCCAACCAAGCTCCAATCTTCGGATTACTTAGACTCGTTCAATTATCGAACTCAAAATGAAAAATCCTCATGATATGCAAATGTAGAAAATATTTTTGTGATGCAATTTTCAAAGATTTTGAACTTTTTATGGATTTCTACAAAAGATGATGCATATGCATTTTTTGTATTTTTCACAAAGATTTTTTAATGTTTTTGGTATTTTAATGTTTTGCACATGTTTTGGGATTTTTGAAAAAAAAGGTTTTGTCTAAAAATTAGGTACAAATATTTACACAGGGATGTGATGAATCTATGTTTCATCATCTTTATTCTATCATTTTACCTTAAAAACACTAGTAAATGCGTGTAAATACTGTTAATTTATGCATTTTAGCATTCATGCATCATTGTGTAAATATTGTATAAAATGCGGTTTTTAAAGCCAAAATTATAGAATAAAGAAAAGAAAAGAAAAATAATAAAATATTGTGAATATTTTATGACCAGAAAGCCCGAGACCTAGGCATCTTGATGAATAGGTCGACAAGGAATAAAGTAGAGGGAGATAAGGGCCAAATACCTACTCATTTTATCCAGTCTTTATTCATTTTGGGACCTATTTTTGGTTCCACTTTTTATACTTCAAATAAAGAAACTTTGTACATGAATGTTGTAGAAAATTTTATATAAAAAAATACAAAATTTATTTCACCCAAAAATAATGTACAGATAAAAAGTTATGATCTAAATAAGATTCCAGAACTCTAAGTTCCCAGACCCGTATGTTGCATATAAAAACTCGAAATGTACCAAACTCACCTTTAATTGTATATAGTTTAAAATAAGCTATTTAAAGGCAGTGGTTTTGTATTTTTCAGAGTTACGGTTTGAAAGTTGAGTTTTGGACCCCTATAGTATACTTGTACTTATTAAAATATTCATTCTATTATTTATTCATTATTTTTATAATTTTATATTTTTATAATTTTGTAAATATTACTTACAATGTGTTTGTATGTTAAAATCAGAATAAAAATACAAAAGAAATACAAAATAAAATACTTGTATATAAAATACATAGGTATAATACCTATACTTATACCTGTACTTTTAACACTTATATTTTACTAAGAATATAAAATACATCAGAAAAATAAAATAAAAATATATTTAAGTATATCAAAATATTTTATAAATTTATAAAATAATAAAAAAATAAATTAATTAATTACATAAAATAAAAATAAAATACTTAAATATATAGATATAGATACCTATAAGGGGTATAAATGGTAAGTTGTAACTATACACCCCATAAAAATAAATAAAAATCACTATAAAATAATTTATAAAAAATAAACATTTTTTATTTTATAACCAAGATTTAATTAATTCATCTTCTATTTTATATTGAATTAACAAATCATTTTTTCCAAGGTTTTTTCTGGTTGGTCCACGTGGACCAACCAGATTTCTTCCTTGGTTGACCTCGGTCAACTCCCTGACCGAGGTATGGCTTTTGTCAGAAGTAAGTTTTTCAAGGTTTTTGCCCCTTTATGGAGGGCTCACCTTGCACCCTTTGATGTTGCGTTCTAAATGACTTTTCTTCCTCGATATATTGTCTTTCACGCCCTACGTTTATCTGGGCCTTTGGATCACTAACACGCCTCATGCATCTCGATCTTTGTGTCATGTTCACCACCATTCCAAAACGCCCCCTCTTCCTCCTTGACCCTTTGAACCCTCTTCATCCCTCATTTGGACCCGAGTTGGTGAGCTCCCGATAGACCTTGGTGACAGCAAGATCTCCAGCACACGCGCGGGCCTTTGCAAGGCGTTGGAGGGCGGATTCCACCCCTAATCTCCGGCTCCGACCGTGAGGTCTCTTCCCCTTGGTTTCCCAACCAATCGAGGAGGTTTTCACTCGTTTTCGTTGTCGTTTTCATGTTGTAGGTTGTACGTTTATTATTCTCTTTTTATCCGTGTTTATTGCGCTTCAATCTCTTCATTCACCCATCGCCGGAGTTCACGCCGGCGAGCCACCATTTTCCATTCCTCCGCCGCACTCCACTTAGCACCCCCTACATCCAAGCCACCTCCAGGAGCTCCCTAGAGCTCTGCATTTTGTGCTAACATCTTCCCTGCAGGAAACAACTAGAAAATACGTGTTTGCAGGGGTCGTTTGAAGGTTGCGAGGGTGGCCCCAGGTGCCGTGCGTCGCCGGCCTTCCTCCGGTGGAGCCAACCCATTTAGTGGGGCTCCCTCGTCACGGGACAATGCCAGAAGCAAAGGGGAACCGTAAGTGTGCTTCCTGGTGGTCGGAGGAGCGACCTGCGCCAGATTCAAACTCGCATCGGGCGAGTTCTTTCGTGTTCGTCCTTCGTGTCCTACAACCGTCGGATCCTGACTGTTCTTCCCGTGCTACAGCTGCCCTTGGATCCCCGCGAGCATTGACCGTCCGATCTACATCGGGATTTAATCGCAACCCCTCATTAGCGAAGGGGTACGGACCGACAGATTACCGCCACGTGTCATAAGTGAAAGAGCCGTCCGATTCTGCCATGCTTTGGGTATTTTGCTGTCTTAATCCAAGGCATTTTTGTATTTAGAAAGTAGTCTTAAATATTTCATCTGCCATTATAACTTTTGCGGAATTTTAAATAAAGAACCCCCAAAGTTTTGTAATAGTCAGGTTGGCCCCTGCTAGGTGCGCGTGCCGATGCACGTGGTGCGTGGCATTTTTGCATACACATCCTCGGATAATTTGGCATTTGTATTCAGTTCGCAAACTTTTTAAATCAATTATAAATTTCTGTGAACTTTACATATGACCCCCTGAAGTCGACGCATTTTGCATATATAGCCCTGCCAGGCGCGCGTGCCATCGCGCGTGACCTTGGCATTTTTGCAGGTTTAGCCAGGGAACTTTGGCAATTAATATTTAGTCTACAGATTTTGCTAGTTAGTTATAATATCTGGGAAATATTCATTCAGGCCCTTGAACTTTTCGCATATTACATAAAAGCCCCTGCCAGCATGCCTTTTCTTTTTGTTTTGTCTAATTTTTGCATGCATCTATAAAAGCCTAAAAAATCCACAAAAATCACATTAAGTTCTTGTTGCATATTAGTTTCACGGTATATTTTTATTTTCCATATTTATTGCGTTTTATTATTTGTAAAATTTAAAAAACATCCATTTTCAGCACTGTTTGCATTATAAAATCCCTAAAAAAAATAAAAAACATCTCAGAAAATTCCCAAAAAAATATTTTTTTGCATATTTTAGTGTATTCTAATTTTAGACCAAAAATCACTAAAACAAATACAAAACCAAACTCCTAAAAATTGCAAAACCCCAAACACCTTTATAAAAATCCTAAAAATTCTACAAAAATCCTAAAAATACAAACTTTGTTTCTGAATTTTATTTACTTTGTTATCTTTATTATAAAATTAATTTGGGAAAATTTAGATAGTGTTGCCTATTTTTCATTCCCATTTTTATTTCAGCCAGCAAGCTTGTTCACTGTTTTCCTTATTTTGGCTTTTAAAAATACCAAAAATATTATGAAAAATCCCCAAAAATCATAAAAACATTATAAAATCATAAAAAGACTAAAAAAATTTTATTTCCTGGTTTTTATCTATTTTTACCTATTTTTATAAATACCCTATCCACTATTTTCTTATATTGTATATGTACTTAATTATTGAAAAAGAAATTATAAAAAAATATAAAATATAAAAAGAAAATATAAAATCAGATAATTAAAAATCAAAATACAAAATAAAAAAAATAAAATAAATAATGTATAAAATCAAAAACCCACAAATAATAGCACACATAGACACTTGATCACACACACACACACACATTTTGTGCATTCATTTGCCCCGTTCTACCTGTCTGCTCCCTGTGTTCAACCTCTACACATACTTGCACCTATACACATCTTTGGTGTAGAGTTATAATAAATTTTAACTCCATATATTGCTTTACTTGTTTCATCATTATTATGTGTTAATTGTTGTTTTAATCAGGATTCTTGAGTGGTCACCACATCGACTGCGGTTTCGTCTTGTGAAATCGTACGACCCTCGATTTTCTTGGTTAAACAAATGGCACCGTTGCCGGGGAGCAACAGCGCATAGTTCGGCTTTTTGTTCGTGTTTGTGATTATTTGTTTATTTTTGCAGCTTTTATTCTTGCTATCTTAGTTTTGCTCATTTTTTATATATCCTTTGAATTGTCTAACCACCCTCTTGTTTGACTTTGTGCGAGGTACGCGGATCGAGGGAGGCACTCTTTTCTAGGAGCGCTCGTGCACCCACGTGAGGCGGCTTCGACTTCGCACCAAGGCAGACTTGGAGGGATTTTTGAAGACAGTTCCCGAGCCATTTAATTCATTGCCTTTATTTGTGTAATTTATTGTGAGAGAGAGACTATTTAAATTGTAATAATACATGTACCATAGGACTTTGGACTTTCGGGCCCAATTTCCAAGTGATTGTTCACTTGGGGGCTCACCGCGGCTTTTTACGATTTTTATCGCCTTTTTCATTTTGTTTTCCGATTTTGTTTTCTTTATTTTGTGTGATTGAGCCCTTAGATTTAGGAGTTGCTTGTCGATAAACTAAGGGCAAACACTTAATATCTTGCATGTACCTATAGTACGCTTTGGACTTAGTTCAAATCTTTAAAACAGTCGCCTCATCATCTTCGAGCCTACGTGCCGCAAGCCCACCCTGTCAAGCGCTACTCCTGAACTCGATGTTTCGAGAAGAGGAGGGGTAAGCCTAGACCAGACTCTTGGATTGAGGATCGGTGACCGACTTGTGGTTCTTCACGATAATAGCAATTTCTGAAACTTAGGGCGATTTCATCGGCTTTGCATTTGCATATTGATTAGGTTTCAATTCTGCTGAGCATCCCTGCATGTAGAGTGCTAGAGGCAAGATGAGCATTTACACTTTAGCATACATCATCGTTTTGCTGCTTGCATTGCTTTTTCTCCTCTCTACCTCTATTTTTGATCACCTAGGTGCTATGTAAAATTGACTCCTCGTTAGGTTCGTGCATATCTCATTAAAAATCCAAAAAAAGTGATAATCAAATAAAATTTGGACTGCTAATATTACTTGACACTAAAATCAACCAAAAAGGAAAAAATTCTCTTGGGGTGAGTAATCCCCTCATTGTCTTCGTCTTACATTGTTCGCGCACACCCTAAGGATTAGTGCCCAAATCCCATTCCAACCCCTAAGTGTGTGTACAACTCTTTGACTTCTCACCTAACTCTAAAACAGACAAGATAAAAAGATCGCTCTTTGCGGTCTCTACCGAGTTGAGTAGGTGAATTGAGGGTTTGTTTTGTGAGAGTTTGCTTGTGTTTGCTTGTGTTCATACTAGATCATCTCTGCGCATTTGCGCCTTTTGCTCACTTCTCTTGACATGACCATCGTGTTCTCCCGATCATTTTTCCTCTTGTTTCGAGATGGCCGACTGGAGCATATTTTGTCCGGACTTTGCGGACCCCTCGTTCACTCCAGCCGGTCCACCTCCTTTTTTCCAAGAGGACTTTGCTCCTCATTTTTGTACATATCCGACCAACCCATTATTTCAGGATTCGGACTTTGACCTTCACCACTCATTTCCACCACCGTTACCCTCACATTTCGACAACCCGCTCTTCCTTGAGTATCTTGATCCGGAATGTGATTTTTGTCCACACCCACCGCCCACATTCGACACACCCGATCCTGAGATTTTGGAGTCACCTTTCATGATATCCACACTTGAGACCTTGAATCAGATGATGGAGCATATGAACTCGAGGATGAGTGATATAGTTAGCATAAATAAGATCCAGAATGTAGCTCCATTCTTTGAGGATTTGGATTCATCTGAGGATTATCAAGAGAGCTTGCAATCGCCCAAAATACAAAAAATGAGAAAAATTTAAAAACACAAAAAGATTTCGGGAGACACATGATTGAGTCAGACTGTGAGGAGTGTGCCAACTTGCCAGATTTCACCACACAGCCTTTCACACCTTGTCCCACCTTTGACCCCGAGGATGCCGTTGTAGCGTCTGCTCTTGGCATGCCTCGTGTAGATGCTGATTCCGACTTCCTCCCTTGTATGAAGGAAGTCCAAACATTCAAAAAATTGTTGACTAAACCCGAAGTGGTGGCTACTATTCATGAGATCATCCGTGTCCCACTTCAGCAGGCCATGACTGATTTATCTGCTCATCTTCCCAAGAAGAGAAAGCGAAGGAGCAGATCTGAGCGTCATATCATGACTATGGCCACTGCCCACGCAGTCACACACCGTCCCATACCTAGGAAAAAGAACACTGCCACAACTTTCATTAGTTGCACCATCTCTGACCACACATGTGATCACACTCTCCTAGACGGCGATGCTTCGATTAGCATTATACCAATCTCCTTAGTACATTCCCTTCACTTAGAGCCTCTCAAGAAGACCACGATGATCGTTCAGTTTGCTGATGGATCAATAAAGAGGCCGAAGGGTATCCTTGAAAATGCCGTCATTTCGATTCGGGGCACGAGCTACAATGTTGATTTGGTTGTATTGCCCATGGAGACCTCCATTGGGGAGCACTCTCCAGTCATCTTGGGACGACCATTCCTCGCCTCCGCGAGGGTCGTTGTTGATTATGGATCAGGAGAGATTTGCTTCCGTCCTGCTGACGAGAGCGAAGTGTCGATCACCACACCCACAGTTGACCAGAGACCCGCACTGCGGTTTCGCCTTGTGAAACCGTACGACCCTCGATTTTCTTGGTTAAACAGGATGAATCTTATATTTACAAGAATTAGATTTTAAGGATTTACAAGGGTAAGTGGTCGATTTTATAGGTATATATAATGAATTTTTGGGTGATGTATATACTCCTCAAACTTATTTGAAAAGGTTTTCCAAACAATTTTGAAAACTATAGTGCAAAATAATTTTGACAAACATTTTTACAAACATGTACACACATTTGAAAATCATTTTGCAAAGGTTTTCCAAACAGTATATATAAATTTTTCAAGTATTTTTGCAACCATTTTTCAAACTATTTGCAAATCATTTTTCAAACCTTTTATTTCATACAAAGAAAATAATTTTTCAATCAAAATGTTTTTACAAAGGTTGAAAATATGTAACAAAATGTTTTCCAAATAGTTTTCAAAATATTTTTCACAAGGATTTTCAAACAATTTTTAAACAGTTTGAAAAAAATATTTTCGCCTGATTTATTAATACGTAAGTACACAAAGAATCTGAGGAATAATCACATATTTTAATTAAGTATTTTTAACGAATTTTACAACCATGATTAGCCATAATTATTAAGAAAATATGAAAGTACGAGTTATGGCTAAAGTATATACGCAGTATATATGACCCCCCTATACTGAGCTTGAGATATGTCCTCATAGATCGGAGAGAAAAGAGAAGGCATAACTCGTGCTAAGTATAGGAAAATCTAAAGAATGAGGAACGAATAAATGAATGAACAAATAAGAAGTTGACCATCCCCCCTATACTTAGGATTAAATAATCCTAAGTATAACAGACTGTACACAAAGCAGGGAGGGTCAAGGGTGGGAATGAACAAATCGTACTCAGATTGTCTGCCCCTATACTTAGGGTAAGATATCCCTAAGTATAGACAAGAAGAGGAGACAATGGAGAGGATCAAAGAATAGAAGCACTGGGGGTACACACCCCCTATACATAGGACAAAGTACGTCCTAAGTATAGAAAACTGACAAAAAAGGGGCGACACCTTTTCGATAGTTGAGGATGATAGAAGAGGAAAAGAAGAAAAGAAGAAAAGATATCAACATACAGAAGAAGATAGAAAAGAATGTACACATCACTCCCCCAATACTTAGGGTCAAAGAAGCCCAAAGTATAGGCAACAACAGGAGTAATGAAACGGAACGATGAATGAACACTTGGCTCGTCCGCCCCCTAAACTTAGGACAAAGTACGCCCTAAGAAAGGCAAACACGAGAATGGGTGGACGCGCAATACGGTAGAGGGACAGAGGTGAACAAAACGAATGTACAACAAAGATGGATGTACAGAAGGTCATGAAGGTTGAAAGCAAACCTTCTTGCAGGATCACTGAGGGATAGATCTAGTGTGGTGTAGGTCGACATCAGGGTCCATGGTGGACGGAAGCCGATCAGGGTCGACAGGGTGAAGGTCCTCAGTGGCCCTAGGGTGTGAAGGCACAGACGGATGAATGAAAGAAGTATAACTAGGTCTAGCCTTGGGAGTCTCGCTGATATCAAAGTGAAATGGGACGAACTCATCCTCATCGGAAGTAGTGTACTCAGTGTCATCCTGCGAGGTCTCATCCAGGTCAAAACCAAAAGGAACGAACTCATCAGTGGAAGTAGTCGAACTCTGTTCGTCCTCTATAATCTCAACCGGATCATCTTTCTCATCAAAAGGCCCGAATTCCCGAATAAAAGCAACAAAATCAAATTCGTCCTTTGTCTCATTTGAATCAAAGTGAACAGGAACAGACTCATCAGTGAAAGTAGTTGAGTCATGTCCATCCTGTCTAGTCTCAGGATCTACCCTCCGCTCAATGGTATCTATCGTGTAAATCCCGTAGATGTCATCAACACAACGTCAATCACAGGAAGCAGAAACTCCAAGGTCTATGCTTTCCGAGACATCCTCCTTGGAGAGGAATTCTGGACTCTCATCATCCGTCATAAAGAAAGTCTCTCTGATATAGTCATAAAGGTCATAGGCCTCAGGATCAGCCAGGACAGGTGTGGTCGCATCAGGTGCAGGTCTCTAGTCAACTATCGGCGCGGTGATCAACACTTCGCTCTCGTCAGCAGGACGGAAGTGAATCTCTCCTGATCCGTAATCAATAACGACCCTTGTAGAGGCGAGGTATGGTCGTCCCAGGATGACTGGAAAGTGCTCCCCAGTGGAGGTCTCCATGGGCAAAACGACAAAGTCAACGTGGTAGCTTGTTCCCTGAATCGAAATGATGGCGTTTTCAAGGTTACCCTTCGGCCTCTTGACTGATCCATCAGCAAACGGAATGATCATACTGGTTTTCTTGAGAGGCCCTATGTGAAGAGATTGTAGCAACGAGAAGGGTAATATGCTAATCGAAGCACCGCCGTCGAGGAGAGTGTAATCACATGTGTGCTCAGAGATGGTGCAGCTAATGAAAGGTGTGGCAGTATTCCTCTTCCTAGGAATGGGACAGTGTGTGATGGCGTCGGCAGTGGCCATGGTCAAAATATGACCCTCAGATCTGCTCCTCTGCTTTATCTTCTTGGGAAGAGGAGTAGATAAATCGGTCATGGCCTGCTGAAGTGAGGCACGAATGATCTCACGAATAGTGGCCACCACTTTGGGTTCAGTCAACATTTTTTTGAATTTTTGGACTTCCTCCATACAAGGGAGGAAGTCGGAATAAGCATCTATACGAGGCATACCAAGAGCAGTCTGTACAGCGGCATCCTCGAGGTCAAAGGTGGGACAGGTGTGAAAGGATGCGTGGTTAAAGGGTCTGGCAAGTGGGCACTCTCCTCACAGTCTGAATCAACCAAAGGTCTCCCAAACTCTTTTTGGTTTTTTAAATTTTTCTCATTTTTTTTGTATTTTGGGCGATTGCAAGCTCTCATGGGAATCCTCGAGTGAACCGATATCATCAAATGGTGGAACATCATGGTCGTACTTATTGGTACTAGTGAGGTGGTCAATCCTCTGTCTCATATGATCCAACATTTGGGTCAAGTGCTCAAGGGAGGTGACTCCAACAGCTCAATCTCGGGTAGATGTGAAGGTAGAAAATACAGAGGTGTAGGTGAATGTGGGTAGAAGTACGAGTCCTGATACTGCGGCTGAGGCGGATATGTACAAAAGTCAGGAGCAAAGTCCTCCCGGAAAAAGGGAGGTGGACCGACTAGAGTGAACGAGGGATCCGCAAAGTCCGGATAAAGTACGCTCCAGTCGGCCATCTCGAAACAAGAGGAAAAATGATCGAGAGAACACGAGGGTCATGTCAAGAGAAGTGAGCAAAAGGCGCAAATGCGCAGGAATGATCTAGTATACACAAAAGCAATCACAAACAAACTCTCATAAATCAAACCCTCAATTCACCTACTCAACTCGGTAGAGTCCTTGAAGTGCGGTCTTTTTATCTTGTCAGTTTTAGAGTTAGGTGAGAAGTCCAAAATTTGCAGAAACACTTAGGGGGCTAAAATGGGATTTGGGCACTAATCCCTTAGTGTGTTCACGAGCAAGTAAAACGAAGACAATGAGGGGATTACTTGCCCCATTACAAGTTTTTTTCTTTTTAGTTGATTTTAAGGTCCACTAATGTTAGCAATCCCAATTTTATTGGTTATCACTTTTTTGGATTTTTAATGAGAATGCACGAGCCTATCGGGGAATCAATTCCTTTAAGCACCTAGGTGATCAAAATCAGAGGTTGAGAGACAGAAAAGCAATGCAAGCGGCAAAACGATGATGTATGCTAAAGCGTAAATGCTCACCTTGCCTCCAGTACTCTACATGCAAAGATGCTCAACGGAATTGAAACCTATCTATATGCAAATACAAGCCGATAAAATCATCCTAAGTTCAGAAATTGCTATTAGCGTGAAGAATCGATGCTAATGACTCAGAATGGAACCGAAGTGTCCGGTCTTGGAGTTTCCTCGGTGCCCACCAGTGTGGGTCCTGCACGCGCTGTATGGATAATTCTCGCGGCGCAGTGATTACGAGACTAAGTGAGAAGCAGTTTAAAAAATCGACTAAGTCCAAACGTCACTATAGGTACAGGAAAAATATATTAGGAGTTTGGACTTAATATATCGCAAACAATCCTAAAACTAAGGGCTCAATAACAAGAAATAAAGAAAACAAACCGGGAAATAAAAGAAAAAATGCGATGAAAATCATGAAAAGCCACGGTGAGCCCCCAAGTGAACAAACACTTGGATGTTGGGCCCGAAAGTCCATGTATTGAGTACCTGTATATTACAATAAATAATGGTCTCTCTCTCACTAAAATTACACAAATAAATGCAATAAAATAAATGGAGCTCGGTCTTCAAAAACTCTGTCTCCTAGGTGCTAGGCCGACAGACTATAGCCAGCTTCACGTGGGTGCGTAGGCATCTATGGTGGAGCCCCTACCTCGATCCGCGGTTCCTCGCACAAAGTCAACAAAGAGGAGGTTAGACAGCTCAACAGATATATCACAAATAAGGAAAAAAAATAAGCGAAAATAGAAGCCGCAAAAATAGACAGATAATTACAAGCACAAGCAAAAACTGAACTACGCGTTGTTCCTCCCTGGCAACGGCACCATTTGTTAAATCCAGAAATCGATGGTCTTAAGTTCCACACAATGCGGGAACTCAGTCGTCGAGTCAACCACACGAAATCTGTAATTCAAAAAACAATTAACCCACAACAAGTAATTCAAGCAATGAAAGTAAATGTGCGGAGTTAAAATTTATTATAACTCTACAACAAGATGTGTATAGGTGCAAGTATGTGTAGAGGTCGAACACAGGGAGCAGACAGGTAGAACGGGGCAAAATGCTCAAAAATGTGAATGTGATGATTTGCCTATTTATGCTATCTTTTTTTGTGGGTTTTTAATTTTTATATTTTTTATTTAATTTTTGTATTTTTATATTTTGATTTTTGATTTAGTGATTTTGTATTTTATTTTATATTTTATATTTTTGTATTTTCTTTTTCTTTTAATAAATATATAATATATATAAGGATTATGTATACACTAAAGATGAGAGAGAGATAATAATTGAGAAAAATAATTAAAATACACGCGATAAAGTATATTGGCGTCTTTTATATTTTTCTAATGTTTTTGTGATTTTTTACATTTTCCTATTTTTTGGTATTTTTAAAGTCAAAAATAAGAGAAACAGCGAATAAAAGATACTGACCGAAATTAAAATGAGGATGAAAAATACTAAATAGAGTCCAAAATTCCACAAATTAATTTTAAAATAAAGATAATACAACAGAGAAAATTCAGAGACAAAAATGGTATTTTTAGGATTTTTTTTAGAATTTTTAATATTTTTCAAAAGATTTTTGGGGTTTTGTAATTTTTATGAGTTTTCTTTGGACTGAAGTTAAAAGACACTAAAATAGGTAAAATATATTTTTAGGGAATTTTTGAGCTATTTTTACAATTTTATGGATTTTATAATGCAAACAATAGGGAAAATGCTTGTTTTTGAACTTTTATAAATAATAAAATGTAATAAAAAGGCGAAATAAAAATATGGCGTGATAATACAATGTAAAAGGAACACAAGGTAATTTTTGTGGATTTTTTAGCAATTTAGAGACGCATGAAATAAATAGATATAGCAAAAATAGACTACACAGCTAGCAAGAGCATATATGTAACTTTTCAAAAGTCCAAGGGCTAGAATGTAATTAGTCCAGAAAAGATATAACAGAATAAAAACTTTTCATGTCCAATCATAAATATCCAAAGTCGCTGGGTTCTCTCTACAAAATGTCCAAGCATTCATGTGATGCCCACGTGCCTGCCGTGGACCTACTTGTAATTTCCTAAAACTACGGGGGCATAATCGTAAATCTACCAAAAAGTTGACATTGTTTTAAATTTCTCTCGAACTGCGACGAAATAAAGAAACCCTAGGGGGTCCTTGCAAAATTTCCATGCACCCCACGTGTGCAGCTCACGTGCGGTGACGTGGACAAGGAGCTCTTTGCAGATATGAAAACTTCGGGGGCTTCACAATAAATGTTATAAAACTTTTAAGCAGCTAAGTAAAGGTTTTGTCTACTTAATAAATATAAAAATAGTGAGGGTGAATACGCAAAATACCCACGCACAAGCGGATGGGATGATATCGGCACTGTCACTTATACAAGTGGCGTGCTCCTGGCGTGTGATGACGGTTCGCGATGCAGCCGAGATTAGATGCTCCCTTGATGATCGGACGGCTAGCACGAACGACACCCAACGGATACTATTTCGGCAGGGGTCCCTCGTCGATCGAACGACCGAGAACAAGTCAAGAAGAACAACCCAAGAACTCGAAGAATCCGAGCTTTGAACCACCCTCCTAATCCATTCCGGCCACCTGGGAAGCTCTTAGAGGTTCCCCGACGATCCTGCGGTGATTCTCTAGCGTCTGGGGCGTCAAAAGTGCGAGGGTTGCACCAGGGTTTCCTTGCTGTGTCAGAGACGAGACGAGGTCTCCAGGTGCCTCCGGCGCGGGCAAAATCACTCTCAAGGCGAGCGTCAGACTCTGGCACCTGAAAAAGATTGTTAAGGAGTGCGAGGGAAAAGTGCCTCGCCCCTCCTGGGTATGGATTGAAGGGAAAATGGCAAAAAAGGGGGCTCTTCGGAGCTTTTTCCGACGAGGTTGTGGCCGAGTGAAACGGGCGTGATTAGTGTGGGCGGAAGTGCGAAATGAAGGCTATGGCTTACAGGAGAAGAAATCACGGAGAAAGATGAAGAACACGAGACCGCAAAGGCTATTACACCTGAGATTGGTACCTCACGGCGGTGCGCCAGAGATGGGCAGAAGCCGCCCTTCAACGCCTTGCCAAAGCTAAGCGCATGAGCTGGACATCTCTCTGTCACAGAGATCGATCCGGAGATCACCAACGAGAGACAAAACAAGGGTCTAAAGAGGTTCAAATTCCAGAAGAAGGTGAAGGGGGTTTTTGAAGGAGATGGCTCTGGCGGCTCCAAGAACGAGTCTTCTGGATCAATGAAACGACGCGCGACCCAAGGAGAGTTGCCGGCGTGCATCCTCGATCAATGGTGAACAAAAGTCAAGAAGGGATCTACCCGAGATAGTGAAAGATGAATCCTCGAAAAATTCACAAAATAGAGCCAAAACATACTTCTAATACACACAGGCAGGGGGCAGAGAGTTGGCCCGAGGCGAACTCTCCAGCCCTCATGGTTGGTCTACATGGACCAACCAGGAAAAAGCTTGGAAAAAAACATTTCTACATTCGTTTAAAAATAGTAAACAATTTTATTAATTTTAGATTTTAAATAAAAAATGTTTATTATTTTATAAATTATTTTATTATGATTTTTATTTATTTTTTTTGAGGTATAAAATTACAAGTTACCTTTTATACCCATTATAAGTATCTTTAGCTATATATTTTAATATTTTATTTTTATTTTATATGTTTCATTTTATAATTTTTGTTTATTCTTTTATAAATTTATAAAGTATTTTTATACGCTTGAATATATTTTAATTTTATTTTTTTGAAGTGTTTTGTACACTTAATAAAAAAGAAGAATCAATTATATAGTTATATTTATAGGTATTATACCTAGGTATCATATACATGTATTTTATTTTTATCTTTTCTTTTGGTTTTTATTCTGATTTTAACGTATATATATTATAAATAATATTTACAAAATTATAAAAAATATAAAATTATAAAAATAATGAATAATAAATAAAATGAATATTTTAATATGTACAAGTGTACAATAGGGGTCCAAAACTCAACTTTCAAATCGTAGCTCCGCCAAATATGAAACTACCTTCATTAAATAGCTTATGAGAAATTATATATAATTAAAGTGAGTTTGACGTATTTTGAGTTTTTATTTGCGAGATACAGGTCTGGGAAGATGGAATTCTGGAATCTTATTCATATCATACTTTTTATCTGTACATTATTTTTGAGTGAAATCAATTTTGTATTTTCCTATATTTAATTATCTACGACTTCATGTACAAAGTTTCTTTATTTGAAGTATAAAAAGTGGAACAAAAAATAGGTCCTAAAATGAATAAAGAATGATTAAATAAAAGGGGATTTTTATTGTATTTTGACCCTTATCTCCCCTACTATATTCCTTGTCAACCTAGTCATTGAGATGCCTAGGTCTTAGGGTTTCGGGTCATAAAATATTATTCTTTTTATTTTCCTTTCTTTATTCTATAATTTTTGTGTTAAAATCCGTCTTTTATACACTATTTACACAATGATGCATGGATGATAAAATGCATGAATTAACGCTATTTACACGCATTCACTAGGGTTTTTAAGGCCAATATGATAGAATAAAGATGATGAAACGTAGCTTCGTCACCTACTCTAACACTTCTCCTAAGATCATAAAAATGCAAAAAAAGAAAGCTCATTGGGCTAGAGGAGGAGTTGGAGTACACGATAGAGAGATTCTAGTGAAAGGTCAGATTGCATGATTCAACACCCTCCTCCCTCATTGAGCACTCAGAGAGGTTCCTACTGTCACCAGGAGCTTCAATATCTCTTAGGGTTAGGGTTTGGATGGGTGAAAAGGGATCAAAAGTAAAGGAAGATGAAGGCAGAACTATATAAAAGGAAGTTTTGGCTTGGGCAGAATGCACGATTCAGTAGCCCTCAGATCTAGATAAGATGTAGGACGAAAGTTCAGAGATCGAGGGCCAAAAATCAAGAAGGAATTAACGTAAAAAATGAAAGATTTGGGGAAAAATTGAGGAAGTCAGGTCAATCACTTTGACAATTGCAGAATCAAGGAGATTAGGGTGTTGACCTAGGTCAACCCGCCTAGCTCCAGATTGGGCCACGTCAGCCAGAAGATGATAAAAACCAAAAATAAAAATGGAAATAATTAGAAAAGAAATATTAAATGATTTTATTTTTTTCTTAGAACATGAAAAGTTTTTCATATTTTATGTAGTATTTTAATCATATTTCTTTATTTTTACAAGTTCATTTATTATATTTTGCTTTTTACATGTATATTTATTGGTATATTTACCTTAATGTTATGTATATATTTTTATTTTGTATTTAGAATTTTATTATTTTACATACATATTTTATGCATTTATAGCTTATTTAAATATACATAAATGTGTTTTTCTGTATTTTTTTGAAGTTATTTGTATACTTAAATAAATATATGTATTTATTATATATGTTTATTTATATAGACTTCTAGTGTGTAAAATAGTATATATATTTACCTAAATGCATTTTAAATAAATTTATTCTAGTTTGGTTATATACGTGTATTCAAAATAATATTTACAATAACAACAGAGCCTTTTCCCACGATTAAGTAGGGTTGGCTACACGGATTCTTCACCTCCGTTCAGATCTATCGTGGATCAATACCGGGCTATATCCACAAAACTAGGATCCCTTTGTATAATTTCTTTCCAACACTTCTTGTACCATCCTCGCCCTCTCTTAACCTGCTCAACATCCTAACTATCATATCTCCTAACAGTAGCATCAGATGATCTTCTTTGCAAATGACTAATGAATCTGTGATTCATTATTCTAAGAGTTGAAAATAGAGTCTTATTCCCAAGTAATTAGCCATATATTTCCACTTACATTGCATAATTAGCATTCATACATACATTTATAATATCTGCATTTTAGCATTCATATTTGCACTAAATAAGAAGCTGAATTCACTTATGAAAATCACCTGTATATTCACCATATTTTACTAATCTGTATATATTTTATACTTACTCCAAAACCAATAAAATTAACTCCATATTGTATATATTACTGTCAAATAATAAAAGGAAAATACCAAACATTTCTAACTTGAATAATTACCTAATAAAACCCCAAACCCAGTAAAGACCGTAGAACTTATGATGCACATATCTCTCCCGTACAACCTCAGATCTAGGTCTAGTCACTTTTAAATTAATACACATTTAGAGACCTTCAAACTGAGACCAATTTAATTTAAATTGGAGCTCGTATGCCAAACATGGGTTTTGAGACCCCATTGTACACTATATGTACGTATATTTGTATCCTTGTATTTTAGCACTTTATTCGACCTCATTTCCATTTTTGGTCAACATGAAACTTGTAGATCTCATCGAGCTCTACATCTTTCATATTTGAGTTTTTCCAAATTCGGCCATCTTCTCTCTCTCTCTCTCTTATCTCATTTTTTCTTTAAGCCATCCAGATCATGCCACGCGGCGCCCTCTAAGTGTGCCACGCGACCTACTCCATCGCCCGCCACGTGCCTCGCCTCTGAATCGTCAGATCATCCTCACCTCCTTCAAATCTGGGCCCTTCAGATCAAATCTGTGTCGTTCTCTAGTGTCGCCCTCTCCTTGCACCACATGGTTCACCAGGTGTTGTTCGATCGCTTCCATCCATGCCGCTCATTCCGGCTAAATCCGGACCCTCCGATCCTCGGCCCTGATACAATCTCAGTCACGCGTCACGCCCAACACCCATCGACCTCGACTCCAGGATCTAATTCTGGCCTCCTCTTGCGCCCTTCCTCTGGCCGTTGGATCACGAGATCCAACGGTCCAGAGGTCGTCATCTACCTCTAGCCTCTTTCCTCGCGCACGTTACCCACCTCGCATCACCTTCGCCCCCGTCTTATTTTTGGCACCACTACAACCACCCTCTCCGCTCCGTGACACCTCCACGACGGAGTCCATACTTCACTCTTCCTCACCGACCTCCATGTCCACCATGATGCCTCCTTCTTCGCTCCACAAACCCCACTCGAACCACTCCTTCCATCGCATGTACCTCCACCATATCCCTATAAATTCCCCACCTCCGACCAACTTTCATGGCATCCACCCTTGCAAGAGAGAACCTAGATCTCCCCTCTACCTATCAGTGACAGTGAATAACGTATAGAAGCGAGCGACGACAGGTTCCATCTCTGGTGAGATCCACGACAAACTCCATTGTATCGCAGCTCATCCAACGAGCTACATAAGCTCGGGACGCTACCGACCTTTGAGCGAAGACCAGGAGGTTCCTCCTCGAGCTTCAGACCCCATGTAGTCTCCTCCACCCACCTCCGATCATTCTTCTTATTTCGTCGCAAATTTTCGTTTATTTGATTCTGCTGCTCCAATCGCTCCCATCCTCGCATGACCATCCCTTGAGCTCAGCCTTAGAACTCTCATCTTCGTGCACTAGTCCAGCCCCTCAGATATCACCTTGAACCACCATTCAATTAAGGTTCCATCGCCACGGTAGAGGAAGACCGCCGAACCTCTTCCACTCCACTCAGGCCTCACGTTCCACGTGCACGTGTTCCCACGAAGCACGAGCTTCCATTTTTGGCATCAGCTAACCTTGCAGGAGCATCCTTTTCACTGACCGAAATGTCATCGGAGCGTCACTCGAGGTTTGACATCTTCGGCCTGAGGACCTCCCCAGTCACTTCTAGGACCTTCGACAACTCCCTGACACCTTCACAACAAATCCAAGCATATCAGGAGCTGCTGGCAAGCTTCACTGATCACTGGCGAAGGAGGCGGAGCAAGGAGCTCATCACCGGAGCCCCGCCAAGTCTGTCGTAGGAGGCATCGGACTAGAGAGGACGAAGAATAGGTACCGTTGGATCTTCCTAATCTGACGGTCATAATCAAGACAGGTTACTCCGAGCCTGCCACCGTTAGATCATCCAAATCTAACGGACCTCTTCACGCCACGTAGTAGTTATTTCAGGCATCAGCCTCCGTTGGATCCATCTTGATCCAAAGGCCAATATTGTGTCACGTCGCCATCAGTCGTAGCTCCAGACACCATCGGATCAACTTTGATCTGATGGTCATTGATCACGCCACGTTTCCAACCTTTGCCGCTGTTGGATCACTCATGATATAGAGGCCTAGCATTCGCCACGAGAGAGACTCCGAGCCTCTTCCCCGACCTTAGGCTCAGAGCAACCGAAGCAGACGCAATGCTGATCCGAGCCTCCTGAGGCATCCGAGCCTCGATCGCCGTCCAAGACTCGATTACCGTCCGAGCCTATCCCCACATGTGATTCTCACGTGAGGGCTGGGTAAATACACAGAGGCCCCTGCAACTTTCATAAATTAGAAATTGGTTCCTGTCAGGCGTGTCACGCGAGGAACGCGTACTTTTGTGGGAATTTAGCATCCAACCCCTCTGCTTTACAGGTAATTGCGTTTTAGTCCCTATCAGCAAGTTTTATTTTCAGAATTTTTATTTTCTGGATTTGCTTTTTACCCCCTGTCCTTGCACGCATAATTAGGTGTACATTTAGCATTATTTTTAAATTCTAAAAATTGCATGTTGTAGGTTAACTTGTCCTCTATCTTGTGTGATACTTGTTTTATTTTTGTGAGTCATCTAGAATTTTATAATATTAAATTGGTGAAAGATTCTATATTTTGCTCATTGTTTGCCTTTTAATTTATATTAAATTCCTTATTGCCCAAAAATCACCATAAAATCACATTAGACTTAGGATAAAGTATTCTACACTATGCCCAAAAATAATTGCATTACTTGCATCACGAGGCCTGAATAAATCAAACAGTGATTTGCTTCATTGCTTTTAGTAGTTATAATTCACATAGAATTTTAGGTTAATATAATTTTCCTAGATTCATTATACTTGTATCCATCTAGGATAATTTTAATATTTAAAAATAATGTTTTTTGGTATTGATTAAAATTGATTTTTATGAAATATACCTTTCATTCATATTTAATTCATGTAGAGTCTAAAAATTCCAAAAAATGTAGACACCTTGTTTCATAGCATTCCATATTCTGGCCAATTTTCATAATTTCTGGACTTCAATTGATCATCTTTCTGGATTAACTTGGAAAATTTGCTTAAAATTGCATTGTTTTTCATTTATTGCATAAAATTTTATAAAAATACCAGAAATATTCTTCCAAAAATCAGACCTTCGAATTAACTAAATAATTACCTAAGGAGAAAGCTGCCTCCCTAAGTTCAATCTTGGGCTTGCCCAAGTAAAATAAAAAAATTTCTGCCACTCGTATTTAATTAAATATTGATTGGAGTGGTATTTTGATGAAGTCTTGATTACCCGACTGCAATGAACCTAACTTCTAAATTTGATCGTTAATTTGATTAAATTAACAAGTGCAGAAGAGGCATCAAAAAAAGGCACTCGCGGGGAGGCACGACTTAGGTTAATTTTTAGGAAATTTTGAGTTTTTGATTTTCCATTGTCGGGTAGTCTGATTCCCAACTTTTCTTGTTTATATTCCTTTGTCATTTATTTTTTGTATTTTGTGTCGTCCTTTGTCTGACCTCAATTTATTTTCGTGCGAGGAAAAGGGGGAGTCGAAGGCGCTTCGCTAGGAGAATCGAGGAGATTTTATTTAAATATCTTGAGTGATTGTGAGGACTTGTAATTGTTGTCATTTTCATTATTTTTGCATTTTTCTAGTAGTTCTCGTTTGGGCTCTCGTGCATGTAAAGATAGTGGAAATGTGTCCCCGTGTGCCGTGTGGATTGCTTTTTCGTAGTTTAGGCTTGAACTTGCGACTCTTATAGCTACTTTAGGACTTTCTTGTTCTCGTAACATTATTGGACCACACATCACACATAAAGATGCACTTAGACTATAGATCTAGCCAAATTTATTATGTGCTTCACTCGTTAATAGAATTCCCTATCTAGGAGCAGATTTTATCGTCTGCATTGCATATAGTGTAAAGTTTTATTCTCCATCCTGCATACAAGCGAAGGGATCATTGTAAGTCTTCTTTACTTGCATACTATCATTGTTTTATCATGCATAGGTTTTTCTTGAACTCCTTCCTCTTTGTTTTTTAAACTTAGGAAAAAAGGAAATTGGGACTGGACGATAGGCGTGCTTTGCGGTTGGACTAAATCAGTGGTAACCTAACTTAAAATTGGGATTGCTAAACAAAATTGACAAAAAAATGAATAAAATCGAAAATTCTGCTTGCGGAAAATTAACCCCGACCTTGTTTTCATGCTGAGTGAGGGTACTAGAGTGTGTGCGCATACCCTAAAGCATAACCCAAATCCCTGCCTTCTATATCATGTACCAACTGATCTTAGAAAATATCACGAGTTGAATTTTCTCAGGTTCACTGACTAACACCAAGTAACCTCCGCCTATTCGCAAGTAGATAGGGGTGAACCAGCGGTGCTTCGCGACAAGTTTCTAGTAACCCCTCGGGGTGAAGTTCTAGCCTTGTCAAAGCCCTCCTTCTTGTAGGTAGATAGGGGCAGGTCTTTGAACTCCTCAACTTGGGATAGGAGCAAAGAAAGGAAGGGCACATGTATCTTAGGCGACAGGTTAAACAACGAAGACGCATTCGACTTTGAGCCGACTTCCCTTTAGGCCATGTAACCTTTGCTATTTGCCTGAAATTAACAATTAAAGTCAACCAGATTTATCAGACTCAGTTTCGAGTCATTCACCATATGAATGTGAAAATCAGGGTTTGGATTAACTTGCTTGTTTCGGGTAGGAGTAAAATCCGATCTTGTACTCCCAATTCTCCTTCTCACCATCCAAGATGACTGACTGGGGGGGATATCTATTCCTGATTCGCCAACCTCTCTTTGAGACCCTCACAAAGTTTAACTTCATTGGACCAAGCGCAACTTGGGCCAACTTGAGTCATGACCCTCTTAAGTTCGAGATCCATCACTTCCAGGGTGGTTACCCTTTAACCAATCTTTTTCTCTCCTCTTATCTCACTGAGGATGACCATCGCCTCGGTGAGAACGTTTTCATTGATATGCCCTCTAATGTAGACCATTTTCCATTCCTAGGGAAAGAGGACAAGATGACACTTTAGAGACCCCCGGATGAAGAGGAACAAAGTGATGACCCGATACAGCAAATCCATGCTCGCCTCGCCACAACCGAACAACAGAATGCAAATCTAGTGGCCAGGACGGGACTGTTCATTGGGGTAGGAGGAATTGACCGACCCATGGTAGATGTTTACAACCCAGCAGAAAATGAGATGCATAGTTGGTTGGTACTTGTGGTTCTCCCTGAAGCGTTCGAGCTGAAGCCCCATTTTTTAAGCCTGCTGCCGATGTTCAATGGAAATGCCGACGAAGAACCATATGCTTTCTATAGAGATTTCGAGATGGTTTACAACAACCTTAGTCACCCTAGGGTTGGGCAAGACTACATCAGGTTGAAGCATGTTTTCCTTAGGAGATAAGGTCGCTCATTGGTTGAAAAATCTCGGGGTGAGATGTACGGCCTGGATACAGTTCAAGAATTTATTCTTGAAGAATTTCTTCCCACTCAGTAGGACTAATCAGATGAGAACTAAGATCACATGATATTCCCAAGGACCCAATGAACCATTCAGTGAAGCCTGGGATAGATCTAATGACTTTATTAAGAAATGCCCTTGCCATGGCATTTCAAAAGCGATCTTAGTCCATACCTTCTTATGTGGAATGAACCCGGAGATGCAGGGGTTAGTAAGTACCGCCTATTGAGGAAGCTATCTGAACAAAAATGAATATGTTGTATGGAAGCTCTTGGAGCAGATGGCGGAAACAAGCAGGCCTTAGGCCACCAGGGCCTATCAGTTGTGTCCCTCGATCTTATCCAACGAGACAACTAGGACGATTGTAGCAGATAAGATAGAGGACCTTATCCCCAGCATGGGGATGATAGATGACAAGTTAACCATGGTCGAGCAGATTCACAAGAGGGTCACTGACATTGAGGCACTCTCGTTATTGCCGAAACAAGTGGAGGAACTAACTGAGAGGGTAGCCAAGTGGAGGAACTAACTGAGAGGGTAGGAACAAGCATCGGGGCCTCAGAGTAGCTGGGTAGAGGAGTAGCAGTATACTAAGCAGGAACAACACACACCCCCACAAGTGGAGACACGATATGAGGAACCTCCACAAGTGTTCGAGATCAACAGTCTATGGCACAACCACGACTCCGTCAGCAGACAGACGGGGATAGGGAATGGTCATCCTCACTGGCCTTCCCTAGCTTACCAAGAAACCAGCTCCGTTCCCGTACCGCGCTTCGTACAGTCCCAGCCCGGACAAGGGTACCATCCTCAGCAGCAGTCGCGTAAGACACATCACCTATTTTGCAGTAGAAATTTCCTTTTAGTCAGAGTCAGAGTCAGAATTAGTCTAAGTGTCAGAGTCATGTGCAAAACTCAATTCCTAATTTCAATGAAAATCTTCCAGTTTCATAATCTGAGTTAGCATCAATAATCCCTTTCCCCAGAGCTCTTAAGGGTAGAAGAAAGAAAACACGAAAAATACAAAAAAATGACCCTGAGATGGCAGAGTTTTGCAATAAATACATCAAGGTTACAATACCTTTTGACAAGTATGTGGAGATGACACCCGCATTCCAGAAGTACCTTTAGATGAGATGCACACCTATTAAAGTCAGCAGGAAGACCAAAAGCCATGTTGAGAAATAAGTTCTGTCAATAGCCACTACTTGCACAATAAAGAATGTGTTTCCGAGGAAACGAAGAGACATGGGTTCACATTATGTGGTGAGTCATGTCGATGACATTGTGTTTGCGCGTACTCTCCTTGACAACAGATCCTCCATTAAATTAATGCCTACAACCCTCTATGAGCATCATAATATCAGACCTCTTAGGAACACCAGAGCCTTACTTTAGTTTGCAGATTAATCAACCAAGAGTTCCTAAGGAGAATTTAGGAATGTTTTCATCAAGGTCGAGGGTCAAGAGTACATGGTGGACTTTACAGTCCTTGATATGGAGAGCCCTCGCAATTAAAGAGAGACTCCTATATCATATTAGCAATGCCCTTCCTCAAAACAACTGGGGCCTTATTTGATTACAAGATTGGGAAAATCCAATTCCAAACTCTAGGAGGAGATGGGGAATTTGAGATGAAGCAGACCAGATGGCAGAGGCCAGGTTCAGAATCCAGCATCGAATACTCTTCGTCTGAAGCATATTGTATTAATGTAGACACCGTTTGGCCATGGAGACAGAACCCACCCTGCACCGATAAGTCCCTCTCCTCCAGAGAAGATCTTGTGCATGAGTCAGTTTGCGAGATCCTTAGAAATGAGTACATCGTAGAATGCGCATCCCCCTACATCTTTGATGAATTATAAGCCCAACTGGGCCTGTCAATACTTCCCTCTTTAGGACAATCAGAAGATGAGGATGATGAGTCGGGCGTGACTTTTGCCAATTACTTGGAAACCTTTGACGATCCGACTCCAGAGTAGAACGAGTTGGTGGTAGATTCAAGGACAAATACACCCCCTACCAACACAGAAACATATTCGATTGAGCCATGCTTCCTTGATGATCATACCATATCTGAGCTCAAGCATTTACCCACAACACTGAAATATGCCTTCCTTATAGGAAAAGTGAAGAAATATATGGTCATCATCAGCTCATGATTGACCGAGGAGCAGGAATCTCGCCTGCTAGAGATCCTGGAGAAAAACTGCAAGGCAATAGGTTGGAGCATCTCCGATCTCCACGGGATAAATCCCGCTCTGTGTTCACACCGTATCTACTTGGAGAATGAGGCTAACCATCTTGTGAATTCCAACCTCGGTTGAATCTAAATTTACGAGAAGTAGTGAAGAAGGAGATAGAGAAATGGTGCGACGTGAGTTTTATTTTTCACATCTCCGACTCCAAATCAGTGGCTCCAATCCACAATGTCTCGATAAAGTTAAGAATTCAGACAACCACTAATGAGGATGGAGAGGAGATCGTGACAAGAGTACCCAAGTCGTGGCGCGTTTGTGTGGATTACAGATGCCTGAATGCTACGACTAAGAAAGATCATTTCCCCCTACCGTTCATGGATCAGATCTTAGAGATATTAGCGTGGAAAGAATTCTTCTGTTTTTTAGACGGGTTCTAAAGCTACAATCAAGTAGCCATAGCTCATGAGGACCAAGAGAAAACCACGTTTGCAGGCCCCTTTGGTACCTATGCCTTCAGGTGCATGCCCTTTGGGTTATGCAATACTCCTGGTAATTTTCAAAGGTGCATAATTGTTGTATTCGCCGAAATGGCCAGCGAATTCCTGGAAGTCTTCATGGATGACTTCTCGGTCTACGCTGATTCCTTCGATTCCTGTCTTAGAAATCTGGACTGATACCTCAAGCGATGTTGTGAGGTCAATCCGGTACTCTTCTGGGAGAAAAGTCACTTCATGGTGACGGAGGGCATTGTGTTGGGGCATGTCTGAAATGTTGTTTACTACCCTTGTTAATTCGATCAAATTAACGGTCAAATTAATGTGTTGTCGTTCGTTAGAGTCGGATAATAAGAGCAGATCAAAAACCACTTTAAATTATAGGCAAATTAATTTCGAATGCAATTTTTTTTACTTGGGAAAGCCCAAGTTGAACTCAGGGAGGCAGTTGTCTCCTTAGGTAGATTTTTAGCAAATTTTCTAGGTCGGATTTTCAGATGATATTTTTTTGGTCTTTTTAGTATATGTTATGCAAGACACATGCAAAATCAGGTCAGTTTACAAGTTAATTAAAAAATATAGTCAAATTGATTCCACAAATTATGAAACTTGGCCAGATGGTGAAATATGATGAAATTAAGCTACCATAATTTTTTTGAATTTTCTGACACTGGATGAATTAACTATGAATTTAAAACGGATGCAAAGTGATTTTTGACCAAATTAATTTTAATAAATATCAAGCCACAATATTTTCAGATATCAAAATTATCCTAGATAGATCTAACTGTGAAGAATCCAGGAAAATTAATTAACCTAAATTTCTATGTGAAATGCACCTATTAAAAATCAATTAAATAAATCACTAAATGAATTATTCAGGCCTCGAGATGCGTACAAATGAGATGATTTTTGGAAACAATGTAAACGCAGTCTAATGTTAATTTTTGTTGATTTTTGGAGATACAGAGAAATTACTAAGAATTAAAAGGCATAAATGGGTAAAATATAGAAAAATTAAACCAATTAATTAATTGAAAAATCCACTGATATTACAAAAATGTGCCAAGTGTCACATATGAAAGAGGACAAAGTAAGCTACATAACACAATTTTTAAATTTGAAAAATGATTTAAATTGAGTACCTAAATATGCGTGCAAGGACAGGGGTATAAACGCAATTACAAGAAATAGATTTGATAAAAATAAAACATGCTGACAGGGACTAATATGCAATTACCTATAATATGGAAGGGGTGGATGCAAATTCTCCATAGAACACGTGCACCTCACGTGGAGGTTCCAGGAAGGGACTGAATTGCAATTATGGAAACCTACAGGGGCCTCGCTGTAATTTACCCAGGACGTACGTGTAGATCACGTGGGGGGTCCCAGGCTCGATGGTCTTCGAAGGCTCGAATCGAGGCTATGTTGTCCCTGGAGGCTCGGGGCTGGCTCGGGGTAGATTCGGGGGATCCGAGCCTAGTGGTCGGGGAAGAGGCTCGGATCAGGCGACGTGGCTCGATCTAGATCACTCCTGAGGAGAAGGCGTGATCGATCAGTTACCGTAGGATCTTGGTTGATCCAACGGCACTTAAAGCACGAAGAAGTGATGACGTGGCTCGATATGGATGCGTAGGATACGTCTGATCCTACGCCTGTGGCTTATGGCACTATGGATGGATCCTGACCGTTCGATCAAGGGGGTCGGACGGCTGCTAGCTTTCGTCCCCAATGGTCCTCCGCCACCAGCGGAGGAGCGGACTGTGCTCCCGCGAAGCGGACCTAGCTCCGCCCCCTCCTCTCGTCGTCGGTGAAGGGTGTTGGATGTTCTTGTGATGTTCAAAAGGGTAGTGGAGGCGTGGCGGAACGTCCTGTGATGTTGGTTGAGGCTGGGGCAGCCTGGAGGCCAACGGCGATGAAGCTCGAGGATGTGTCGGTGAAGCTTCCGGCCAATCAAGGAGAGAGTACCTACAGGGGTTAGCGGTATAGCCGAGGCATGCTAAATGTTCTTGGCATGATCGGGTGTAAGGTGCGAGGCCTGAGATGCGATGAAGATTGTCCGGTGATCGAGCTTCACCAAGGTGGCGGAGCTGGCGTCAGTGAGAAGTGAAGTGCGTCGTATGAGAAGATGGAGGGTAGCGCGAAGATCAGAGCTCCCTTGCGGAGCTCGGATGACGGTTGACGGTGCGCGAAAGTGAAGAGATGACGGCGGAGAAAATCGGAGAAAAGAAGAAAAATTAAGAAAAATATCGGAGAAAAGGTGGTGTCTAACTGGGGAACGGAGCTCGACTCTGAGCTCCTGGTCACCGCTTAAAGGCTGGTAGGAGACCTGAGCTCGTGCAGCTCACGATGGAAGCTTCAACATGGCGGTGTTGGGCTGGGGATCTCGCCGGAGGTGGATCTCGATCGTCGCTCGTCCTAACGTCAAATTGCTGTCACCAACTCGAAGGTGGGAGCTCGGAGGTACTCTCCGTGATGGCGGATGGGGGTGAAGGTGGTCGTAGGCGACTTATTTATAGGATGAAGGTGACGTCGTAGATGGCGAAGAGGTGGAGTTGGTGGGCATTGTGGAGCGAAGATGAGGGCGTTCATGGCGAACGAGGGGATTGGCAAGGGTGAGGGAAAGTGGGCTGTGTAGTGGTGGTGCCAGGGGGCGGAGAAGGTGATCGGCGTGGCGCCCAAAAAAGAAATGGGGCGGCCCCTTGCGCATGGTGGAAGACATGGGGTGGGGGTATCCGGGAGTTGGAAGACGATGCCTCGACCATTGGATAAGGTGATCCAATGGACCAGATGGATGTGTGGTTTAACGCCTTGGATTAGATCTAGGGAGTAAAATCGAAGGGCACAGGACTAAGAATGTGGCGCTAGCGAGAGGCCCAGATCTAAGATGTGGGATAATCGGATGGTGGTTGTCGAGTGCGTCAATGAATGCTGAGATGGAGCATCCTGGGGGTAATCGTGAGGTGCAACAGACGCCACAACGCGCGGGGACAGAAAGGCGGTAGCGTGCGGCTGTGATGAGGTCAGAGGTGTGATCGGGCGGCTGGAAATCATTGCAGTGATGAACGGTGAAGATCAAGGTTCCAACAACGAGATCGGAAGGCGCACAAAGTTCCACGTGGTGGGCTATAGGCGAGGTGCTAGCGGACGGTGCAGATGTGAGCTGGGTATGATCAGACGGTGGGGAACCAAGGGCGTGTGTGGAAATCATTGGGTTGTTGGATCTAGATTGAGATCCAACGATCAGGGGTGTTGGCCGACAGGTCAAAGAGGGCGGGCCATGTGGCTCAATCAGAGGGTGCCACGTGGCCAGCTATGAGTGGATGAGAAAGAAAGCAAATTTAGAGAAAGAAGGAGGCCGAGTTTGGAAAAACTCAAAACATGAAAGTTGTAGATCTTGATGCATTCTACAAGTTTCATGTTGACCAAAAACGGAGATGAGGTCAAATATGATACAATAATACACGAGTAAAAATATACATATATGTAGTACACAAGGGGGCCCAAAAACCCAAGTTTTGCATACGAGCTCCAAATTGAATGAAATTAGTCTCATTTTAAAGGTCTCTGGATGTGTATTAATCTGAAGGTGACTAAACCTAATTCGGAGTTTGTAAAAGAGGGATATTGGCATTGTAAAGTCCAGGGGGCTTGGGGCTTGATTGGGTATTTTAAAAGATAGGGATTTTGGCCTTCTTCCTTATATTATTAACTAATAATGTACACATTATGAGGAAGGTGGTATTTCATTTTGGAGGGGATATATAAAATACAAATAATAGGTAAGTTATTGGTGGATCTTCTACAAGTGGTTTTACAAATGAATTGACTTCTTATTTAATGCAAATATGAATGCTAAAATGCATATATTGTGGATTGATGCATGCATGCTATTTATGCAAGATAAAGAGAAATATGCTGCTAAATACCCAGGGACAAAGCTCTATTTTCAACTTTAAGAGTGATGAATCATATATTCATCAACCCCCTATACTAAAACCTTGCCCGTCCCCGAGCAACTAAAATGAAATGCAAGAGTGAAATGAGACTGGGTTCCATGCCAAGGTCTTGAACAAAAGTTGAAAATGGAGCTTGACTCAACCTTTGGATTAATTGTGTGGCGGAACCTCATTGGGACCTGAACTTAAGACCTAACAGACTTCAAGTTCCACAAGTCTTCTATTCGAGACGCCTCAATATTCAGGTCAGAACAAATCCTCAGATGCAAATTTCTAATGACTATGATTCTTACTTGTAATGTGTAAGTGATAAATATCTCTCCACATCAGAAATGGCTCAGAACCAACCTCCTCTAACAAGTAACTCTAATTCCCCGGTCCAGCAACTCTTTCCTCGAGGACCGAGGTATTCCCTTCTATGTTCAAGTGCGACCAACTCAAGAGGAGGGGGTGGAGAAAAGAATGGACGGTAGATAGTGTAGCTACCTATCCCGGGATGCCTGACCAGTGTAGCCAAGTCATCCAGCTGCAAACTTCTTGCTAATATACATACTCCGAAAGGCAATACTATTTTTTGGCCTGTCTATTTTTTGAAGTTCTTGCATTTTTTCTTTTTTTTTGGAACTATATACATGGTGTAACATGTACATCAGGAGTTTTTCCTCTTGAGCCAGTAGACTATCCCTCTTTTGAAGCAGTATTGCAACCCACAGCGTCCTGTCCTCAGACGTCAACACCACCAGACTAGGTTGAGATGCACTACCCTCCGTAAAGGAGGACAGATGTTTCCACCTGTGTGCTACTCCAAGCTAAAGGATTCTACCTCCTCATCACCTCATCAATGAAGAGCTACGTGCATGGTGCTTTCCCAAGTTAGGTTACTGTCTAAATGGATCATGCGTGTGCATGAGATATTCTACTTAGGCTAATCAATATGACATGTGAACATAGACTTGCGGACTCAAAGAATTAAGTCACTTGACCTGAGAAATCTTAACTCCAGCTCCTATATGGTTCCTCTAAAATTAGGTGGATTAATGTCAAATCAAGTCCATCCTCAATATCTACTCATAACTTGATTCCGAGCCCACTAGCCTTTCACCTTGCATATGCAAGATATGCAGATGAGATGTGGATGACATGCAATGAATGAAATGCAACACTCTTCTCGGATGCAGAGATGATATGCAAGAGTAAAATAAGAAGCCTTTGAATTTTTCATTTATATATATATATTATGAGAGTTTGGTATGTCTTCTATATTACAACATTTCACAAGAGTTCTATGAGTATTATACAGATTATACAAGTGTATTATTTGAAAAATTTTCTCCAATTTTACCCATCCCGTAATTATTAAGTAATATATACAGAAAATACGTGAAAGTATGAGCTATGGGTAAAGTATATATATAATATATATACACGCCCCCTATACTTAGCGTGTGCTATGTCCTCATAGCATGAAAAGCGATGAGAAAGACATAGCTCGTGCTAAGCGTAAGAGAGCCAAGGGAGAGAAAATGTATAGAAGTCGTCCTGCCCCCCATACTTAGTCTCTAGTAGCCTAAGTGTAGAAGAGGGTCAAAAATGGGGCAGACGAGGTCAAGAAGTGAAAGGGATTAATATATATATATATATATATATATATATATATATATATATATATATATATAATGCGGGCATCCGTCCCCACATACTTAGGATGACCAGATCCTAAGTATGGGGGGATGAGCCACCTGAGTTTATCCTTTGTACATCCTCCACATCACATTGGTCCTCATACTCACTCCAATCCTATACTTAGGCGCCATTTTGAAATGCCGTTTACTAACCTTGTTACTTCGATCAAATTAATGGTCAAATTAATGTGTTGTCATTCATTGCAGTCGGATAATAAGAGCAAATCAAAAACTACTTTCAATTATAGGCAAATTAATTTCGACCGACAATTTTTTTTTACTAAGACAAACCCAAGGTCGAAATCAGGGAGGAAGTTGTCTCCGTAGATTTTTAGCAAATTTCCTAGGTCAGATTTTCATATGATATTTTTTTGGTCTTTTTAGTATATGTTATGCAAGACATATGCAAAATCAGGCCAGTTTACAAGTTAATTCAAAAATATAGTCAAATTGATTCCAAAAATTATAAAGCTTGTTTAGATGGTGAAATATGATGGAATTAAGCAACTCTAATTTTTTTTAAAATTTTTTCACACTGGATGAATTAACTATGAATTTAAAATGGATGCAAAGTGATTTTTGACCAAATTAATTTTAATAAATACCAAATCACAATATTTTCAGATATCAAAATTATCCCAGATAGATCTAAGTGTGAAGAATCCAGGAAAATTAATAACCTAAATTTCGAAGTGAAATGCCCCTATTAAAAATCAATTATGTAAATCACTAAATGATTTATTCAAGCCTTGGGATGCGTGCAAATGAGATGATTTTTGGTCACATTGTAAACCTAAGTATCCTTAGTCTAATGTGAAGTTTTGGTGATTTTTGGAGTTACAGAGAAATTACTAAAAAATAAAAGGCATAAATGGGAAAAATATAGCAAATTTCAACCAATTAATTAATAGGAAAATCCACTGATATTACAAAAATGTGTCAAGTGTCACATATGAAAGAGGACAAAGTAAGCTACACAATGCAATTTTTAAATTTGAAAAATGATTTAAAATGAGTGCCTAAATATGTGTGCAAAGATAGGGGTATAAATGCAATTACAAGAAATAAAATTGATAAAATAAAACATGCTGACAGGGACTAATATGCAATTACCTATAATATAGAGGGGGTGAATGCAAATTCTCTAAAGAATATGTGCTCCTCACGTGGGGGTTCTTGGCAGGGACTGAATTACAATTATGGAAACCTCTAGGGACCTCGCTTCAATTTACCCAGGATGCACGTGCAGATCACGTGGGGGGTCCCAGGATTGGTGGTCTTCGAAGGCTCAGATCGAGGCTAGCTTGGCCCTGGAGGCTTGGGGCTGGCTCGGGGTAGCTTCAGGGGATCCAAGCCTAGTGGTCAGGGAAGAGGCTCGAATTAGGCGACGTGGCTCGATCTAGACCGTGGGATCAAGGAGGATGCAACGACAGCTGGCTGCTGGCGCGTGGCGTGTCTGGATCTGTTAGATCGCAAGTGATCCAACAGCGATGGTTCGCTCCTGAGGAGAAGGCGTGGTCGATCAGTGACCGTTGGATCTAGATTGATCCAACGACACCTGAAGCGCGGAGAAGTGATGACGTGGCTCGATATGGATGTGTAGGATCCGCCTGATCCTACAGTTGCGGTTGATGGCTATGTGGATGGCTGTTGACCGTTTGATCAAGGTTATAGAACGACTGCTATCTTTCCTCCCCAACGGTCCTCCGCCTCCAATGACCGAGAGGGTTGTGCTCTGACGAAGCGGACCTAGCTCCGCCTCCTCCTCCCATGGTCGGTGAAGGGTGCTAGAGGGTCTTATGTAGTTCAGAAGGGTCCTGGAGGCGTGGCGGAACGTCCGATGATGTTGGATGAGGCTGGGGCGGCCTGGAGGCCAACGACGATGAAGATCGAGGATGCGCCGGTGAAGCTTCCAGCCAATCAAGGAGAGAGTACCTGCAGGGGTTAGCGGTATAGCCTAGGCGTGCAAAATGTTCGAGGAGTGATCGGGTGTAAGGTGCAAGGCCTGAGATGCGATGAAGATTGTTTGGTGATCGGGCTCCACCAAGGTGGAGGAGCTGGCATCAGTGAGAAGTGAAGTGTGTCGTCTGAGAAGAGGGAGGGTAGCGCGATATCAGAGCTGCCTTGCGGAGCTCGGAGGAGGGTTGATAGAGTGGGGAGTGAAGAGATGACGGCGGAGAAAATCAGAGAAAAGAAGAAAAATTAAGAAGAAGATCGGATAAAAGGTGGAGGTATCTACCTTGGGAATGGAGTTAGGCTCTGAGCTCCTGGTCGTCACTCGAATGCCGGTAGGAGACCTGAGCTCGTGCGCTCACGAGGGAAGCTACGGCACGACAGGTTTGGGCCGTGGATCTCGCCAGAGGTGGATCTCGGTCATCGATCGTCCTCACGTCAAATTGTTGTGACCAACTCGAAGGTGGGAGCTCAGAAGTACTCTACGTGATGGCGGATGGGGGTGAAGGAGGTTGTAGGCGACATATTTATAGGATGAAGGTGACAGCGTAGATGGCGAAGACGTGGAGTTGGTGGGCATCGTGGAGCGAAGATGAGGGTGTTCATGGCGAACGAGGGGATTGGCAAGGGTGAGGTAAGAGTGGGCTATGTAGTGGTGGTGTCAGGGGGCGGAGAAGGTGATCGTCGTCACACCCAAAATAGAAAGGGGGCGACCTGTTACGCACGGTGGAAGACGTGGTGTGTGGGGTATTAGGGATGTGGAAGACGATGCCTCGACTGTTGGATCAGGCGATCCAACGGCCCAAATGGAGGCACAGTTTAACGCCTTGGATTATATCTAGGGAGCAAAATCGAAGGGCACACGGCGTGCTACATGGCGGGCTAAGAATGTGGTGCTTGCGAGCGGCCCATATCTGAGATGGGGGAAAATCGGACGGTGTTTGTCGAGTGCGTCAAAGAACAACTAAGATGGAGCATCCTGGGGTGATCGTGAGGTGCAGCAGATGCCACGTGGTGCAAGGAGAGAAAGGCAGTAGCGTGTGGCTGTGATGAGGTTAGAGGCGTGATCGGGCGGCTGGAAATCATTGCGGTGATGAACGGTGAAGATCAAGGTGCCAACAACGAGATCGGATGCCGCACAAAGTGCCACATGGTGGGCTATAGGCGAGGCGCTAGCGGACGGTGCAGATGTGAGCTGGGTATGATCAGACGGTGGGGAACCAAGGGTGTGCGTGGAAATTATTGGGTTGTTGGATCTAGATTGAGATCCAACGATCAGGGGTGCTGGTGGACAAGTCAAAGGGGGCGGGCCACGTGGCTCAATCAGAGGGTGCCATGTGGCGAGCTCTGAGTGGCTGAGAAAGAAAGCAAATTGAAAGAGAGAAGGATGCCGGATTTGGAAAAACTCAAAACATGAAAGTAGTAGATCTCGATGAGATCTACAAGTTTCATGTTGACGAAAAACAGAGATGAGGTCAAATATGATACAATAATACACGAGTACAAGTATACATGTATGTAGTATACAAGGGTGCCCAAAAACCCAAGTTTTGCATACGTGCTGCGAATTGAATGAAATTAGTCTCATTTTAAAGATCTCTGGATGTGTATTAATCTGAAGGTGAGTAGACCTAATTCGGAGTTTGTAAGAGAGGGATATTGGCATTGTAAGGTCCAGGGGGTTTGGGGCTTGATTGGGTATTTTACAAGATAGGGATTTTGGCCTTCTTCCTTATATTATTAACTAATAATGTACACATTATAAGGAAGGTGTTATTTCATTTTGTAGGGGATATATAAAATACAAATAATAGGTGTATTATTGGTGGATATATTACAAGTGGATTTTACAAATGAATTGGCTTCCTATTTAATGCAAATATGAATGCTAAAATGCATATATTGTGGATTGATGCATGCATGCTATTTATGCAATATAAAGAGAAATATGATGCTAAATACCTGGGACAAAGCTCTATTTTCAACTTTAAGAGTGATGAATCTCAGATTCGTCAATGTCATCTCCAAGAGCGGAATGGAGGTTGACCCTGCCGAGGTGGATGTGATTAGATGACTCTAGCCACCATCCAACGTAAAACAGTTATGATCCTTCCTCGGGCATGTTGGATTTTATCAAAGATTTATCATGGTTTTTTCAAAGATTGCCCGACTGGTAACTGAGCTTCTAGGCAAAGACATGGAGTTCATTGTTGATCACAAATGTCTTGAAGCCTTTAAGCAACTACATAAGATGATCATGGACGCTCCTATCCTACAAGCCCCAGATTGGTCTCTGCCTTTTGAGATCAAGACGAACGCCTCAGATTTTGATGTTGGAGCTGTGTTAGGACAAAGGAGGAGTGGCGTCCCGTTCGCCATACACTATGCAAGAAAAGTGCTTGATACTGCTCAGCGTAACTATACACATGCAGAAAAGGAGATGCTTGCGGTAGTGTTTGCCTTGGATAAATTCAAATCTCACTTAATCAGATCCAAGGTTATTGTGTTCACTGACCACACAACACTACGATACTTAATAGAAAAGAAGGACAAGAAGCCGCATCTTCTTAGGTGGATTCTGCTTATCCAGGAGTTTTATTTGGACATTCGTGATAAACCTAGAAAGAAGAACGTAGTATCTGATCACCTCTCCCATCTCAAGGATCTTAATGCTTCTGACGATACGTCGATTCGAGACTCCTTCCCTGACGAGTCGATCTTTGTTGTCAACTAACTTCCATGGTACGCCAATATCGTGAACTATCTTGTCTCCACGAAAGTTCCCGAAAATTGGTCCAAGAGCTACATAGACCGACTAATGTCGGATTCAAGACGTTACCATTGGGAAGATCCAATCCTTTTCTTTGAAGGACCAGATTGTGTCTGTAGATGGTTTATTCCTCAGGAGGAATATTAGAGTGTCCTTTCTTTATGCCATAGTCTGGATGCAAGAGAACACCACTCTGGGAAGAGGACCATATGGAAGATACTTCAGTGTGGCTTATACTGACCGACTATGTTTCACGATGCGATCACCTTTGCGAAGTAGTGCCCAATATGCCAGTGAATGGGAGGAAACGTTGGTCCCAAGTATGAGATGTCGATGCAGCCTATCATAATTTGTGATGTCTTTGACACTTGGGGCATCAACATCATGGGCCCATTCCCTACTAGCCATGGATTCGAATGCATCCTTCTAGCGGTAGACTATCGGTCAAGGTGGGTGGAGGCTATCCCAACCCGAGCTGCAGACAATAGGATTGTCAGTAAATTCTTTAGAGATCACATCATCTCTAGGTTCGGGATGCCTAAAATGTTGATATCATATGGGGGTAGCCACTTTGTGAATAGAGATGTGAAGAAGATCTTAAAGTATTACGGAATTGAACACCGTGTCTCTAGTCCTAACCACCCACATACCAATGGCATGGCTGAGGTGTCGAATAGGGAGGTGAAAACAATATTGCAGAAGCGTGTCCACCCATACAGGAAGGATTGATCTCAGATTTGTATCAGGTCAAATGGGCTTATAGGACAACTTACAAGACACCATTAGGGACCTCCCCATTCACGATGGTATTTGGAAACCCGTGCCATTTACCTGCAGAATTAGTGCACAAATCAGAATGGGCAATTAAAAATGTCAACTGGAACGTACACTAGGGAAAAGATAGAGAGAGATGGATCTGAATGAGCTTGTGGAAGTCAGAAATCGGGCAAACGACAACAGTGTGGTGTAAAAGGACAAAGTAAAACATTGGGATGACAGATATATCAAATGAAAGACCTTTGTTCTTGGACAGAAGGTATGGTTGTTCAACGCAAGTTTGAAGGTTTTCAAAGGCAAGCTGAAATCCAAGTGGATAGGCCCATTCATATTCCATGTTGTTCATGATAGTGGATGTGTTGAGATCTCAGATCTCATAGATGACACACAGACATTCCTAGTCAATGGACAACTGCTGAAGCACTTCGTCGAACCCAATGAATAATTAGTCCATATTGAGGAGATTGTATTCAGGAGCGAGACAGATTCAACAGATATGAATAGAGTCGCGCATGAGACCTTGCAGCTACGAGCTCTCGCCATTAGCAACATCTAGAAAGATTCATATCGCGATCCTTGTATATACCCACCATTCTTGTATATTCCTCCCCTCCCTCCCGTGATTCGAATCACTCGCCCCAGCTTCATATATTTCATATACGACTATACTTAGGATGATCAGATACTAAGTATAGGGGAGAGAGACCCAAGTCTCTTCATCATTCACTGTATATCCTCTAGATCTCATCAGTTCTCACACTTACTCTTGTCCTATACTTAGGCTGACCAGAGGCTAAGTATAGGAGGGACCAATGCCCATCATGTATATACTCATCCATTTCCCTTCTTGACCTCGTCCGCTCCATTTTCGATCTTCTTCTACACTTAGGCTGCCAGAGCCTAAGTATAGGGGTGGAATGACTTCTATACTTTTTTGTAATTTTAGCTCTCCTACGCTTAGCACGAGCTATGTCTTTTTCCTCGTTTTTTGTGCTTTGAGGACATAACAAACGCTAATTATAGTGGGGCGTGTATATATTACATATATACTTTACCCATAGCTCGTACTTTCGTGTATTTTCAAATATTTTTTGTATATATTACACAATAATTAGGGGATGGGTAAAAATGAAAAAAAAATAGCTTTTGTAAATTACATGTATACTTGTATATTAGATAACACTTGTATAATTTGTATAATATTTATAAAACTCTTGTAAACTGTGGTAACATAGGAGGTATACCAAATTTTCAAAAAAATTTGAAAAATCAAAATTAAAGGCTTCTTATTTACTCTTGCACACCATCTCTTAAAAAGAAAGAAAAAGAGTCTTGTATCTCATTCATCTACATAGCATCTGCACCTCATCTGCATATCTTGCATATGCAAAGTAAAAAGCTGGTGGTTTCTGAACCAAGTTATGAGTAGATGTTGAGGAGGGACTTGATTTGACCTTATTCCACTTAATTTCAGAGGAACCTTATAGGAATTGTAGTTAAGATTTTTCATGTCAATTGACTTAATTCTTTGAGTGAGCAAGTCTATGTTCACATGTCATCTTGATTAGTCTAAGTAGAATATCTCTTGTGTACACATGATTCTTTAAGATAGTGACCTAACTTGGACAAGCACAATGCACGTAACTCTTCATTGACGAGGTGGTGAGGAAGTAGAATCCTTTATCTTGGAGTAGCACATGGGTGGAAACATATGTCCTCCTCTAGGGAGGGTAGTGCACCTCAACCTAGTCTAGTGGTGTTGACATCTAAGGACGGGATGTTGTGGGTTGCAATAATGCTTCAAAAGAGGGATAGTCTACTTGCTCAAGAGGAAAAACTTCTGATGTACATGATGCACCATGCATATAGCCAAAAAAATGCATGAACTCCAAAAAAGTAGACAAGCCAGATAGAAAATAAAATATCTATCGGAGTATGTATATTAGTAAGAAGTCTGCAGCTGGATGACATGGCTACACTGGTCAGGCATCCCCGGATAGGTTGCTACACTGGCTACCATCCATTCTTTCTCCACCCTCTCCTCTTGAACTGGTCGTACTTGAACTTAGAAGGGAATACCCCGCTCCTCGAGGAAAGATTTACTGGACTGGGGAACTAGAGTTACCTTGTTAGAGGAGGCTGCTTCTTAGCCATTTCTGATGTGGAGAGCTATTTTACACTTACACAGTACAAGTAAGAATCATAGTCATCAGATTTTTGCATTTGAGAATTTGTTCTGACATGACTGTGGAGGAGTCTTGAATAGAAGACTTGTGAAACGTGAAGTCTGTTAGGTCTTAAGTTCATATCCTAATAAGGTTCCGCCACAAATTAATCCAAAGGTCGAGTCGATCTCCATTTTTAACTTTTTCTCATGACCTTGCTATGGAATCCAATCTCATTTCACTCTTGCATTTCATTTTAGTTGCTCGGGGACAAGCAAGGTTTAAGTATAGGGGGTTGATGAATCTGTGTTCATCACTCTAAAAGTTGAAAATAGAGTCTTGTTCCAAAGTAATTGACTGCACATTTCCACTTATATTGCATAATTAGCATTCACGCATACATTGATAATATCTGCATTTTAGCATTCATATTTTCACTAAATAAGAAGCCGAATTCACTTATAAAAATCATATGTATATTCACCATATTTTACCTACCTGTATATATTTTATACTCACTCCAAAAACAATAAAATCAACTCCATACTATATATATTACTGACAAATAAGACAAGGAAAATACCAAAGATTTCGAACTTGAATAATTACCCAATAAAACCCCAAACACCCAGTAAGAGGCCGTAAATTTTATGATGCACATATCTCTCTCATACAACCTCTAATCTAAGTCTACTCACTTTTAAATTAGTACACATTTAGAGACCTTCAAAATGAGAGCAACTTCATTTAAATCGGAGCTCGTATGCGAAACTTGGGTATTGGGACCCCATTGTATACTATGTGTATGTATATTTGTACCCTTGTATTTTAGCACTTTATTTGACCTCATTTCTATTTTTGGTCAACATGAAACTTGTAGATCTCATCGATGATTGTAGATCTCATCGAGATCTACAACTTTTAGATTTGGAATTTTTCTAAATTCGGCCATCTTCTCTATTTTATTTCACTTTTTATTTCAGACATCCATATCAGGCCACGTGTCACCCTCTGAGTGTGCCACGCGGCCCACTCCATTGCCCACCACGCGCCTCGCCTCTGAATCGTCAGATCATCCTCAACTCCTACAGATCTGGGCCCTTCATACCGCATCACTCACAGCCATTCAATCTAGGCTAGATCAAATCTGGGCCATTCTCCAGCGTCATCCTCTCCTTGAGCCACGTGGTTCACCAGGTGCCGCTAGATTGCTTCCATGGATGCCGCTCATTCCGGCTAAATCCGGGCCCTCCGATCCTCATCCCTGATACAACCTTAGCCGTTCGTCTTTGTCTTACGCTACACATGCCACATGTCACGCCTAACGCCCTTCGAGCTCGTCTCCAGGATCTAATCCTGTCGATTCTCTTGCGCCCTTCTTCTGGTCGTTGGATCACGAGATCCAGTGGTCCAGAGGTCGTCATCTACCTCCGGTCGCTTTCCTCGCGCACGTCTCCCAGTTCGCATCACCTTCACCCCCTTCCTATTTTTGGTGCCACTACAACCACCCTCTGGGCTCCATGGCACCTCTACGACGGAGCCCGTACTTCCCTCTTACTCGCCCACCACCAAGTCCACCATGAAACCATCTCCTTAGCTCCACAAACCCTACTTGAACCATGCTTTTCCATCGCCTGTACCTCCACCTTATCCTTATAAATTCCCCGCCTCCGGCCAACTTTCATGGCATCTACCCTTGCAAGAGAGAACCTTGAGCTCCCCTCTACCTATCAGTGACAGTGAATCGGTCTTAGAAGAAAGCGACGACATGTTGCATCTCCAGCGAGATCCATGGCAAACTCCACCCTGTCGCAGCTCCATCGACGAGTTGCATGAGCTCGGGACGCTAGCAACCTTTGAGTGCATACCAGGAGGCTCCTCCTTGAGCTTCTGACCCCAAGTAGATTCCTCCACCCTCCTCAGATCATTCTTCTTATTTCGTCTCAATTTTTCTCTGATGTTATTTCATCGCTCCAATCGCTCCCATCCTCGCCTGACCATTCCTCGAGCTTAACCTTGGAGCTCTCATCTTCGCGCACTAGTCAAGTCCCTCCGATATCACATTAAACCACCTTCCGACCATGCTCTGCTTCCATGACGGAGGAAGAACACAGAACCTCTTCCACTCCACTCAGGCCTCTCATTGCACACGCACGTGTTCCATGAAGCACGAGCTTACATTTTTGGCATCAACTAACCTTAAAAGAGCATCCTCTTCACTGACTAGAACGTCGCTGAAGCGTCACTCGAGGTTCAACATCTTCGGCCTGAGGACCTCCCCAGCTACTTCTAGGACCTCCGACAGCTCCCTGACACCTCCACGACCAATCCAAGCATATCTGGAGCTGTAGACGAGCTTCACCGATCACCGGCGAAGGAGGCGGAGCAAGGAGCCCATCGTTGGAGCCCCGCCAAGTCCGCCATAGAAGGCGGCGGACCGGAGAGGACGAAGCACATACACCGTTGGATCTTCCTTATCCGACGGTCTTGATCAAGACACGTTGCCCCAAGCCCACCACTGTTGGATAATCCAGATCTGACCGACCTCTTCGTGCTACGTTGCAGTTATTTCGAACTTCAGCCTCCATTGGATCCATCTCGATCCAAAGGCCAATATTGAGCCACATTGCCATCAGTCGCAACTCCAGACACCTGATGAATCTCTGATTCATTACATAAAATCTCATTAATTATGCTCAAGTCCCTTAAAATCATTGGCATTTCTCAATTTATTCTACATAATTAGCATTCATGCATGTTTTCATAAAAATCACATTTTATCACTCTTTTCTTCATAAACTAAGAAGCCAAAAATCCTAGCTAATTCCATGAGTTTACCAGTAAATAGCCTAACTTCCATGATTTTTAACTAATTTATGCTAACTCTGAATGACCCAAAACCAGTTCCACTGTGTACATATCACTAACAACAAAATGAAAAAAAACAAAAAATCACTAACCCAAATAAGTGGACCAAAAACCCGAACCCTAGTTCTAGGATTCTTGGATTAAAACCCTCATATCGTCCTCGTCCAGTGTTCGTTTTAGTCCTACTTACTTTTGAAAAAATGCACATTCAATTACCTTAAAAACAAGACCAAGTTCAAGTGAATCATAGTTTGTATATGAATGTTCGGTTTTGGGCCTCTTTTGTACATTCTTGTATTTTAGTTGTTTTGACCTGTTAAATTATGTACGTAATTAACTCCTTGTATATTATTTCTTTCTCATTAATGTTCTTTGATGAATGTTTTATTAAAATATGCAAAAATCCATATCCAAAAAGAAACCAAAATCAAAGAAATTAATTAAGTATGAGTGTCCACTAATAGTTTGTAACAAAGTCCTCTGTAATATATTGTATCTTATTTCTCAGTCATCTTATTTAATAAAAATCCAAAAAATAAGATTAATGTGTAATTATTTATCTTTGATTTTATCATATTTTTCTGGAATTTTATCTGGTTAAAAATGACAATAAAAATATAAAATCCAAAAAGCAAGGTATTCTTTTACATGGGATACCCCAAGAATATCACTTTCTGCATTTGATCGATTTTGATTTTGGTGTCTTCGTGAAAGTTGTAGATCTCATCGAGATAAGAAATTTTCTTGAAGAAACATTTTTATCCGAGGTCGTTTGCTATTTATTTTCGATTTTTTAAGTATTTATTTTCTGATTTTTTTTGTGCTGACACGTGGCTGCTCCTTGAGCTGCCACGTGTTAGCCACATCCGCCGACAGTGACGCTGCTCGGAGGTGATAGCTCTGAGCGCCCTCCTGCGATGAGGTCTGGTGGTCGACCACCATAGTAGCACAACCTTCAATGTCATAGTGCCTAGCTCCGGCTGCTTCACGCCATTGAGCCACCGCTGTACCACTTCCATCTACAGCCGACTACGACTTTAACGATCATCTTAACCCGCTTCAGCAACTTCGACGACTAGTTATTCTTCACCAACGTCGACCTCCGGGCTTCATCGTCCATCAACTTCGATTAACAACACTTCCACACTGACATACATTGACAACCTTTGATGCCTTCAACTTCTCCCACCAACGGTCGACGCTTTTCACCCAAGCCCTCTCCGTCTTCGCCACCTCCTGGCCGGTGTCAAGAGTCGTCTTGACCATCTCGTAGGTAGCCTTCGCCCTCACCACCGTGACCGCCCTGGTGAAGAAGTGGCACCGCCCAGGAGCATCTCACCTCGCCGCATCTCGCCTCGACTCCCTCATCACTGCCACCAGCAAAGAACCGGCCACCCTCTACCGCTCCTCACTGACCGGGTGGGCATCTCGAGACCCCCTGCGCACGTGCAAGGAACGTGCACCCGAGGAGACGACGTCAGCCTCCAGGGGTCACGTGTTGCGCACTTGACCCACTGGGCAAATTGCAAGGCGCACCCCGGAGGTCTTTCTATTTACAGAAAAACCCACCGACTAGAGGGCACCTCTCACGTACGTGCCCCTCTGGAAAATTTGCAGATTTCCCCTTAGCTATCGGTAATTGCACCAAGGCCCCTTCGCATTTTCATATTTATTTTAATTATTTATTTTGTAGAAATACCCTTGTATCCCCCCTCTGTTTTGAACCTCTTCATTGCATCATTTTATTAGTAAAAAATTAGCATTTTGTTCTATGTTTAATTCTCTACATCTTGGCATATGTCTGACATTGTTATTACGAATGGTTAATTAATAATTATATATTTGTGGAAAAATGCGAACTTTGCCCATTTTGTGCTCTAAAATCATAATAGATTAACCGTTGCTCTAAAAATTCCCAAAAAAAACACAGATCGTAGAATTAAATGTGATTAACATTATGCCTAAAAAGAATTGCATTTGCATGCATAATTTGCCTTGTCAAAATCATTTTGTATATTTCAATGTTTGATTTTTTATAGGTATTGAATCTTGTATTTTTGAGGTTTAGGATTTTTCTGAGGTCAATCATCTAGTGATTGATCTTGGATAATTTTATCCCTTGAAAATAATTTGGTTTAATATTTATTATAATTAAATATTCAAATTCACTCTGTTTGCATTTAAAAATTTATAAAAAATTCATTTTGCATCCAAAAATTCCAAAAAAAATAAAGTGCATTCATTTCATCATAATATAGATTGTTGCCAAGTTTCATATTTTTCGGACATTGCTAAATCGATATTTACATTATAGTCCCTAAAATAGACCAAAATTGCATTTAACATCCTTTATTGCATTCAAAATTACAAAAAAAGACCGCCTCGAAAAATGTGCACGAACTTTGATAGACATAATTCTAGGTTGTTCCTTTGCCTCCTTATGTTTGACCTTGGGACTTGCCCAAGTAAAATAAACATAAAACCACGCGATTAAAACTTTGACTAAATAATTGTCGTTATTTTCTTGAACGATTCCGATTGCCACCAACAACGAAACGACACATTAATTTTTAAATGTATGATAATTCACGACATATACATTTTAACTAGTGTAACATCAGACTCGTCATATGGCGCCGTTGCCGGGGAGGCAAACAAGTTAGTTTTTTGTCTAAAAATCTTTTTTATTCGGTTTTCTGCATTCCGATAGTCTGACCTACAAACTTTTCACAGTAAATTCCATTTTTTTTTCTACATTTAGTTTATTTTATTTTCCATCATTTATCTTCTTGTTTTATTTTTATTATTTTTTGAGTCACTCTCTTACATTTTCTCATTTATTTTTCTTGCGGGTACCCGACGTACGTGGAGCAGTTTTTCAAGAAACTGACGCATCTTCACCGACTTCCGAAAAGGCATAATTAATTTAAGATCGAGTCGAGTTATGAGAGAACGTAGAGTATAGGATTTAATTTTCTACAATTTTAATTTCTGTAATTAATTGTTCATTTATAGCGGTGTCCGTTTGGATTCTCGCATGTGTAAGAAGACCTCAAACTTTTTTCTATTGCGTATCATGGTCTGTTTCACTCTCCGGTGATGATGGGGCCCGACTTGAGTGGTGCTTAGGATAGACCTACACATACGGCTATTAGATCTTATATAATTTCTTATTGTGCTCGTATAACCTATGGCCATACTTCACTTTTATTGAGACGCACCTTAGATTGTTCAGTTGAGCCAAATTCAATTCAATTCTTCCCCGCTAATAGAACTTTCTGCTAGGTGTGATTTTTCATCAGCTTGCATTCATCAAGATTAAATTTTCTGTATTGCATCCCACATGGATATTGCGAGGATTCACTGTAAGTCTTCTAAGCGAGCAGACATCATAGTTTTTCGTGTGCATCGGCTCTTCCCGAACATCTCTCTCCTATTTTGTCACATAATTTTAAAGGAAATTGGGACTGGATGGTAGACGTGTATTTGTGCTCATAAAATCTTCAGTGATCGCCTAATCAAAAATTGGGACAACTAAATATAGCCGATTTTAAATAACCTGTAAAATCAAGAATTTCTGTGGGAGAGCAACCTCGACCTTGGATGCATTTATTTTTCTGAGTGAGCGAGGGACGACACTTAAGGTTAGAGCCCAGCTCCAACATTTTCACTCAGACTACTGATTTTAAAGACAATTAGCTACTTCTCAGTGAGGAATATGGGTAGCTAGTAAACGGTCCAGATTTCCTTAGCAGAGTGGGTGGTTTAAAGGACACCGTGTAAGGCTCCGTCCTTAAGTAACATAGGTAGCTATTTTATGGTTCGTACTTACACATATACTGGCTAAAAGTATATACAACTGGTCATAGGAATTCGGAACAGTCTTTAAGAAAATCTTCGGCATCTAACAACTCGGTAATTATTTTCCAAGATTGATTTACAGCCAACTTAAAATTGAAAAGATAATTGCCGAACTCTTGTTGTGTCATTGTATGAGTTGGTGAATTCGGGTTTTGCTTTGTGTTTGCATTGGTGTGCGTGAACAGATTTCGAAGATGAAAAGCTGCACATTTGATAAAATTTCTTTTGACTATCCCGTGCAATCGCACCGAGATCAACTATGACGATTCAACATCATCAACCTCGAGCACTAATGTGATTTATATTATGAAAATGAATTTGTTTCGGTTTGGCCAAAATCGACTGAACCCTCTTCTTTCAATAATCCTCCAACATTTGCAGGAGACTTTCACCCGTAGATGAATTCGGATCCCTCATTAAATTGTTACTCGAACCATTCAACCACACATGACCAATTTCCATCATGGACCAAACCGTCTTATTCTCGATTTCTCGCTGATGAACAATTTCAAGATCAAATCACTTTAGAACCTCACAACATGCCGAGAGACCAAAACCAATTAAACCATAAGGAGATACCTGCACTTAATGATCATCAACTTTGGATTGACCGTGACGAACAAATCCCAATTGACCAATCCAAATACCACTTATTTGATCAACCTATACATACAGAGGACCAAATAGATGATATTAACACATATGCACCATGTATGACTCCATTATTTGAGGATACAATCAATCATGACCATGGAAGTAGACTCTACTCAAACCAGCATTGCAAACCTGAGTCACAGTATGTTGAGTACGAGACCTACAGATTCCCACAAAATCCTTCCACTGAGCAGCCTCCTTCCATGATTTTTGTGGAGAAATTTTATGAAAATGACAATCATTTATTGGATATTTCAAGAGAATCTCCTTCCAGCACATACAGGAAAATGGAATATGACATTATTGAATATCAAATGCAAAAACAAACTTCGAGTGGTCCCATGATTTATCAAGAATAAATTTTTGAAGATGACATTTTGAGAATAAATAAGAGGTACGAATTATTGGAGGAGAAATTTAGAATGCTCACCGACCGAATAATTTCATTCCATGATAGCTCGGACATAAAAATGAATGAGGAGAAGATTGGATCTAATGTTGAAAATTTTGAGGATTTTCAGAAACCTAGGGATGATTCTGACAGTGGCACTTGTGCATATTACTCTCCTAGAAATGATTATGCATCTAACTCTTACTCAGAACATCAAAGTTCCTTCTCAACTATGGAAGACACCACATCACCACACCATACAGAAAATACCAAAAAAATTGGAATATTCAAAAATATCCAAAAAATAGAAAATATATAAAATTACATAAAAATTGAAATTGAAGATATGAAGAATTTGGATCCTGCTTTAGAGGAAGCACCGGAGAAAAGATTGATTTTTTAACAAACCTTTGTAAAGGCCATTGAACACTTCCCCGACCTTAAAGGATTTGTAATGGACAAATTGATGATGAAAAAATCGGCAGGATTAGAACAAAGACTGAAAGACATATATTGTCAATGTCCTCCACCTTGGTGTTGAGGAGAAAAACCAAGAGTCGCATAGTGAAGCGGTTGACCAGATTTGACTGTAAAATCAAGGACACAATTTTTACCCATGCTCGGATTGATGACGATTCACCGATCAATATCCTCCCGACCTCTGTATTTCACGAACTCAAACTCGGATCGATCAAGAAGAAACGAGATATTGTTCATCTGGTTGACCGATAGATAAAACGGTCGAGAGGAACCCAATCTGTCATAATTACATTCCAAGGTGCTCCGCTCAAAGTAGACTTCACGATCATTGATATTAAGCATCAAGGAGAATTCACGCAGTCTCCAATTATTCTTGGTAAGCCATTTTTAGCATTAGGTAAGGCAATTATTGAGTGTGAGACACGGGAAATCAATTTTACAGCATTCGAAGCACTTCGATCTCAATCGGTCTATGCGGAACCACGATTTTTTGAGGCAACCCACGAAGTCCCCGACAATTGTAACCACGAAACATTAGAAGAGCCCTACCCCATTTCTACATCTAAGATAGTGGTTGTTGATGAGACTATTGGTTTAGAGAATCTTCCCCCTGCACGATTCCCAACTGCTCTCACCAGGGAAAATCAATCACATGAATCATATGATCCGGAGACTTATGCATGGTCGCACCCTGGGTCAACCTATTCTAACTACATGGATCACATCAACTAGACACAGGAATGCTCCAACATCAACTTAATTGAGAACGAACATGCAGAGACTCCTCCCAGTATTTAAATTCCTTGGATCTCAAAATAGGCGAATGTTTCTTATATGATCCTGAGACATATGCATGGTCACACCCTGGAGCAACCTTCTTTGAATACCTTGACCAAATCATCCCAAATCAAGAGTGCACCAGCATTAAGAAGACTAAGAACAAACCCGCAGGCCGAACACCGACCAAGGAGAAGATTCCAATGGTTATTCATCCCGAGATTCAAATGGATCGAAACCTTCATGAAACAAAAAGAAGAAAGTCACCTTTGACCTTCCGGAAGAGGAATCAGCTGATGATCCCTCATGGGGTCTGGAAAAAGTAATCTACAAGAGTAAAGTTTGCTTGGTAGCTCTAAAACCATATCTTCGCAAGGATCCAAACTTCAATTCCCGTTGGACAACTCCCGTTCCTCAATATTATTCATACAAAGGTAATGCTCCTGCCCTCATAAAGTATACTGGAATTATTTCTTATGAGTTGACTGAGACCGATACTTCTGAGTATTCATCTACGGACAAACCACTTGATCCCAAGAAGGAAGAGATTCTGAGTAAACAACTGATGAAACAAAAAGACAAGAATATCTGGAGTGTGTCTACTTTCAAATACTATTCCTTCGAGGATAATTCTGATGATGTCTACCTTTCATTTAACTCATATGCTTCATCTGATATCCAACATGATTTCTCGTAGGATAACACATATAATAGTTGGGAATCATATGCTTCATCTCCTTCTCATCATTACGATCTCCCACCACAGGATCATAAAAAGATCGGCCGAAAACCGCCTTAATCGTCGGCTAACCACCCTCTCTCCCGACCACATTGGTCTCCTTGTACATTTTCTTTCTCTACTTAGGCCATGGCCTAAGTATGGGGGGGACCAATGCCATCTGTATATGCCATCCTTTTCCTATCTCTTGATCGCCTCACTTCACCCTTCTTCTATACTTAGGCTGACCGGAGCCTAAGTATAGGGGGAACCGATGCCCATCTGTATATACTCTTCTCATTCACATATCCCAACCACCTTATCTTTGCTCTTCTTCGATACTTAGATTGTTCACAGTCAAAGTATAGGGGGCGGACCAGTGTATCTTGTTGTTTTTCTTTTCTTTTTATACTTTCTTACGCTTAGCCCGAGCTATGTCTTCTTTACGCTTCTTGCGCTTTGAGGACACAACATTCTCTAAGTATATGGGGGTCTGTATATATACTGTGTGTATATTTTACCCATATCTCGTACTTTCGCGTAAGTCTATATGTATTTACGGGGTGGGTATTTAATTTGAAAAAAAAACAACAAAAAGAAAAAGAGTTTTTCTATTAACTGTGTTCAACCCAAAATTGTTGGAAAAAAATGGATCCTTATTCATTTTTCATTAGAAAAAACTTGTCAAAAAATCCCTTGCATAAAAAAATTCACATAAAAATGTGTCTTCATTTCGCACACTTGCACTTCATCCGGCATCACATTCATTTGCATATGTGAAAAGTCATTGGGTTTTGAACCATGCTATGAGTAGAAATCGAGAGTGATCTGGATTTCACCTTAATCCACCTAATTTTCAGAGGAACATCATCGAGAAATAGGATTTTAAAAGCTTCAGGTCTTTGACTTAATTCTTTGAGTTCCACATGACAATGTGCAGCATTTGACTCTTAGTGTTGAACCTAGTCTCTTCTTTCTGGGTACAACTCTGTAATAGTGAATTAATTTGTACTCTCGCACTATGCACTTAGCTAAACTCAAACAAGATGTTGGAATACTATGTGAGTTTCTTTTATGGTAGCGTACAAATATAAAGACCGGAGTATGGGTTGAAATAAAGCTTCGAAAAAGGGATGAACGGCTCGGCACAATTTTTTTCAAAGACCCCAAAATATGTACGGAAAGAAAAAGATTCTATATCCGTAGGGGCGCAACAGGATCAAAGCAGAACCACCAAAAATTCTAATACAAAGAAGACACTAAAAAATAAATATCTGACCAAAAAGGTCCATGCTTCAAGAAAACCTGCAGATCTTAGTGGAGACTCGGCTACACTAGCTAGCTTTACAAGGAGAGGTGACTACACTGGCCACCCTCCAGTTCTTTTCTCCTTCTTCTAACATCTTCCCCCAATTTGATTGTGAACACAACGCGACAGACCTTAGAAGGAAAAAACCTAACTCCCTGAGGACGAGTAACTAGAGGAGATTTGCACGGAAGACCGGCATTCTGGATGGGAAGAGCTAAAACCCTTCACACACCTGAGTCGATTGTTCAATGTTCATAGGGTATGCTTTGGGAAGACGATTGATCTAAAATGACTTCTGAGCTGAAACTATGACAATGATGTGTAGAACTTTAAGGCTATTGATTTTAAAATTTTAAGTCTCATAGAAGTTCCTCCAAACTAATAATCCAAAGGTCGTGACTAGTTTCATTTTCACCTTCAGCTCATGGTCTTGGTATGGAACCCAATCTTATTTCACCTCATGGCATTTCTTTTTGATGCTTAGGGACGAGCATGGTTTAAGTATAGGGGGATGATGAATCCCATATTCATCACTCTAAATATCATAAATTAAGCTCAAATTCCTCAAAATCATTAGCATTTCTTCATTTATTCTGCATAATTAGCATTCCTGCATGTTTTCATAAGAATCACATTTTATCACTCATTTCTGCACAAAATAAGAAGCCAAAAATCCCATCTAAATTTGACATGTGAATAGCCTAACTTCCCTGATTTTTAACTAATTCATGCTAACTCCGAATGACCTAAAACCACCTCCACTGTGTACATTTCGCTAACAAGAATAAACGAAAAATACAAAAAACCACTAACCCAAATAAGTAGACCAAAAACCCAAACCGTAGTTCTATGATTCCCGGACTAAAATCCTCATATCTTCCCCATGTAGTGTCTGTTTTGATCCTACTTACTTTTGAACTAATGCACATTTAATTACCTTCAAAATAAGACCAAGTTCAAGTGAATTGGAGCTCGTAAATGAAAGTTTGGGTTTGGGCCTCTTTTGTACATTTTGTATTTTAGCTCTTTTTGACATATTAAATTATGTACATAATTAACTCCTTTTATATTATTTATTTCTCATTAATGTTGTTTGATTAAATTTTTAATAAATATACAAAAATTCAAATCCAAAATGAAACCAAAATCAAAGAAAATAATTGAGTCTGAGTGTCCACAAATAGTCTGTACAAAAGTCCTCTGTATTATTTTGTATTTTATTTCTCAGTCATTTTATTTAATAAAAATCCAAAAAATATATATTAATGTGTAATTATTTATCATTGATTTTATCATTTTTTCGAATTTTTATATGATTTAAAAAAGACAAAAAAATTATAAAACCCAAAAATCAAGGTATTCTATGTACATTGGATACCCCAAAAATATCATTTTGTGCAATTGATCAATTTTGATTTTGGTGTCAATATGAAAGTTGTAATTCTCAACGAGACGAGCAATTTTCGTGAAGAAACTTTTTCTATATATATTGAATTTTGGTGTCTATCTGAGGTTGTTTGCTATATATATTGAATTTTGTAAAGTATTTATTTTCTGAAATTTTGGTGTTGATACGTGGCCGCTCCTCAAGTCACCACGTCTTAGCCATTTTGGGGATCTTATTTATTCATTTTTTTTAAAAAAAGTAATAAAAAATATAACATCGCACGTGCATCGCACATGCCACCCAGGCACGTGCCACACACGTGCCCCGCGCCTTCATACCCCAGTTGCCACATGTCGCCTTTGTGGCTGTCCGATCTCGACCGATCGGACGACCATTGTCCATCGTCTCCGCCCGCACCATTCCCCTTTGGGACCTCCGTCCTTCTCACGATCTAGCACCACCGCGCCCGCTAATCGGCCGCCGTCGCGGTCTTTCACCGCCAACCTTCCAAGAAAATGCCGTGTATCTCGTCGCATCTCTCTGTCGAATCAAATCTCCTACGATTTCGCTGATGCCTCAAATCTCCATGTCAAATCAATCTTGCACCGGCCAACCTCGTCAACCCACCTTTCCTTCTCTGGCCAAGCCCATCTCTCCTATTTAACGAGCGTCGCCACCTCCACTCGCCTTCATCCACTAATAGCGAAGACGATCAGAGGTGATAGCTCCGAGCACCTCCTGCGACGAGGTCCGGTGGTCGACCACTGTAGCAGCACGGCCTTCAACACCGTAGTGCCCTGCTCCGACCGATTCCCGTCATCGAGCCACCGCTGAACCCCATACATCTACGACCGACTACGACTTCAATTATCAACTTCACCCGCTTCAACAACTTCATCGACTAGTTCTTCTTCACCAACGTCGACCTCTGGGCTTCATCATCAATCAACTTTGTTCAACAACACTTCCACGCTGACATACATTTGTATCCTTCGACGCCTCGAGCTTCGCCCGCCAACGGTCGACTCTTCTTAGCCAAGCCCTCTCCGTCCTCGCCACCTCCTGGCTGGTGCCAAGAGTCATCTTCATGAGCTTGTTGGAAGCCTTCTCCCTCACCACCGTGACTACCCTATCGAAGAAGTGGCACCACCCAAGAGCATCTCGCCTCGCCGCATCTTGCCTCGACGTCCTCACCACTGCCACCAGCAAAGAACCGGCTACCCTCCCTCGCTCCTCGCTGACCGAGCGGGAATCCCGAGACCCCCAACGCATGTGCGAGGCACGTTTTCCCGGGGGGATGACGTCAGCTTCCAGAGGTCACGTGCTGCGCACGTGACTCGCTGGGAAAATTGCAAGGTGCACCCTTGAGGTATTTCTCTTTACAGAACAGCCCATCGACGAGAGGGCACGTCACGCACGTGCCCCTCTGACAAATATGCAGATTTCCCCCTGGTTATCGATAATTGCACCTAGGCCCCCCTTTGCATTTTCATATTTATTTTAATTATTTATTTCGTAGAAATACCCTTGTATTCCCTCTCTGTTTAGAACATCTTCATTGCATCATTTTATTTGCCAGAAATTAGCAATTGTTTCTACGTTTAATTCTTTACATATTGGCATATGTCTAACATTTTATGAATAGTAGTTAATTAATAACTAATTATTTTGTGGAAAATGCGAACTTTGCCCATTTTATGCTCTGAAATTCATAATTGATTAATCGTTGCTTCAAAAAATCCCGAAAAATCACAGATCGTAGAATTAATTGTGGTTAACATTGTGCCCAAAACGAATTGCATTTGCATGCACAATTTGCCTTGTAAAAACCATTTTGCTTATTTCAATGGTTGATTTTTAATAGGTATTGAATATTGTCTTTTTGAGGTTTAGTATTTTTCTGAGGTCATAGTGATTGATATTGGGTAATTTTATCCCTTGTAAATAGTTCAATTCAATATTTGTTATAATTAAATATTGAAATTTACACAATTTGCATTTAAAAAATCATAAAAAATTCATCTTGAATCCAAAAATTCAAAAAAATTACAGTGTATTCATTTTATCATAATTTTATTGTGGCCAAGTTTCATATTTTTCGGACATCGTTTGATAGATATTTACATTTTAGTCCCTAAAATAGACCAAAATTGATTTAGCATCCTTTATTGCATTCAAAATTACAAAAAAACGCCTCGAAAAACCGCGTACGAACTTTATTAGACATAATTGTAGGTTGTTCCTTTGCCTCCTTGTATTCGACCTTAGGACTTGCCCATGTAAAATAAACATAAAACCATGCCATTAAAACTTGACTAAATAATTGTGGATCTTTTCTCGATCGATTCTGATTGCCTCCTACAGCGAAATGACACATTAATTTTTAAACGTACGATAATTCACGACATACACATTTTAACTATGCAACGTCGGACTCGTCAGCATCGTTGGATCAACTTCAATCGGACATCCTTCGTCGCACCATGTTTCTAGCCTCTGTCGTCGTTGGATCAGTCCTGATCGAGCGGCCCAGTATTCACCACGAGAGAGACTCCGAGCCTCTTCCCCGACCGTAGGCTCGGAGCAACTGAAGTAGACCCAAGGCTGATTCGAGCCTCCTGAGCCATCCGAGCCTCTGCCAGAGCCTCGATCGTCGTCCGAGCGTAGCCCCGTACGTGATTCTCAGTTGGGTAAATTACACATAGGCCCCTACAACTTTTAAAAATTACAAATTGGTCTCTATCAGGTGCGTCATTCGAGGAGCGCATGCCTTTGTGGGAATTTTGCATCCACCCCTCTACATTATAGGTAATTATATTTAAGTCCCTATCATCATGTTTTATTTTCAGAACTTTTATTTTTCTGTATTTGCATTTTGCCCCTATCTTTGCACGCATAATTAGTGTCCATTTAGCATCATTTTTAAATTCTAAAAATTGCATGTTGTAGGTTAACTTGTCCTCTATCATGTGTGACACTAGTTTTATTTTTGTGAGTCATCTAGAACTTAATAATATTACATTGGTGAAAGTTTCTATATTTTTCCCACTTCGTGCCTTTTAATTCATATTAAATTCCTTATTCCAAAAATCACCATAAAATCACATTAGATGTAGGATAATATTCTACACTATGCTCAGAAATCATTTCATTTACACATATCACGAGGCCTGAATAAATCAAACAGTGATTTGCTTCATTCATTTTTAGTAGGTCCAATTCCCATAGAATTTTAGGTTTATTAACTTTTCTAGATTCATCATACTTGGATCCATCAAGGATAATTTTTATATCTAAAATAATGTGTTTTGGTATTTATTAAAATTGATTTTGTGAAAACTACCTTGCATTCATATTTAATTCATATTAAATTTGTACATAGTCTAAAAATTCCAAAAAAATGTAACACCTTGGTTCATAGCATTCCATGTTATGGCCAATTTTCATAATTTTTGGAGTTCAATTGATCATCTTTCTGGATTAACTAGGAAAATTGGCTTGAAATTGCATTATTTTCCTTTATTGCATAAAAATTTATAAAAAGACCAAAAAAATACTTCTGAAAATCAGACCTCTGAATTAACTAAAAATTTACCTAAGGAGAAAGATGCCTCCCAGAGTTCGACCTTGGGCTTGCCCAAGTAAAATAAAAAAATTTCTACCGCTCGCATTTAATTGAATATTGATTGGAGTGGTATTTTTGATGAAGTCTTGATTACCCGACTGCAACGAACCTAACTTCTAAATTTGTTTGTTAATTTGATTAAATTAACTAGGGTAGATGAGGCAACATCAATGACCAAAACTATCTTAAGTGATTTTCTCGGATCTTATCCTCGATCGGAGATACACCAACTTTATTTATGATTGCATCATTCCGGATCTGATCTTTACGTGTGTGTGTGTCCATACATCCACCTTAGCATTTTAATTTCTGCTACAACCATTATATACACATGTATAAGGTTTACATGTCTATACTTCGATCTAGTTCACATGTCCATATTTCGATCTATAAAGCATAGCATGTCTCACGAATGCTTTATAAAACCTTCCTTTATTTTTTAAAGGAGTTCTCTTATCATAGAGGACAACAGAGGCTCTTCTCCACTTTAACCAACCTGCATTTATTCTATTAGTAACACCTCCATCCATTACTCCATCGTGTTGTAAAATAGATCCTAGATATCTAAAAGAATCTCTCTTCTGGATGTTATCATCACCAACCTTCACCTATATTCCTTCACCATTGCATCCATCAAAGGTGCACTCCATATATTCCGTCTTAGACCTACTTATACGAAATACTTTAGTCTCCTACTCATGTCTTCAGAACTCAAGCTTCTCATTTACTCCATCTCTAGTCTTGTCAATAAACACAATAAATCAATAAATAATAGACACCAAGGTAACTCATCCTGAATGTGACTTGTCAACGCATCCATAATCAAACTAAAAGGAAATGTCTCAATGTTGATGTAAACCAATGTTGATGTCGAAATAGCCAGTCTTCCCAGACAGGTTCCTTACATGACATAAAGCCCTATAATACATGTCCTTTATGAGGTTAATGTATATGATAGGTACTTGTTTCTTCTCCAAGACTCTCCATAATATCTCTCGTGGGGCGGAATCATAAGCCTTCTCCAAATCAATAAAAATCATACGGAGGTTCTTCCTCTTAGCTTTATAAAACTCCATTATTCTCCTCAGCAAATGGATGTCTTCAATAGTTAAGCAACCTGGCATGAATCCGAATTGGTTTTCCTTTACGTTGGAAACTTGCCCCAAACTTCTTTCGATTACACGATCGCTAATTTTCATAGTAAGACTCATTAACTTGATACCTATGTAATTTGAACAATTTTTAATGTCTCATTTATTCTTATAAAGAGGCACAATGATACTCCTCCAATCTTCGTGCATTTTCTTGCTTCACCAAATAACATTGAATAGATTCGTAAGCCAAGTCAAACCGCGCTCACCTAAAACTCTCCATACTTCTACAGGGATGTCAACCATTCCCACACTTTTCCCGGGTCGCATCACCTTCAAAGCCTCCTCTACTTCCTTTCTTCATATCCATCTATAGCTTGCACAATTCTAGTAACTTTCGCTACTAGATAGATCACCCAAAGTGATCTCTTTATTTCCTTCCCCACTGAAAATTTTATGGAAGTACTGCTCCCATCTAGTCTCTATATCCTTTGAGTAGGAATCACGTGACCTTCCTCGTCCTCAATACATCTCACTTGAGAAAGGTCTTTGGTCTTTCTGTCTCTTTCTCTGGCCAACTTGAATATATCCTTCTAGAACTCCTTAGGGTCAATATTTTTATACAAAACATCATAAGCTTCTGACTTAGCTTCGCTTACAGCCTTCTTTGATTCCTTCTTCGTTATTTTGTAGTTTGTGACAATTTCCTGTGTTGTATCCTTAGACATAGCTTTAAAGCATGCTCTTTTAAATTTTGTCTTCTCTTGCACCCCTACTCTCCACCACCAAGCCACCTTTTGACCCGGAGCTCCTCCATTTGACTCGCCTAGCATTTTTTTGGCTACCTTTCAGATACAAGATGCCACTACCTCCCACATCTTGTTTGCACTTTCGCTACAATCCAAAGATAAGTCATCTAAAACCTTCTTCCTCAAGCTTGATTGCTTCAGAGGAAGATTCCACCATCTAGTTCTAGTTATCTTAGGAACCCCCCTTTTCATGATCAACCCTTTTTTTTGTACATCCAAGACTAAAAAAAGATATTGTATATTCAAAATAATATTTAGAAAATTATAAAACATAGAAATATGAACAATTTTAAGAATAAATAAAATAATTATTTTTATTGTATAATGTATAGTAAGGGTCTAAAACCTAACTTTCTAAAATGAAACCACATTCATTAAATACCTAGTGAAAAGTAATATACAATTAAAGGTGATTTTGATGAATTTTGAGTTAATATGGAAAGATATGGGTTTGGTAAGTGTGGATTTTACATTTTTATTATGAGTGTACAAAGCACAATGTACATTTTTTTATGTCAAATAAATTATGTATTTTTCTATATATTTTTGTCTACAGCTTTTATGTAAAAAAATTATTGATTTGATATATACATATTTAAAGAATAATGTGGGTCCAGAATTGGAATTATTGGGTATTTGAAATTTAAATTTTAACTGTATTTTTGGCTCTAAATCTCTCCCTACATTATTCCTTGTTGTCCCAGTCATCATGATGCCTAAAGTTAAGGGTTTAGGGTCATTCAATACCTTTGGTATGTCATTTCTTTTTCTTTTCTTTATTCTTTTATTTTAGCTTTAAGTACAGTAATTTCTACACTATTTACACAATAAATAATGTATGTTATTTACATGTATGTAGTTAAGGTTTAAAGGCCAAAATGAAAGAATAAAAATGATGAAATGGAGATTCACCACCCTCCTATACTTGCCTTTACTATTCTCTATAAAACACTTATGCTTATAAGTGTAGAAAAGAAAATAAAGAAAACGTAAAGAAAGAACTTGGATTAATTTTAACTTTCAAACTTGTATTCGCAAAATCAAGTTTTGGAGCTCAGTTAGAACCTTGGAAGCTAGGTTTGGTCGCGAACTTATTTAGAAACGGATTTCAAACACCATAGCCTCTAAGACCCACAAGACTCTATTCAAGTCTACTCAAAAGCCAGGCAAGAGCAAATCGATGTCATACACAGTCCCTTATGACTAAGAGTCTACCTTGTGCAATATGTGTGGTATACAACTCCTCTAGACTGAAGAGGTAAAAGTCAGTCTTCTCTAACATGTACAAGATGCCACTGCCTCCCACATATTGTTTGCGCGTCCGCTACAATCCGAAGATAAGTCATCTAAAACCTTCTCCCCGAAGCTGGATTGCTTCAGTGGAAGATTCCACCATCTAGTTCTAGTGATCTTAGGAGCCCTCCTTTTCTTGACCAGCCCTTTTATTTGTACATACAAGACTAAAAAGGATGTTGTACATTCAAAATAATATTTAAAAAATTATAAAATATAAAAATATGAAAAAATAAGAATAAATAAAATTATTATTTTTCTGGTACAATGTATAATAAGGGTCTAAAACGTAACTTTTCATCTTCACTACAAATTAAATGAAGCCACCATCAGTAAATAACTAGTGAAAAGTAATATAAAATTAAAGGTGATTTTAATGAATTTTGAGTTCATATGGAAAAGATATGGGGTTTGGTAAGTGTGGATTTTACATTTTTATAATGAGTGTAGAAAGCACAATATGTATTTTTATCTCAAATAAATTATGTATTTTTCTATATATTTTTATCTATAGCTTTTATGTAAAAGAAATTATTGATTTGATATATAAATTTTTACAGAATAAAGTGGGTCCTGAATTGGACTTTTTGTGTATTTATAAATTAAGGTTTCACTGTATTCTTGGCTCTAATCTCTCCCTACTTTATTCTTTGTTGTCCCAATCATCAGGATGCCTAAAGCTAAGGGTTTAGGGTCATTCAATACCTTTGGTATTTCATTTCTTTTTCTTTTTCTTTTAATTTATTCATTTTTTAAACTTTAATACACTATTTACACAATAAATATCTTATTTCATGCAAAATTGTGTTATTTACATGCATTTAGCTAATGTTTAAAGTCCAAAATGAAAGAATAAATATGATGAAATGGAGATTCACCACCCTCCTATACTTATCTTTGCTAGTCCCTATAAAATACTTATACTTATAAGTGTAGAAAAGAAAAAAAAAAGAAAACAAAAAGAAAGAACTTGGATTAAATTTAAGTTTAAAACTTGTATTCGCAAAATCAAGTTTTGGAACTTAGTTGGAACCTTGGAAACTAGGTTTGGTCGAGAACATATTCAGAAACGGATTTGTAACACAATAGCCTCTAAGAACCACAAGACTATGTTCAAGTCTCCTCAAATTCAAGGCCAGAACAAATCGATGTGATATATAGTCCCTTATGACTATGAGTCTACCTTGTTCAATATGTGTGGTATATATTGAACTGGTAAAAGTCAGTCTTGTCCAACATGGTGACCCTAATTCCCCAATACAACATCTCTTTCCTTAAGAAGTGGGGTATTCCCTTCTAAGTTCAAATTGAAACGACTCAAGAAGAGGAGGTGGAGAAGAGAACGGACGGTAGCCTATGTAGCTACCCATCCTAGGATGCTTGACCAGTGTAGACAAGGCATCCTGCCGCAGGCTCACATGGTTTTGACTTTGAAGCTCAAGCTTGCTTATTAACTATATACATACATATACACTTATATGGGAATTGATTTTTCTTTGAAATTCTGCCCGACTATTCGTTTGGACTTTTTAACACTATGAGCAACAACATTTATATAAAGACTTTCTCCTCTTGAGCTAGTAGACTATCCATCTTTTTAAGCATTATTGCAATCCACAACTTATGTCTTTAGACCTCTTCACTACAGGATAAAGTTGGGGTACAATATCAACAGATGTGTGACGTTTGATGTTTCTACAGGCTTGTGTCTCATGTTGACAAATTGATGAACCTCCATTTCATCACCTTTATTATTTCATTTTGGCTATTAAACCCTAGCTAAATATGTATGTAGTATTATTTTGCACAAATTAACATTCATTATTTATTATCCAAATATTTTTAAAATACATTTTTTAAAGACAAAATAAAAGAATAAAGAAAAGAAAAGAGAAATAAATAAAATACCAAAGGTATTTTATGACCTTAAACACCAAGACCTAGGAATAATGATGGTTGGGTAGCAAGGAATTAAGCGGGGGAGATAAGGGACAAAAATACAGTAAAAACACTAGTTTTTCTATTTTAATAAGTCTATTTTGGGACCTATTTTTTCTTTATTATTTATACCTCAATAAAATAAGCTTTAGACATGAAAGTTGTAGATAAAAATATATAGAGAAATACAGAATTGATTTCACACAAAATAATACATACTGTACATTTTACACTTTGAAAAAGAATCCAAAATCCAAAATTTCCAGACCCATATCTTTTACTTATTAACTCACCTTTAATTGTATATAGCTTTTTATTATCTATTTAATGAAGGGTTTTCACTTATTTTATAGTAAACGCAAAAGTTAAGGTTTGGACGTCTATTACACAATATATTTAAATAAAATACTCATTTTATTTATTATTTATAATTTTGTAGATTTAAATATTTGTAATTTCGTAAGTAATATTTATAGTGTATGTAAATATTTAGAATACAATAAACTCATAAAGAAAATAATAAAATAAAACAATATATAGAACTACATAATATACTATACTTGAACCTATACAATGAATACCCTTATTTATTTAAGTCTACAAAATACATTAAAAAATAAAATAAAAATATATTTATGTATATTCAAATAAGTTATAAATATATACATTATTTATATAAAATAAAAAATTTAAATACAAAATAGAAATAAACTATACCAATCAAAGGTCTATATGCATATACTTTTACTAGTAAAAAGTAACTTGTAATAAATTAATACATAAAAATAAATAAAATCAAATTAAAATATTACATAAATTACTAAAAAAGTTTTATGTTTTAACCCAAAAAATTACTTTTTTATTTCAATTAATAATATTTATTTATTTGGATTTGTCTTTTTGCGGGTGACGTGGCCCAATCGGGGCACACCACCCGTTGACTTGGGTAAACTCTCTAAACCAAGTCATAGGTCTGTTAGACCTCGGTTGATCTCATCTTCATTTATTTTTCCCCAATGATTCTTTCATCCTTTTGGGTTGATTTCTTCTTCAACTTTTTGCCTCGATCATCCACCTATCACACCAGGTCATTGCCTCGAGCTTTTTGTTCGCTCCACCTTGATCTTTCCTCTCCAGTCTTCACCTATACAAAACCTACCCCACCTTTAATCCATTTTTTGGTTCCTTGTCCAATTCACTTCTGGCTCCCCATTAATGCTCTAGGGATTGAGCGAGGTGACAGCTCACTCGTCCCACTTTTTGTTGCATGGAGTGAAGAGGGTGACGTTCCCACCATCTCTGCTGGTCTACCGCTGTGAGGTACCCATCTCGCAGCTCCTACTACTCAAGGTTCATTTTTTGTTCACATTTAGGTAGATTTTGGTCATAGCTTTCATTTCCTGTAATTTTATTAGGTTTACTTCATTTCTTTACTGTAAAATCTACTCTTCGTAGTTCACTCGAGCTCCACTCCGGCAAACAGTTCCACCGCACCTCTGCCATGTTCCGACCACAACATCTACCCCATTACATTTCCTGGACATTTATCCATCATTTCCCCCACACCTTCTACTGAAGAGGATTTTCCACAGGTCTAAATATGTATTACACAAGGTGGAGACATAGTTCTTAGTGGTGACCAGCAAGAAATCTTGCTTCAAACAACAATTAACCAACAACAAATAATCAAGAATTAAAATAAAGGCATGGAGTTAAAATGTATTTTATTTAACTCTATAACAAAGATGTGTAGAGCGTCGAATACAAGTAGCATAGTGGATATTTGGCAAATTAATGCACAAAATATGATTGTGAAATATTTGTCTATGTTTCTTTTTTGATGAGCTTTTTATTTTTCTATTTTCATTTTATGAATATTTTATTTTATATTTTTTGTATTTTAATTTTAATTTTCCATTTCTATATTTTGTTTTTATACTTTAGTATTTTCACATTTCCTTTTCTTTTAAAACATAATATAGGGCTTTATATAATAATATATATATATACAAAATAGCCTATAAAGATATAAATATAATTAAAAATATTCTTAATTTAGGGAATAAATTATTTTGTTTTAAAATATTTTTTTAACAAATTTGTGATTTTTAGGAATTTTTGCTATTTTTCTATACTAAAATACCCTAAATCAGGGTCTACATAAATATCTGAAATTAAAATGGACATAAAAAATAACAAACAGTATCAACATTTCTCCAAATGAATTTTCGCATTTAAATAATAAATTAATTAAAATTCAGAAACATAAAATATTTTTCTGGAATTTTTATGATTTTATATATTTTTATAATGGTTTTAAGGTTTTTTCACTTTTTATATATTTTAAGGATTTTATATATTTTTTGGAATTTTAGGATTTTATATTTTTTGGAATTTTTAGAATTTTATATATTTTTAGAATTGTATGGTTTTCTTTCATAAATTTTAGGGTTTTTTAGGCTCGAATTGTAAAATAACTAAATAAATATAAAATACATTTTTTTGGATTTTTTGAAAAAGATTGATTATATTTTATAGGTTTTAAACTATAAACTGGGAGAAAATAGGCTATTTCTTAATAAATAAATAAAAAGTCTTATAATTACAAACTATAGTAGGTTGTGAAACTATATTCAATTAGGAGCTTAAGTCTATTTTTGTGTATTTTTTGAAAAATGTAGATATTTAAAATAAATATAGAACGTAAAAAGAAACTACAAAAAGTTCAAGGGACAATCTGCAATTTTACAAAATTCAATAAACATTAAGTTCAATTTTTTGATTAAAATTATATACCAAAATCTATAGGGGAACACCTACAAAATCTCCACCTCACGTGAGGGGGCACGTGAGACGATGTGGCGTGGTCCTAATTGCAATTACAAGAAGTTTGGGGGCCTATGTGCAAATATTACCAAAATATAAAATAACTGAGGAAAGTTTGAGTCTTAAACTTTAAATACAAAAATTTCGGGGACTATGTTTCACAAAATACCCATAGATGGGCGTGATCGAAAGATGAGATCTCCTTCACCAATACACCTTGCAACAAAAGAACACCCACTGACGCTTCGCCAATGTGTGCACAAGATCAGATCTGTGACTTCATAAACAGCCGAGGCACGTCCCATAATTGACAACGGTGATAAGAATTGGGCGAGAGAATACATCCAATGGCTTTGAGGGTGGCTGGAAAATCGGGGAAGAACAAACCCTTGAAGCTCATTCAATCCTTAATATCATGCCGCTCCAGCCTCCTCAGTGACTGCGAAAGAGCTCAAATGGTTCTTGGATGTGCTCTGCAACTACAAAACTACACAAATTGGTCGGGCACCATCGAAAATTCCACGATGAAGATTGGACACTCAAGGTCCACACAATCTTCAGAAAGACCCGCAGAAGGGTTCTTCTCTTCGTTGCCTAATGGAGTGGAATGGGCACTGGTGGACGAGCTCCGGCGAAGTGGTTGTTGTGGAGCATGGATATCCACATCCATAATGGATATGGAGAAATGTAAAGGCGGTGGGCATAGAAGAATCGAAGGGGAAGTGATATGAGAAGATTAGCGTGTTAAGGAACAAGTGGAAGCATAGTGAAAGGTTCATCAGAGTGGATCTCTGATGAACTACAGATCGGATCTCAAAGGAAAAATCAGGCAATTAAATCTTAAACGCGCTCATGAAACAAAACCTAGAGTTAATATATGCTACAAAGCAATAAAAGATGATACCTCAACTAGCCAAAAGCCAGGAGAAAGGACGTCGACAACAGCGTGCGTCAAAGGTGGTGGAGACTTCCTTAGACACCCTCCTTCGATCAATCTAATCACTCAGCGAGGACCATGTCACAATCATCAAGGTGTGGAATGCGAAAAGGGAAAGAAAGAGAGGGACAAAGAGGTTAAAAAAATGATAAAGCTCGGAGGATGGCATTTGTACATGTGAAGATGGTGGGATCTTCAAGGGAAGATCACGGGTCGATCGAAGTCACTCTGCCCTAGGAGAGGGCTCGGCGTGGATGAAGGATGTAATGGAAGATTTCACATGAAGGAGCCCATCCTTCTCGAACAACAAATCAATGGTGAAAAAATAGAGAAGATAGGCTAATGCTAGGTTCTTACAACAACATGAACTAGGGTCATATAGTTTACCGGAATCAACTATCTAAGCAACCAGGTTGGTATATGTGGACCAACCTAGAAAAACCCTCCTGGAAATTATTTATAAAATATATTAAATAATAAATGATTTTATTAATTTTATATTACAAAAAATGTTTATTATTTTATAAAAGTATTTTATTATGATTTTTATTTATTTTTTAGAGGTATATAATCATAAGTTACTTTTGAGTGTTAAATTATAGGTATATTTATCTATGTTTTTGTTATTTTTATTTTTTGTAATTTTTATGTAGTATTTAAATTTATTATTCTCTAAAATTATAAAATATTTTTTGATACATTAATATATTTTAATTATATTTTTTAAGTTAATATATAGACTTAAAAAAATAGGTGTATTATTTATATAAGTATAGATATAGGCATTTCATCAATGTATTTATATACATATTTTATTTTAGTAATTATTTATTGTTTTATTTCTATTTTAATATGTATATATGCTATAAATAATTTTTAAAAATAATAAAAATGTAATATTGTAAAAATAATAAATAATAAATAAAATGAATATTTTAATCTGGTAAACTATACAATAGATATCTGAAATATAACTTTCACACCATAACTCCAAACAATATTAAACCACTTTATTTAACTGGTTTATTAAAAGTTATATACAATTAAAGTGGTTGTGATATATTTTTTAGTTTTTATTTGAGAGATATGGGTCTGGAAAGTTGGGATTTTGGAATCTTATTCGGACTATAAGTTTTACACTTTGTAGTATTTTCGTATGAAATAAGTTTTGTTTTATTTCTATGTTTTATTATCTACAACTTTTATGTACAAGTTATTTATTTGAGGTATTAAAAGTGGAAAATCAAATAGGTCACAAAAACGAATAAAGAAGAATAAATAAATGGAAATTTAATTGCATTTTGGACCCTTATATCCCCTACTTTATTCCTTGTCGACTCAACCATCATGATGGATACGTCTCGGGGTTTAGGCCAATAAAATCACTTTGATATTTTACTATTTTTCTTTTTTTCTTTAATCTATAATTTTGGCATTAAAATAGTATTTTATACACAATTATACAAACAACGCATGAATGTTAATTTATGCGAATTAGAGGTATTTACATGCATTTACTAGGATTTTTAAGGACAAAATGATAGAATAAAGATGATGAAATGGAGATTCATCATCCCTCAGTACTTGCCTTTGCTAGTCCCTAAGAAGCACTTATCTGATATGTTCAGAAAAAAAGGAAAACAAGGAAAAGGAAAGGTAAGTGGATTAAGTTTAATTCTCAACTTGTCTACACAAAATGAAAGTTTGGAGCTTAAGTCAGACCGTTGGAATTTTAGTGTGGGCGGACTTTATTGGGAATCATATTTGAAATCCAACAGCCTTCGAGAATCCCAAAACTTTTTGCAAGTCTCTTCAATAATCATGTCATAATATTTCAACTCATATGCAAACCCCTATGACTATGAATCTGACTCGTATAGTGTATATGATAGTGGCTCTCCCCAACTGAAATGTCAAAGAGAATGACTTCTCCAGTATGAAAGCCCCGTGATTCCCTAATCCAACAACTCCATCATTGAGAAGTAAGGTATTCCGTTCTTAGTTCACATGACAACCATCCCAAGAGGAGGGGGTGAAGAGAAGAATGGATGGTAGCCATTGTTGCTACCTATCCTAGGATGCAAGACTAGTGCAGTCAAGTCATCCCACTGCAGGCTCACATGATTTGACTTTGGAACTCAATCTTTCTTATTTTCTATACAAATTCTGGTAGGCATTTTTTTTTCAATCAGGCCTTCCTACTTTTTTGGAGTTTTTGCTTTTCCTTTTTAGAAATACTATATATGTCAGCATTTACATAAGGAGTTTTTCCTCTTGAGATAGTAGACTATCCCTATTTTGAAACATTATTGCAACCCACACTCTCTTGTCTTTAGATATCTATGCCAATATACAAGTTGGGTTGCACTTCCCTCCTAGACGAGGACAAATGTTTCCACTTGTGTGTGTCTCATACTAGCAAATCCAATCCCCTCACCGCTCTAACAGAATTGAGCCAGATAAAAGATGTAGGTGTCCAAGTTAGGTCATTATCAACAAGAGTCGTGCGTGTGCTCCGAAATACCCTACTTAGGATGTCAAGAATCCATTGAACCAAGTCTTGTGATCCTTAAATAATTAAGGCAACTAGACCTGAAGTACCTCAATTCCAACTCCTATAAGGTTCCTATTATTAAGTAGATTTAAGGTTCAACCAAGCTCCAACCTTTAGATTTCACTTAGACTTGTTCAATTACCATACTCAATCCGAAAAATGCTCATGCTATGCAAATGCTATGTAGAATGAAGAAAATATTTTAGTGATGCAATTTTCAAAGTTTTAAACTTTTATGGATTTTTGAAAACTATGAGGCATATATATATATATTGGTATTTTATCAAAAAGATTTTGCAAATGTTTTTGGTATTTCTTGTTTTACTAATGTTTTAGTGCTTTTTTAAAACAAAAGATTTTGGCTAAACCTAGGTATAACTATTTAAACGGGGATACATCTTATATTTACACGAATTAGGTTTTAAGAATTTACAATGGATAAGTGATCAATTATATATATATATATATATATATAAAGAATTTTAGTGTGACGTATACATTCCGCAAACTTATTTGAAAAAAGTTTTTTAAACAATTATGAAAAATATTGCCTAAAATAATTTTTACAAAGAGTTTTTGCAAACCTATACACACATTTGAAAATCATTTTGCAAAGGTTTCTCAAATAGTATATATAGTTTTTCAAAATATTTTTGTAAACATTTTCCAAACCATTTGCAACTTGTTTTGCAAACATTTTATTTCACATAAAGAAAAGAAATTTTTTAAACAAAACATTTTTGCAAAGATTGAAAATATTAAACAAAACATTTTCCAAATAGTATTCAAATGGTTTTTCAAATAGATTTTCAAACTGATTTTCAAACAATTTGCAAAAAACATTTTTACCTTATTTATTAATCAATATATACAAAAAAGAGGAATAATCAATATCTTTTTAGTAAGTGTTTATAATGAATTTTATAGTATTTTTAGACATATTTATTATAAAACATACGAAAGTAATAGTTACGGTTAAAGTACACACGACCCCCCTATACTTAGCTTGAGATATGCCCTCATAGATCAGAGAGAAAAAGAGAATATATAACTCGTACCGAGCATAGAAAAGTCTAAGGAATAAATGGACGAAGAAATGAATGAAAAAATGAAGAAATGAATGAAAAGGAAGTTGATCGCCCCCCTTATACTTAGGATCAAATAATCCTATGTATAACAGACTAAACAAAAAGAAGAGAGGGTCAAGGGTAAGATTGAACAGATCGTATTCATACTGTCTCCGCCTATACTTGGGGTAAGATATCCCTAAGTATCAACAAGAAGATGAGATAGTGATGTCAATCAAAGAATGAAAGAACTCAAGGTGCACACCTCCTATACATAGAACAAAGCATGTCCAAAGTATAGAAGACTGACAAAAAGGGGCGATACATTTTTGGTAGAAAAAGAAATTTGAAAAGGAAAAGAAGAAAAGAAGAGAAGGGAGATGAAGATGGAAGAAGATAGAAGAGGATGTACAGACCACTCCCCTTATACTTAGGGTAAACGAGGCCCTAAGTATGGGAAACAACAGAAGTGATGAAACAAAATGAAGAAAGAACACTCAGCTTATCCCCCCTATACATAGGACAGAGTAGATCCTAGGCAAGGCACACATGAGAATGGGGTGGATGAGCGAAACAGGAGATGGGTAGAGGAAAATGAGTGCGATTATACAACAAGGATGGATGTACAAAGATCAAGAAGGTTGAAAGCAAACATTCTTGAAAGACCACTGAGGAATGAATCTAACAAGATGGAGGTCGATATAAGGGTTCACTGTGGATGGAAGCCGATTGTGATCGACCTAGTGATGATCCTCAATAGTCACACAGTGAGAAGGCATAGACGAGTAAGTAGTAGTAGTGTGGCTAGGTCTGGCCTTGTGTGTCCCATTGATATCAAAGTGAAATGGGACGAACGCATCATCGGAAGAAGTAAATTCAAAGTTCTCCTGTGAGGTCTCTGCTAGATCAAAACCAAAAGCAATGAACTCATCGGTGGAAGTAATCGAATCATGTTCATCCTTTATAGTCTCAACCGGATCATCATTCTTATCAAAAGGCCCGAATTCCTTGATAAAAGTAATAAGATCAAATTTGACCTTGGTCTAATCAATATCTGTCCTCCGCTCTATGGTGTCAATCATGTAAATCTCAAGGATGTCATCCACACATCGCTAAACACTAGAAGAAGGAACTCTGAGGTCTATGCTTTTCAATTCTTCCTCCTTGGAGAGGAATTCTCGGGTCTCAATCGAATCCAACATACAACAAAAATCTTAGATAGTCTCATCACAGTCACAGTCCTCGGGGTCAGCTAGGATCAGTGAAGTCACATATGGTGCATGTCTCTAATCGACAGTGGGTGTGGTGATGATCAAAATGCTCCCGGCAATTGGATGACAACAATTCTCTCATGATCCATTGTCAATAATGACCCTCATAGAGGCAGGAAAGGTCATCCCAAGATGATTGGAGAGTGCTCCCTAATGGAGGTATCCATGGGCAATACAACAAAATCCACGGTGTGGCTCATGCCCTGAACTGAAATGACAATGTTCTCTAGGATACCCTTTGGCCTCTTGATAGATCCATCAATGAATTGTACTATCATCCTGGTTTTCTTTAGAGGCCTTATGTGAAGAGATTGTACCATCGAGAAGGGTATGATGCTAATTGAAGCAACACAGTCAAGGAGAGTGTGATTACAAGTGTAGTCAGAGATGTATGGTGATTACAAGTGTGATTACAAGTGCATCAGATGAATGGTGTAGCAGTGTTCCTATTCCTAGAGATTGTATGGTGGGTGATGGTGTGGGCAGTATACATGGTTAAGATATGACACTTAGATCTACTCCTCTGTTTTCTCTTTTTGGGTTGAGGGGTAGATAAATGGGTCATGATCTGGTGAAGTGGGGCTTTAATTATCTTATGACTGGTGGACACTACTTCAGGTTCGTCAACATTTTTTCGAATTTTCGAACATCCTCCATAAAAGGGAGGAGATCAAAATCAGCATCTACACGAGGATAGCCAAGAGCAGTCTATACAGTGGCATCATCAGGGTAAAAAGTGGAACAAGGTGTGAATGGATGTGTGGGTGCAGGGTCAGGCAGATGGGACATCTCCTCACAGTGTGATTCGATCATATGTCTCCCTAATTCTTTTTGGATTTTAAAATTTTCTCATTTTTTGTATTTTTATCGATTGCAAGCTTTGATGGGAATCATCATATGAATACATATCTTCAATAATTGAAACATCAGTATGGTTCTTATTTATGCTAAATAAATTGGTAATCCTCGAGTTCATATGCTCCATCATCTGTTTCACAGTCTCAAGTGTGGATGCCATGAGAGGTGACTCCAATAGATCAATCTCAGGTGGATGTAAAGGGAAATGTGAAGGTGGAGGAAGATAAAAGTCCGAGGTCTGAAACTGTGGTTAAGGTGGATATACACAAAAATTAATAGCAAAGTCCCCTTTGAAAAAGGGAGGTGGACCGACTGGAGTGTACGGGAGATATACAAAATCCAGATAAAAAGTGCTGCAGTCAGACATCTCGAAACAAAAGGAAAAAAATCAGAAGATATGATAATCAAATCAAAATATGAGAGAAGAAAGGCATAAATGCGCAGAAGCGATCGAGGATGCACATAAACAAGAACAAACAAACTCACTCAAGACAAACCCCTCAATTCACCTACTCAACTTGGTGAAGCCCATGAAAGTTCATCTTTTTTATCTGGTCTATTTTACAATTAAGTGAGAAGTTAAAAATTGTACAAACATTTAGGAGGCAAAATGGGATTTGGGCACTAGTCCTTAGTGTGTACGCAAGCAATTAAAAGCGAAGACAATGAGGGATTACTTGCCCCAAGACAAATGTTTTTCTTTTGAATTGATTTTATAGTCGAGTTCTATTACAAGTCCCAATTTTGTAGATTATCATTTTTTTGGATTTTTAATAAGAATGAATGCGCTTGTCCAGGAATCAATTTTATTTAGCACCTAGGTGGTCAAAATCCGATGGAGAGTCAGAAAAGCAATGCAAGCAGCAAATGGATGATGAATGCTAAAGATGCTCACCTTGCCTCCAGCACTATACATGCAAAGATGCTCACCAAAATTGAAACCTACACTATATGCAAATGCAAGCCAATGAAATGACCCTATGTGATAAATTGCTACTAGCGCGAAGAACCGATGCAAATAACTTAGAATGGGACCTAAGGGTATGTTCTTGGAGTCACCTTGTTTCCCACAATAGTGTGTCCTACAACCATGGTATGGAGGACTCTTGAGGCATGTGGTTACGACACTAAGTGGGAAGAAGTTTAATATTTGACTAGATCCAAACATTTTCTATAGGAACATACAGTGGTTGTTATATGTTTGGACCTAATACTTTTGACAAGCAATACTACAGCTAGCACTCAATTAGACAAAATAAATAAAATAAGATTGTGAAACAAAGGAAAAAGGTAAAAAAATTGCAAAAAGCTGACGAAACCCCTAAGGGAACAATCCCTCAGGTTGTAGACCTCGTGAAGTGTGAAGTATGGAAGTGTCCTGAAATATAACAAGTTATAAGGTCTCTCTCTCACTTTATATTACAAAATATCTAAAATAAATGCTCAAAATTTGATTGTCTTCTCAAGTCATCCAAGCATCCTTGGTGCTAGGTCAAGAAGCTCATGTCGGCTTCACGTGGGTACGCATGCCCCTTGAGTAAAGCACCTTCCTCGTCCATGATACCTCGCATAAAATCAAAAAGAAAGGGTGATTAGATAAGCCATAATAATAACAAATAAATAGTAAAATAAATAAAGAAAACTATAGACAAGTAATTACAATCAAAATAATGCCAATCTATGTACAATTGCTCCCCAGCAACGATACCATTCGTTGAAGAGAATTTTTCATGGGTCTAAATATGTCTCACACAAGACGGAGACACAATCATTGTGGCGACCCTCAAGGAAAACTTCTTCAAACAATAATTAATCCACAACAAACAATCAAGAAATTAAATAAAGGCATGGAGTTAAATTTTATTTTATTTAACTATAAAACAAAGTTGTGTATAGCGTATAAGTATGTGTAGAGTATCGAAGAGATGAAGCATAATGGATAGATCGAGTAAATGAATGCACAAAATGTGATTGTGAAATACCTTTTTTGTATCTTTTTTTGTAGATTTTATTTTTTTATTTTTTATTTTTTATTTTCTCCTTTTTTTATTTTCTAAATTTATATTTCCTTTTTATATTTTTTACATTTCTTCTTCCTTTAAAACATAACATAGGGTTATATATTAGAGTATATTTACAAGATAGCCAATAAAAAATGTTCAAAATTCAGTAATTAAAATATTTTCAACTTTTTAATAATTTTTTATTATTTATATGATTTTTTATGAATTTTTGCTAACTTTTACATATTTTCAAAGTCAAAATTGCCATAAATCATGGTTTAATCAAATAAATGAAATTTAAATGTAAATAAAAAATAATAAAGAGTATCAAAATTTCTACAAATTAATTTTATTATTTAAATGAAATATAAATACCATTCAGAACAAGAAAAAAGTTTTTTTATATTTTTTTGATTTTGTATGTTTTAGTTTTTAAAGGATTTTTAATTATTAAGAGTTCCTTTTATAATTTTTTAGGCTTTTTTGGTCTCAAATTGTAAAAGTACTAAATAACTAAAAAATACATTTTTTTGAAAATATTAAAAAATATTTTATATTTTTATTGTTTTTTATTATAAATAGGGATAAAAAGGCTTTTTTAATAAATAAAAAAGTCCTAAAATTACAAATTAAAAATAGTGCATGAAACTATAAGCAATCATGAACTTAAGTCTATTTTGTCGATTTTTTCAAGAATTGTATCCATTTAAAAAAATAGAGAAAGCAAAATGAAATTACAATGCTGACAAGGGTCTTTTTGTAAATAACAAAAAGTTCAATAGACAATCTTCAATTTTACCAAAATTAATGAACGTTAAGTTCAACTTTTTAGATTAAAATTAAATACCGAAATCCGCTGGCGCACGCCTGAAAAATCGCCACATCAAGTGAGGGGTCACGTAAGGTAACGTGGTGTCCTAATTGCAATTATAGGATGTTCGGGGCGTACGAGAAAATACTACAAAAATATAATACAACTGAGGAAAGTTTTAGTCTTAAATTTAAATACAAAAATTGTGGGGACTAAGTTCGCAAAATTCCCTTGGTTGGGCATGATCGAATAATGAGAGATCCTTCACTAACACACATGGCAGCAGAAGAACACCCGATGACGCTTCACCGATCTATGGACAAGATCAGATCCGTGGCTTCGTAAACGGTCGAGGTGTATTCCAAATGGAAGCAATTAGAACTGGGTTGGAGCAGACATCCAATGGCTCCGAGGGTGGTCGGAAGATCTGTGAAGAACACACTGCTAGAGATCCTTCAATCTGCAATATCTTGTCGCTCCAGCATCCTCAGTACCTGCAGAAGAGCTCAGATGTGCCATGCATCTACAAAACTCGCGAAAATGGTCAGGAATCACTGTAAATGCTTCGGCTTAGTTTGGCCCATAAAGGTCCACACGGGCATAAAAAATACCTATAAAAGGGCTCTTCGTTTCGTGAAATAATTAGTCCAAAAACATGGAAATTATGGGAGCTCCTGGGGATGGAACGGAGTGAAATGGGCACTTGTGGACAAGCTTGAGCAAAGTTGTAGTGGTAGAGCACGGATCTCCAGATCCATGATGGATCTGGGGGGAATGTAAAGGCAGTAGGCGTACAATAATAAAAGGGAAGTGATGAATCTCAGATTCATCGCTCTAAATCTCCTTTATTAAGCTTAAATCCCTCAAAATCATCAGCATTTCTTCATTTATTTAGCTTAATTAGCATTCATGCATGTTTTGACAAGAATTGCATTTTACCACTAATTTCTGCACAAAATAAGAAGCCAAAAATCTAATCTAAAATTGACCTATAAATAACCTCGATTTTTAACTAATTCATGCTAACTTTGAATGACCCAAAACAACCTCCACTCTATACATATCACTCACAAGAATAAATAAAAAATACAAAAAAATACTAACCCAAACAAGTGGATCAAAAACCCAATCCTTAGTTTCAGGATGTCCGGACTAAAATACCCATATCTTCCTCATTCAGTGTCCGTTTTGATTCTACTCACTTTTGAACTAATGTATACTCAATTATCTTCAAAACAAGACCAAATTCAAGTGAATCGGAGCTCAGATGTGGAAGTTGATTTTCAGGCCTCTTTTGTACATTTTGTATTTTAACTGATTTTGTCCTAGTATTTTATGTACATAATTCACCTATTTATTTTATTTTATTTTATTTTCATTTGTCTTCTTTGATAAAATTTGTTTTTAAAATACGCAAAAATCCAAATCTAAACTGATCTTGAAATCAAAGAAACAAATTAAATTCAAGTCTTCACTAACTGCCTGTACAAATTTGGTCTTTTTCGTGTTTTATTTTATTTCTTCTTTTTCTTAATTATTAAAAATCTAAAAAAATTTAGATTAATATGTAAATATTTATCTTGAATTTTATCATATTTCTTCTGGAATTTTATCTGGTTTTAAAACGATAAAAAAATTATAAAACCTAAAAATCAGGGTATTCTATGTACAGGGGATACCCCAAAAATATTACTTTGTACAATTGTTCGATTTTGATTTTGGTGTCTTCACGAATGTTGTAGATCTCATCAGGATGAACAATTTTGTGAAAAATATTTTCAATCCGAGGCCTTTTGCTATTTATTATGGATTTTACAAAGTTTTTATAGTCGATTTTTGTGGTGCTGACACGTGGCCGCTCCTGGAGCTGCCACGTGTCAGTCATTTTTCGATTTTTTATTTATTTATTCGTTTATAAAAAAATTATCGGTGCATGTGCAAGGCACGCTCCTCCCAAGCAAGCGCCACACACGTGCCACCCCCTTCACTCCTTCTATTGCCTCGTGTCGCATCCTCGGTTGCCTGATCTCGGCCAATCCGACGGCCGAGGAGCATCTTCTTCGTCACCCACACCTTTCCCAATCTGAACCCACTGCCACGAATATCGCATCGTTTGACCTCCTCCGCAAATCCCGTCAATCGCCGATCCTTCGTCAACTACCGCCCTCGCGTCAGATCTCACCGCCTTCCTGATTTATCTCGTGAATTTTCCAATCATCTCCGATCACATCTTCGATCATAGATCCTCGAATCCCATCAAATACCACAACCTTCCATTAACATCCCTCATCTGTCGGCTATAAAGGCTTCATCTCTACCCCGACCAACCTTCATCCACCGTTTATCCCATTCCGGTAGTGACAACCTAGGTCGACGTGATCCGAGGACCCCAAGCCCCTCGTCACAACATTGCCAAGGCAGTTGTCCCAGCTCCGGCCAACCATCGCCGTAGAGCCCCTCTACCCCTCCAAGTATCTATCCTCATTTGCTTCACCTTTCCATCTCTCTCGATCCCGATCATCTCCTCCGCTCTACTCCCCACTCCCATCTTCGAATCGTCTGGCACCTCCACTTGCCTTCTTCTCCGCTACTCTACCATCGTCATCGAGCAAGCTTCAGCCTTCGACGTCACGCTCTAGTAACACCGTCGAGCCAACGACTTCTTCAACGATTGTCTTCGACTACCAACGCGATAAACCCCACCAAAGCTTCATCTTCATCCTCCACCGTCAAAGCTGCTCCGACATGCTCCTTATACGTAGGAGCATGATGTCAACGATGGTCAACCGCATCTGCTTCAACGTCTATCTTCTCCAACAACGCTCATCAAGACGGACCCACACCCAGTGATGCCAGCAGCACCACCCCTCACGATCATTGTCAGTCGGGCTCAAACCCGAGGCCCCCACCACGTTCCTTGTACGTAGGAACGGGGAACCAAATCAGAACGTCAGCACCCAAGGTCACGTGCTCCGCACGTGAACGTAGGGTAATTTACAGAGCACCCCTCATTCCTCCCCCTATTTGCGTAGAAGACCCGCTGACCAAGCACGTGACCCCTTGGAAATTTTGCACTTTTACCCCCGAACTCTCGATAATTGCATAATAGTCCTTAAAGCATTTGTTTTTTTTAATTATTTAATTATTACAGATATACCCCTGTCTTTCCCCTTTGCTTTAGATAGCTACATTACATTATTTATTATCAAAAAATAGCGTGATGTTTGTCATTTAATTCCTTGCATCTTGACATATTGGGGACATTTTTGTAATCGTTGGTTAATTAATAATTAATTGTTTTGTGGAAAACTGTAAACTTTGCCCATTTTTAGCTCTAATTTTTATCTTTGACTGACCATTGCTCTAAAAATTCTCGAAAAAATCATATTTTCTAGAATTAATTGTGTTTAACATTGTGCCCAAAACGAATTGTATTTGCATGCGTAATGCACCCTATAAAAATCAATTTGCATAACTCATTATTTGATTTTTAATAGGTACTAAATCTAACATTTTCGAGATTTAGGATTTTTCTGAGATCAATAACCTAGTGATAGATGTTAGATAATTTTACCCCTTGAAAATAATTAGGTTTAATATTTATCATAATTAAATATTGAAATTCACTTTGTTTGCATTTAACAAATCATAAAAATTTCATCTTGCATCCAAAAAATTCCAAAAAAAAATTAAGGTGCATCCATTTCCATATAATGTGCATCTTGGCCAAATTTTTCGGAGATTGTTTGATTGACATTCACATTTTAGTCCCTAAAATAGGCCGAATTTGCATTTTTCATACTTTACTACATTAAAAATTACAAAAAAAATCTGCCTCGAAAACCGCGCATGAACTTTGATAGATATGTGTCTAGGTTGTTCCTTTGACTCCTTGTGTTCGACATTTGGACTTGCCCAAGTAAAATAAACATAAAACAACGCGATTCAAAAATGAATAAATAATTGTGGTTATTTTCTTAGTTGATTCCGATTGCCACCTAGAACGAAATGACAATTTATTTTAATCGCACGATAATTAATACATGATACACATTTTTAAATAGTGCAATTTAGGATGCGTTAGATGGCACCATTGCTGGGGAGGCAAATGGCTTAACTGTTGTCTTGAAAAAAAATTTCGGTTTTCCGCATTCGGGTAGTCCGACCATCGAATTTTTCATTTTAAATTCCATTTTTTTCTGCATTAATTTTATTTTATTTGCAGCATTTATTCTTCTTATTTTATTTTTATTTTATTTTGATTCACTCTCTTACACCATCTCACTTATTTTTCTTACGAGGTACCCGACGTACGTGGAGAGATTTTTCAAGAACCGACGCATCTTCAACGGCTTCCAAAAAAAGCCGCAATTAATTTAAGATCAAGTCGAGTCGTGAGAGAGCGTAGAGTATAGGATTTTAATTTCTGCAAATTTTTTTATTTCTGTAATTATTTTCTCATTTATAGCGTTGTTTGTTTGGACTCTCGCGTGTGTAAAAAGACCTTAAACTCTTTCTGTAGTGTGTCATAGCCTGATTCACTCTCCGGTGAGGGTGGGACCCGACTTGAGTGGCGTTTAGGACATACCAGCACTTACGTCTCTTAAATCATTTTTAGTTTTGATTGTGCTCGTAGGATCTAAGGCCACACTGCACTTTAATTGAGATGCATTTTAGATCGCTTAATTTAGCCAAATTCAACTCTATTCTTTCCCGCTAATAGAACTTTCTGCTAGGTGCGGCTTTTCATCGGCTTGCATTTGTATAGATTAAATTTTCAATTTTTGTACTGCATCCCACATGGAGATTGCAAGGATTCACTGAAGTCTTCTAACTGAGCATACATCATAGTTTTTCACGTGCATAGGCTTTTCCGGAACTTCTCCCTCTTATTGTATCACATAATTTTAAAGGAAATTAGGACTGGATGGTAGACGTGTATATGTGCTCATGTAATTCTTCAGCGATCAGCTAACTAAAGTTAGGACTGCTAAATATAGCCGATAATAATAACTCATAAAATCAAGAATTCTTGCGGGAGAACAACCTCGACATTGTTTGCTTTTGTCTTGCAGCGAGAAGAGAGACACACGCCAGGATAGAGCCAAGATAGGATTTTCATATTGACTATTGATTCTACCAAAAATGATTAGCTACTTCTCAGAGAGGATCTAACGGATAATCGGTAAAAAGTCCGGATTTCCTTAGCAGAGTGGATGGTTTAGAGGACACTAAGTAAGGCTCCATGCTCAAGTAACACGAGTAGGCATTTTACGGTCCGTACTTACTGCCACACTGGTTGAAAGTAGGTGCAACTAGGCGTAAGAATTCGGGACAGTTGATAAGGAAATACAAGCACCTAACATCTCGTTTAAACGGTTTGCAATATTTGAATTCTCACCAATTAAAACTAACAAGATAACTGGTTGTACCCTCACGGCCTTCATTAAGTTAGTTGGTGAAACAAAACTTGGTATTGTGTTTGAATTGTGAGTAGAAAGTAGATAATCATCGGATGCTACACACTTGTGCCTAGATCATAAATCGTAAACCTCTTGTTGATCTTTTGAATTCGAGAATGGAAGATTGTGGGAATTTTCGTTTGGACTCCGTGAACCCTTCTCTGACTACCACAAACTTTTCAGTCTCAATGGTTTGGAGACACCCTTACTCAGGACCACCTTGGGTTTAGGGACATCTCTCCCGTGAACCCTATTCCTATAATTCCTTCTTCTTTCCGGAGGGAGGACAAACCCACACTATTTCTCTCTCTCTCCAAAACACATCGAGGAAAACTCCTACCTCGATGATGATTGTTCGAATTCTTTCCACTTTATTAACTCGAATCAATTATATTCCGAAGTCGAAGAAGAAGAGAAGAACTCACAGAAGATGCCTCCCAAGATGTCCTCCAAGAAAGATCATGAAGATGAACACAATGAAGATCCAATGCAGATGATTTTTGCGAGATTAGCTGCATCTGAGCAGCAACATCTTTTACTAAGGGAGCAACTAGAGTATTTGAATGTTGGGGGAGAATCGTCAATGGAAGCCATAAACAATCCAGGGCAGTACAGAGTGAGAAATTACTTGCAACCACCTCAGCCAGAGATTAACTATGAACTGAAGACACACTTTCTGAGTCAATGACCACAATTCCATGGTAATGCAAATGAAGAACCATAAGAAGTTTTGCTATTCTTGGAGCTAATATGTTCTAATCTGAGGCACCCACAAGTCAGGTAGGACTACATTCGTCTCATCGCACTACATTGTGCCTTGAAAGGGAAGGCAAATTACTGGGTGAAGAACTTAGGAGTGATTGTGACTAACTATGATAGGTTCAAAACCCTATTCTTGAAGAAATTCTACCCTCTGAGTCGGACCAACCGAATGAGGATTCGCATCACCAGTTTCTCTCATATGCCTAATGAACCACTCTGTGATGCATGGGATAGATTTAAAGATCTGCTACAGAAATGTCCCTGCCATGACCTGGATAACAATATCTTAGTTCAGTCACTTTGCTCTGGCCTCAACTACAAGACTCAAGGGTTAGTAAGCGTTGCCAATGGAGGCAACTACACATCACGAGGAGCTGAAACCGTATGGAAAGTACTGGAGCAGATGACTGAGACAAGCCACTCATATATCTCCAGTAGAGCATACACTGATTCCATGAATACATCTCAAGCTAGAGGAGGAAAGTAAACTATTGCAGAGATAGCAGAGGATTTGATTCTGAACATGAACATCATCGCCGATAAATTGACAGTTGTGGATCAAATTCAAACGAGGATGAATGACATAGACAATAGGATCTCCCAGCTTCCAAAGCAAATGGAGGAGCTAACTGAGAAGGTATCCAAGATAGGGATATCCACTGCACCTACGGTCCCGATATATCTTGTACATCATGTCCAGGAGCAGCTAGGATCAGGACAACTACAAGACTCAAGGGTTAGTAAGCGTTGCCAATGGAGGCAACTACACATCACGAGGAGCTGAAACCGTATGGAAAGTACTGGAGCAGATGACTGAGACAAGCCACTCATATATCTCCAGTAGAGCATACACTGATTCCCTGAATACATCTCAAGCTAGAGGAGGAAAGCAAACTATTGCAGAGATAACAGAGGATTTGATTCTGAACATGAACATCATCGCCGATAAATTGACAGTTGTGGATCAAATTCAAACGAGGATGAATGACATCGACAATAGGATCTCCCAGCTTCCAAAGTAAATGGAGGAGCTAACTGAGAAGGTATCCAAGATGGGGATACCCACTGCACCTACGGTCCCGATCTATCTTGTACATCATGTCCAGGAGCAGCTTGGATCAGGACAACAACAACCATGGGTTCATGACCAATCCTATGCCCAACCTTTCCAGCAGTCACCTCCACCATCTGAGACTATTGAAGAATCCCCGCCTCTGACGTTCGAAGTGAATGGCATTTGGTACACTCAGGACACTACCCAACAGGGTAATATGAGGGACCGTCAGCCTTACCAACGTTCGTCCACTTTCTATAATGCCGCATTTCAACAAGCTCCATAGCATACTCAGAACACTGCATCACTCCAGCATCCGAAGCAGTAGCAGCCATACAACCGCTAGAACAAGCCTAAGCAATATCATTAACAATATCAGGCTCCACCAAGTCACACTGAAAACAACCATCTCAAACATCCAAATCTCAAGAAGAACCGGTAGATATTCGGAGACAGATGCTCGAGGAAATTTGCAACTTCCGGAATGAACTACATGATCTATGGGTTGATGTTAATCGCTTGTCCCGTTGGAGAGATGAACTGACAACCCCAACAATAACCATTCCCATCCAAGTTCAAGCTAAACCTAATATCTTGAACAAATCTCAATCTTCCTAACACAATGGCCAGGTATACTACTCAAAATTTTCCACATCTGACCATGCGATCCTTTCATTTGACAATATCAATGCTATGTCACGTAGGAGCGGAAGGACCGTGGGTGTACCTGACCAGGCACGGGAATTAGAGCATGAAGACTCGGAAGATCAATCGGAGGATGCTTCCTAGAATGAAGAAGCAGGACACATGAATTCTGCACCTGTCAAGATCCCAGCACGCGAGAAGGGAAAAGCATCTATGGATTCTCCAAAGGACCTTGCACCTCTAGTTGCTGCAAAAATACCTTTATCACCTTTTCAGCAACATGATTTTGATTTATTATCAGATACCAATTATTGTAATAAGAACTCCATTTCTAATAAAGTTACTCTTATTTATGACTCTGCTCTCTGTCTTCTGTCTCAAATGCTTCCATTCCTTTCCCCCATGCTCTTAAGAAAGGAAAACCAAAGAAAAACCATCAAGATGACCCATAGATGCAACGGTCTTGCCAGGAGAATATCATTGTCAAAGTACCCTTTGATCAATATGTGGCCAGTAATCCAACATTTCAGAAGTACTTGAAAGTAAAATGCATACCCACTCGGACTCGTACACAGAAACCAAATCAATTTGTGGAGCATCATATCTTGACAGTTGCCACAACTAAATATGTCAGAAATCAGCATTTACTAAGAGTGAAAAGGGATCTGGGTGCTCATTATGTGGAGAGTCGCATTGGCGGTATTGCGTTCGCACGTACACTTCTCGATAATGGTTCTTCCATCAATCTTCTACCCTTAGCCTTATATTACAGATTGGAGTTTGGTCCTCTCAATAAATCATTATCTCTACTCCATTTTGCTGATAAATTCACTAAGAGGCCTAAGGGAGAAGTAAAAAATGTAATCATCTTGATCGAGGGTACAGAATATAAAGTGGACTTCACTGTCCTTGATATGGAGACCCCAAACCATTGGAAAGAATCCCAAATCATTCTTGGAAGACCATTTTTATGAACTACTAAAGCCATCTTTGATTACGGTATGGGAATGATAAAATTCTGCTCTCCAGGCGGAGAGGTCGATATGGAGATGAAGCAAACAAAGTGGCAAAGACTAGAATCTGAACCCACCACTGATTACTCCAAAACATCAGAATGCCATCTCATCAGCACTACTAGGCCATGGGATCAATTTCCGAACATTCAGAGTGAAAGCACCTCATAAGAAGAAGAAACAATACACAATGCAGTTTTCGAGATGTTGCCAAATCTATCTAGACACCAAGATACCTATAACCTTGATGACATAGAAATCCTTTAAGATTTGTTGGTCCCATCTTCTTCGGGACAATCAAGAAATATCGATGACGCGTCGAACGCGGCTTTCGCCGAATTACCGCACTACTTTTACGATCCAACTCACCTTTCTTCTAATTTTGTAGCTAGCGTATTACATTTTGTACCGCATTTTGTATTTATTTGGAATTACCGTGTTTTTTATTTTGCACTTAAACTTTTATCTACTATATATATATGTAATTTTTGCACTCCGCTCCCTGCGCTTGTTGGTTATTACAATCGTGTCCAGGCCATGTCACCTCACGTGGGCTTCCACATGAGGGACATTTTGCTTCCTGGGCCCCTTGGGCTTTTTTATTTTGTCATTCTGTACTGGAACTTTGAAAACAAGTTATAATTTTTTGGTAAACTTGCAATTTAGGCCCTTGATTTTGTTGAAATTATGTTTGTAGCCCTACCAGGTACGCACGTGGTTCTCCATTTGAGCTTTGGCATTTTTGTGGATATACCCTTGGGCTCGTGGGTATTTCTGATCAGTCTATCAACAGTCTTAATTATTTATATATTTCATGGGAAAATTGTATTGTGGCCCTTGCACTTTTACTTACTAACAAGAATGCCCGTGCCAATACTGTAGTTTCTCTTTGTTGTCTCTATTTATTGCATGCATCTATAAAATCCCAAAAATTCCCAAAAAATTTAACATAGCTTCCAGTTGCATTGTTCTTCCATGATATATTTTTATTTGTCAATTTTGTTGCATTTTATTATTTATAAAAATTCAAAAGACGTGCATTTTGAGCACTTTGCATTAGAAAATACATAAAAATTAGAAAATGTTTTTGAAAAATTCCAAAAAAATATATTTTTTGTGTTTCTGCGTGTTTTAACTTCATGCATCAAATCAGCAGAAAAATACAAAAGGAAACTCATAAAAATTACAAAACCATGAAAACCTTTATAAAGATCTTAAAAAATCCTAAAAAATCATAAAAAACTAATTTATATCTGTGAATTTTCCTTATTGCATTATATCTATTTTAAAATTAATTTAGGGAATTTTGGTTGTTGTTTGATATTTTTCATCTCCATTTTAGTTTCACCCTTTTATTTTTTTTCACTATTTTCAGTACTTTGACTATAAAAATACCAATCAAATTAGGAAAATTTTAGAAAAAATCATAAAAATAGTATAAAAATATAAAAAAGCACGAAAATAATTCATTTGTTGGATTTTGAGAATTTTTACCTCTTTTAATCTCTTTCTCATATCTCTTGTTTATATATAAATATCTCTTCTATAGTATTATATCTTTATTAAAAGAAGAAAATACAAAAGAACAAAATACAAAATCAGTAAATTAAAAATCAAAATGTAAAAAAAAAAATAAAAATTTTAAAAAATGTATATATAATTAAAAACCCACAAAAATAGCACACTTATAGGCATTTGATCACATTCATTCTTGAGCACTTATTTTCTGATCTATCCTGCTAGTTCCCTGTGTTCGACACTCTACACAAACTTGCACCTATAGATGTCATTGTTGTAGAGTTCTAATAAAGTTTAACTCCGCACATTTACTTTTATTGATTGATTTATCTGTTGTGGGTTAATTGTTGTTTTACGTGTGGTCGATTCAGCGACTGAGTTCTTGCCTTCTGTGGAACTTAAGACCGCTGATTTACTGGCTAATCACCTCCAGCCACCCCGATCTTACAAAGATCTGGAGAGCAAATCCTCCTTCTCTACTACTCAATAGAGGATTTCATCACGCCCCATCCTCGCTTAGTTCCGATGCCTGAAGCTTCCAGTAGCATTTTTCGCTTCCCACTCTAACCCTCCAGAAACCATCAAGTAAAATCCCATATCTAGAGGTTATCGAAGAAAGAGACCACCCTCAAGATTCGAGTCTCGTTGGACCTTCTCTAGTGAGTTATGGGCCATTTTGATTCCTCCTCGATCTGTAGATCGACCTCAGAAATGTCCTCCAGTCATCAATATCCTCATAGAGCATCGAAGTAGGGAGAATATATAGATCAAAGCGGCCCGAGGTCCTATTCTTCATGAGTTCATCCAAGCATACTCGGATCCATTGGAATTCGACATGCTTCGAGATCGTCCAAGTGTCGGCTGATGCACCTCGCTTCATCTGTCATATCAAGAGTTAGGATCTAATCCTAGGCACCTATAGGGACGCGTTATCGCCAGACGAGGAAAGGACACAAGGCAAGTGAAGAGAGATCAGTTGTCCACTCCCGTGCTTAGTTGGGTATTTTACAAACCTTACCCAACACCTATTTAGATTATTCTTTTGTTTAAAAACTTTACTCTACCATTGTATAGTTTTTGTAGTATTTGTATCAGAAACCCTGCATTTATTTCATTTTGCATTCTGTCATCACTAACATCAGTAGACAAACTATGGAGACTTTGCACTTAAACCCTTGCGGGTTTAGTTTATTATTATTTTAATGGAAATTTTGAATTATAAGTTGTAACTTTTTTGCTATTTTTCTTCTTGTCCCTAGGCTTTTTTTGAATTACATATATACCCTTACTAGGTTGTAGTTCCTTTTTTTAATCTCTAATTTATTAAAATAATCAATTGTGCTCTAATAAATCATAAAAAATAGGAATACATGCATTATACATCATAGATCCACAATCCTTTTTATTTTAATTTTAGGAATTTTTACTATGTTAAAAAATTCAAAAATAGCACAATTATTCATAGTTTAACTTATGAAATACCAAAAAGTATAAAAATTCTTTGAAAAAGTCCCCAAAAAATATTGTATTTATTTAAGTATTTAGAGCCTTCAAATAAAAAATCCATAAAAATAGAAAACCAAAACCTTTAAAAATTGAAGAACGCCAAAATCCTTCATGAAAATCTAAAAAAACTGTAAAAATCCAAAAATATTGTTTCTTATTTTATAATTTTCTTTATATCATCATCTATATATTTAAATTGATTTAAAAAATTTTAGACCTATTTTGATATTTTTACTCTACATTTCTATTTCAAATTTTTATTGAATCCTTGTTTTGTGGTATTCTTAACTTTTAAAATATATAAAAATTAAAAAAATCACTAAAATCACAAAAATAGTAAAAGAATTTAAAACTCAAAAAAATATTTAATTCTGTAATTTTTAGTTATATTTATATCTATATTATTCTATAGTATATATGTAATCTTATATATTCTATATTATTTATTTAAAGAGAAAAGAAATTTAAAAAATAAAATAATATACAAATAAAATATACAAATATAAACACAAAAGGATAAAAAATACATGAAATTTCATTAAAAATCCGCAGAAACAAGGCCATACCTTGGTTAAGTGATTGAAAAGACAAACCCTTGAGACTGATTGGTAGATTTCATCTTGCTCTACACCTTTGTTTTCTGTGTTTGACCCCAACTTCCTTGTAACTATACATATCTAGTACGATATAATAAATTTTGATTCAAACTATTTTGTTTGATTTATTCATTATATGAGTTGATTGTTGATCAGGCACAATTGTTGAGGAGTCGTCACAACCACTAAGTCCTCGCCATGTAAGGCTAATTTTACGCACTTCAATTTTTGCATTCATCACCAGCACCGCTGTTTTGTTTTTGTGTTTTTGTATTTTCTCCATTTTTTGTATTTTGGTATATGGTGATGCTCTAAAAAATCATAATGGCCTTTATGTCAACTTAATCGACGATTCACCATCGGTTGCTTTATTCTTCCCTTTCATCATCGTAGATGGATAGTTTGTACCTCTCTAGAGATGTATAAAGTTAGATAAAAAGACATTATTTCACTTGTATTAAGTAAGGCAATGCAGGCTACCTTCTCCTTGCAACGCAAATTATTCGTATTCGTTTAGACCTGAGCTGGAATGACAATCTTGTTGGCCATCAAGTTAACTATCATCTGTCTCATTTGAGCTATGTTCTTCATAAGCTGGGCTAGAAAATCCATTAACCGGGACAACCTTAGAAGGCCTAATGAGACCATTTATTTTATTGGTAAGAGAGAGGCTGCTACTGGTACCACTGAAAATAGTGAGGAGGAGGAGGAAGAGAAGGATACTAATGGTACTGTTGAGAGGAGTACTAGTGATGAAATTGAGTAGCCAGCTGTTGGTATTGCTATTTACGGTATCTAGACTGCAACTGTTGATTATTCTACCTCCAGTTGTATCCATGCTATAGAGCATGTTGTTGAGTCGGGTTGGGCTGGAAATTCCCTCCTCCTTGTTACTGATGATATGGTCGGCTGGTATTGGACTAACCATGGGGTTATCCCTATGGACATTTTAGTTGTTGGTCATTGCTCGAGACGCCATTCTCCTCTTGAATGCGCGGGGAATGTGGATAACAAGGCTTGAGATATTGATGCTAGAATTTACGTTGTTGATAGACAACCATCTGAGAAAGTAGTTGTGGCTACACCAGGGCATGTACGTAGTATACATGCTAGTCCAGAGGTTGATTGGGACTCAGTTGAGGTGGTTGTGTCTGTGCCTGCTCCTTCTCAACTGGATGCTCAGTGGTAGTGGTCACTACATTGCAGGCGTTGATGATGTTCACTAGCAGCTCCAGCTGTTTGGTTATGATTTTGAGCTTGTCTACACCCTTCATTCTTTGCTCAATTCCGATGAGATTCTTTAGGTCCACAGCCTCTTCTCGATGATACCAACCTTTGACAGGTGGGTTCCAGTGATGGTCAAGTCAAAGTTATCACACCTGCCAAATTTGTGCATATTCGCCATGTTCACATTCTTACGGAGAACTTGTGATAGCGACTGGATCTGTAGAGAATGAGATGAGGATAACATGTCCTCTTATTCGACCATATCCTCAAAAATCTACCATACTACGTCATTGTCCTTGTTGAAGTAGGATCCTCTGTGGGCAGCGTCAACCAGATGTTGACTTGCTTATGTCAAACCCCCGAATAAGTGTTAGACTAGGATGGTCCTCGGGATGTCAAGGTAGAGGCACTTATCAATCCAATCATTGAATCTCTCCCAAGTCTCATAAAAGGACTCTTGGGGCTCCTGAGAGATGCTAGTGATATTTGACCACATGAGATTGAGACGACCAAGAGGATATTAATTGTGCAGGAAAGCAGAATTTAGATCCTCCCAAAGTCATCACCACTTGATGAATCTCTGTTTCATCATCTTTATTCTATCATTTTTGCATTAAAATCCCTAGTAAATGAGTGTAAAGAGTCTTAAATCATGCATTTTAACATTCATTCCTTATTGTGTAAATAGTGTATAAAATACGGTTTTTAAATCCAAAATTATAGAATAAAGAAAAGAAAAAGAATAAAATATTGAAAATATTTTATGAAGAAACCTTGAGACCTAGTCATCTCGATGACTAGCTCGACAAGGAATAAAGTAGGGGAGATAAGGGCCAAAATACAATAAAATACCCTTTTATTTTATTCATTTTCCTTCATTTTTTGGACCCATTTTATTTCCACTTTTTATACTTCAAATAAAGATAACTTTGAACAGAAATGTTGTAGAAAATTAAATATAGAAAAATATAAAACTAATTTGACACAAAAATAATATACAATGTACAAAATACAACCTAAAAACTTTCTAAAATCCCAACTTCTCAGACCCATATCTCTCAAATAAAAACTCAAGCTATATCAAAATCACTTTAATTGTATATATATATTTGAGCAAGCTACTTAATGACGGTGGTTTCATATTTTTTTGAAGTTACGGTTTCAAAGTTAGGTTTTAGACACCTATGGTATAACTATACCGATTAAAATATTCTTTTTTATTCACTATTCATTATTTTTATATTTTTATATTTTTATAATATTGTAAATATTATTTATAATATATGTACATATTAAAACATGAATAAAAACATGAAGGAAACCTTAAAATAAAATATTTATATAAAATACATATATGAAATAGTTATAAGTATACCTATGTAAATTATACATCTATTTATTTAATTGTATATTTCACACCCGAAAAATAAAATAAAATAAATTTAAGTTTTTAAAATTAATTATTAAATGTACAAAATAATAAAACTAATCAACTAAACTAAAAATACAAAATAAAAAGAAAATATTAATATATATAGATGAATATACCTATATATAGCTCTCAAAAAGTAAATTGTAATTATAAACCTCTAAACAACAAATAAAATCCATAATAAAATAAACTTGGAAAATAATAATCATTTTTTATTTTAAAACCAAAATTAATATATAATTTATTATTTTTCATTGAATTTACAAAACTTTTATTTAATTTTTATCTTTTTGCAGATGACGTGGCCCAATCAGGCCACGCCATCCGTTGACCGAGGGTCAACTCCATGACCCCAGGTCTGTGACCTCTAGGTCTGCATCTTTGCCCCCTTCGCATCGTTCACCATTTTGCCTCAATTCATTTCTTACTTTTTCTCCTCGTACATCTATGATACACGCCCAAGCATTGTATCGAGGATTGAATCAACGATTCACTGGATAAACTTCGATCTTCTCGCTGCCTCATCAACTGCTTGTACTTGCCTTCCACCCACTTTGATAGATAACGTGGAGACCATTTCTTGATTTTTCCACCTCGATACATCAATAGTGGGGTTGTTGACCCTTCATGAAAGTTGGCCTCGGAGCATCCGTAATCCACATCAAGTAAAAAGATCTTCCAAAATCTCCTTGCAACAATCGTAATCCCTCCATGAACCATGTGTCATCACCACCTGTACATATCCTTTTCACTCGACTTCGTCTAATTTTCGAAATGTTTCTACCTAGATGGGTTTGAGTCTTGTGATAGGAGGTACGCCTAACCGTTGCTAGGACAAGGAATGTAACGTAGCAGCGTATTCACACCTCCGGTGAGAATTCACCACGAGGTTCATATCCTGGAATTTCCTCCAGTTGAGGTCCGTATTTTCTTTATTTTTCTCGCATTTTTAATCTATCCGTACTTTGTGATCCCTCCTGCATCTTCTTCTTCATTTTTTAGCCTATTGACCACCTTCACCCGTTGCTCACCGGGAATTTGCTCCAGTGAGCTTCCTTCGTGACCATCCTCGTAGTTTACGCCGTCTTCAACAACTGGAGGGTTGCGGCTTGAAGGATATGGTAAGATCCTCAATCGCATCATGGAAGCATGAGCGTCGTATCAAATACGACGAAGAACGACTAGTCAAACTAGTTATTCTATGCAGCAGAAATTAAAAATTTTTCATGCGACGAAACCACATGATCCGAGAACACTTCTCGGATCATTTCGTCTAAACCAAAAACAAGTAATAGGATTACCTCTTGAAGCGTGGTTGTGATCGAGTCTCTAAACAAAGAGACCTCCTGTCTCAAGTATGATCCAACGGAGAAGATGCTTGTGAGCGCGGGGATGAACCGCGTGCTTCTCGCAATCCATGTTGGTGATCCAAGTGACGGATCTCCTTATCTCGACACACGAGATCCAATGTCTTCTTCATGAGCGAGGCACACCGAAGGAGATGGAGATCCACGACCAAACGATCGGGCAGCATAACGACGATGTTGCGGCGATGGAGAACCTCTCTAGGGCATCCATGGTGGACAGACACATGAGAGGAAGAGAGAGAGAGAGAGTAGACGTGTAAAGAGAAAGAGAGAGAGAGTTGTTGTCTCACTTGTTGTGTAATGAAGAGAAAAGGGGTGCCTCTCCTTTTATAACATTTTGGGATCCATGGATCTCAATCCATGGGACAACACAAATCCAATGGCTCTCGTAGATTGTGTTTCTTTTAATGGCAAAGATTTATGTTGGTAAAAACCAACAACAATTAATTGTATAAAAATCAAATGTATAATAAATATAATTTAATTTATATCAAATCAATCTCCATTGGAGAAATAGGAAGGAGGCAAGCCTCCTTCCATAAAGGGGGGGGAGGACGGCTGTGAGTCCTATAAGGACTTGGTAGCCGTCCCCTCTCCTTATTAGAAAGGGAGCATCCTTTCTATATTACATGAGATTGCATTATCTCATGATTCTCTCCAATATCATCAACAACTTTTGTTTTATATTATTTCACAAAAAATAAATCCAATTTATTTTGTGAACGTTGCAATCATGCCATTGGAAATTTGTGAATCACATTCACAACCCAAAATAAAATGTAAATTACATTTTCAATTCAATGTCCAATGTGAATCATATTCACATTAACATTTAATTAACAGATGTAAATTACAAATAGCTCTCTCTTATATATTATAATTCACATTTATAATATATATGACTAATATGGATATTGCTATCACATTATTTTAATCTTTGATAATCAAATCATATTTAATTATCTAAGATAGCTCTCTTTATAATGTGAATCAGATTCATATTACTCATGATAATTAAATCACATTTAATTATCCATTTTCTCAATGCTCGGATACACATATTAACAATGAAATTATCCTGAACTCATTCAAGGATAATGCGCTTTCTCCGCAGATACTTGGAGATAAGGACAGGGCGATTGTGTTGTTCAACGTCTAATGACATGGATATTAAGATCACATCTCAAATCCAGATCGCGGGCCACCCATAGATGCTTGATTAAATCAAGACCGCAAATCTAATCTTCTCATCGCATCTGAATCACATTCAGATCAATGTCCAACATTTGGACCAAGATCAGATCACTTCTCTACTGAAAGGAGTCACTAAAATCCAGACCCGTTTCATCATTCCCTAGGAATGGAAGCATCATGGTTATACAATCGTTTATGATCACATCACCCTCAGGTATTCCCAATACCTGTACATCCTGCATACTGGAAGACTCAGATTAAACCCGAAATATTGGATAAACTTTATACTGTCTACTTCATGGTTTTATCAGTAAGTTTCTCATTCGATCATTGGGAGTCGGTATCGATCATATACTTTCCAAAAGCATATAGATTCCTAGGTCTTGATCATATACTTTCCGAAAGTATATATCAAACCAACAAATTCAGTCAAGCTTCCAAAGCGAGATGACCATGCGCACGGAATTTGATTCTTCCCAATATCTCATGAGTGAGCTCATGTCCTCTGGTTAAGTAATTGAACCTATGTATGATCCCTTTGAGAGATCGTATTACTCATATGCCTTATATGCACAACAGCACGCCGGTGTATAGACCTTGGTTAGTTCATCAACCTATTGGTCTGTCAAATGTACATGCTCAAACTTATAGTAACACATCTGTCTCCGGTCAGAGGATGCATGCCTGTATCGTGACAACATACGATATAGGCCTTTGGTTATCTCGATCTCGTTAAGTCAACTCTCTGACCTAACTAATCCGACACCTCCGAATCTCTATTCCTATGCAAAGTACCTGCATCGAGAGGTCGATCAGATATCAGCCTAAATGAGAAAGGATTGCCATCTCCTACTCAGGATGGAGATCACCTCTTAACAATCATTTGACGGTGCTTGATGAGTCCTCAATCTAACCCTTTAGATATTCATCCAAGCACCAACCTATATGATTCAATACTTGAATCAATAGCTGTATGATTATTAAAATGGCCATTACATAATCCTAATTGTACTAAGGGACCTATTATGCAAACTATTTATTCTTCATTTCAGATCAGGGAATGCTATTTGCAATAACATTTATTGCATAATGGCTCACAGTGGGCTCGCATGTCCAACATGCGTAATTCGTCCGCGACTCTCTTAACTTCTCTTGCAGCTCCAGGAGTCGTCAAACATGCCTGGAAATCGATTTTGTGGTTCAGTGGAGGCCCATGGAGTTCCACCGCTCCGTCGACCTCTTACGGATCCTCTGGCCATCGTCGGAGCATGTTGAACCTTCCAGCATCAGGAGAAGACCAGCAAGAACATTCACGACATTTTTAGATCTTCCTGAAGCGTTGGTGGAGGGAGATCGGGGGAGGGAAAGGTAGTCTTTGCTGGCCTTCTTCCCCGTTCCTCCTGATCACCTCTACACTATCGGATCGATCTCTACTGCCCAAGTCTAAAGCCACCGTTGGATCGTGCAGGTCCTTCACCATCGGATCCTCTCTTAGAAATCTAATATTAGCCATCCAACCTGAAGCATCATAGTCCATCCCACATACGACACGTGGACAAGTGAATCTTCGGGGACCGTTGGATCATGCCCTTGAGTGGGTATTTTGCTCTTTTGCCTACTCAAATTTTGTTTTTTACGTAAGTCTATAAATTTCAATGACCGTTCAAAACTTTTGTAATATTTGCACAAAAGGACCCCATACTTTTGATATTTGCAGACTGGTCCTCGCCACGTCACCTCACATGCGCTTCATATGAGGTGGTTTTTTGCAGCTAGGCCCTCGGGTTTTTGGATATTAGAGTTTATTCTAGAAACATTTTTATAACGTTATTATATTTGTGGACATTTTACATAAAAGCCCTAGTCCCAGTTAGGGGAGCACGTGTTCACACGTGTGACTTTGGTGCATTTGCAGGCGGGCCCTCGGAGCTTTGTTTATTTCTATTAGGCTCTGTAACATTTTGCTAGCATTATATATTTCAATGCAATTTACACTTTGGACCATGATTGTTTTATTACTTGCATTTAAGACTTGCGAGTAGTGTAGTTTCCATTTGTTGTCTCTATTTATTTCATACATATATATATTTCTCTAAAAAATCCAAAAAATAGACATAGCTTCCTGTTGCATTGCTCTTTCACACCATTTTTTTTATTTTGCATTTCGAAGCTATTTATTATATATAACAAATGTCACTTTTTGTCCCTATTTGCACTAAAAATGCATAAAAGTTATAAAACCTTTTTGTAAAATTCCCATAAAAATTATTATTTGTCTATTTTTATGTTTTTAATCTTCAGATCAAAAATCACTAAAAAATAAAACAAAACTCATAATAGTTGAAAAACCAAAAAAACTTTATAAAATTATAAAAAAAATTAAAAAATCCTAGAAATATATTTTCTATGTTTGAATTTCCTTACATTTTTATATTTATATAAAAAAACTTGAGAATTTTTCACTCTGTTTACTATTTCTCATATAAATTTTATATTCGGGTAGTTATTTTAACCCTGATTTCATGTATTTTTGAATTTGGAAATATATAAAAATTAGCAAAATTTCTTCAAAACTCACAAAAACCGTAAAAAATTATCAAACTCCAAAAATATTTCATTTCTTGTATTTTTGACTATTTTACCTATATATATTCTCTCTCTCTTACCTATATTGTGTGTATATATTATATAGCTTTAAATTTCTATTTAAAAGAGACAGAAAATATAAATACAATGAAATATGAATGAAAATATGAAATCAAAAAATTAAAAATTCGAAATATAAAATCAAATCAAAAAAAATTAAAAATTCAAATTAAAAAACCACAAAATAGCACTTATATAGGCAAATAGTTCACAATCACATTTTGCGCATTTATTTGCCTCGATCTACCTACTTGTTCTTGTGTTCGATATTCTACATTACTTGCACTATACACATCTTTTGTAGAGTTATAATAAATTTTAACTCCATATTACTTTTCACTGTTTGATTCTGAAGTGTGGGTTAATTGTCGATTGACCCAGGTTTCGTGAGCAGTCGCCTCAGCGACGTTGTGGTCTCACCTTGTGTGGAGTACTTTAGACCATCACAAAACTCATGTTAAATAAATGGTGCCCTTGCCGGGGAGTAACAATGTATAGATCGTCTTTTTTTCTTGATTGTGATACTTGTCTATATTTTTACCCTATTTCTTTATCATTTATTTGATATAATTGTTTAACTTATCTAGTCATCCTCTCTTGTTAACTTTGTGTAAGGTATCGCGGATCAAGGGAGGAACTCTAACCAAGGTGCCTGCACACCCACATGAAGATGGTGTGAGTTTCTGACCTAACATCAAAGGAGGCGGGGAAGATTTAAGAAGACAATCACATTTTGAGCATTTTTTGTATTTATTTAGTTGTGTAATTTAAGTAAGAGAGAGGCCCTGTTAATTTGTAATAATACAGGTGCTTTGCACTTTAGACACTTGGGCCCAATTTCCAAGTGTTTGTTCACTTGGGGGCTCACCACGGTTTTTCACGATTTTCATCACATTTTTTATTTTGTTTCACGGTTTTGTTTTATTTCTTTTGTGTGAATGAGCCTTTATCTTTAGGATTACTTCGTGATAGACTAGGTCCAAACACCTAATAACCATTGCATGTACCTATAGATCGTTTGGACTTAGTCAAATTTTGAAATGCTTCTCACTTCGTCTCGGAATCCCCGTGCCGTGAGAGTCCTCCATATAGTGCTTGCAGTACCCACTATCATGGGCACCGAGGAGACTCCAAGACTAGACACTTCGGTTCTATTCTAAGTCATTAGCATTTGTTCTTCACGCTAATAGCAATTTCTGAAACTTCGGTGATTTCATCTGCTTGCATCTGCATATAGTGTAGGTTTCAATTCTACTGAGCATCTTTGCATGTAAAGTGTTGGAGGCAAGGTGAGCATTTATGCATCATCGTTTTTTCCATTTGCACTGCTTTTCCGCCTCTCTATCTCTGATTTTGCCAACCTAAGTGCTAAGCAAATTTCACTCCTTGTTAGGCTCCTGCATTTCTCACTAAAAATCCAAAAAAATGATAATCAATAAGATTGGGACTGCTAATATTACTCAACCCTAAAATCAACCAAAAAAGAAAAAATTCGACTTGGGGCGAGTAATCCCCTCATTATCTTTGCTTTTATCTTCTTGCGTTCACGCTAAGGAGTGGTGCCCAAATCCCATACAACCTCCTAAGTGTTTGTGAAACTTTTTGACTTCTCACCTAACTCTAAAAAACACAAGATAAAAAGACAGAATTTTCACGATCTCTACCGAGTTGAGTAGGTGAATTGCGGGTTTGGTTTGTGTTAGTTTTCTTGTGATTGTTTTGTGTGCATTCTAGATCATCTTTGCGCACTTGCACCTTTTTCTTCACTTCTCTTGCCTTAACCTCCATGCTCTCCTGACCATTTTTCTTTTGTTTTGAGATGGCCGACTGGAGTGCATTTTATCTGAACATCGCGGATCCTTTGTTCTCTCCAGTCGGTCCACCTCCTTTTTTCCAGGAGGTCTTTGTTCATGACGTTTGTACATATCCTCCCCAACCACAATATCTGTCTTTGGACTTTTATCCACATCCACCCTCATATTTTCCACCTCCATATCTCCCTTCACATCCATCCGAGATTGATCTGTTGGAGTCACCTTTCATGATTTCCATGATTGAGACCTTAAACCAAATGATGGAGCAAATGGATTTGAGGATTAATGATCCTACTAGTTTAAAAAAGAACCAGAATGTTGCTCCACTATTTGAGGATATCGATTCATTTGAGGACTTCCATGAGAGCTTGCAATCGCCTAAAATACAAAAAAATGAGCAAAATTTAAAAACACTAAAAGATTTTGGGAGACCTTTCGTTGCGTCAAACTTTGAGCAGAGGGCCAACATGCTAGATCCTTTGACCACACATCCACTCACACACTGTCTCTCCTTTGACCCCTAGGATGCTGCTGTACAGACTGCTCTTGGCATTCCTTGTGTATATGCTGATTCCAACTTCCTCCCTTATATGGAGGAAGTCCAAAAATTTAAAAAAATGTTGACTGAACCCAATGTGTTGGCTTCTATTTATGATATCATTGATGCCCCCCCTTCATCAGGCCATGGACCAATTCTCTGCTCCTCATCATAAGAAGAGAAAGTGGAGGAGTAGATCTGAGCATCATATCTTAACCGTGGACACTGCACATGCCATAGCCCATCATCCTTCATCTAGGAAAAGGAACACTATCAAACCTCTTGTGAGTTGCACCATATCTGACCATTTATGTGGTAACACTCTCCTTGAAGGCATTGCTTCGATTAAAATAATACCCTTATAGTTAGTATAATCTATTCATCTTGGGTCTCTCATGAAAACAAGGATGATAGTAGAACTTGTTGTTGGATAAATAAAGAGGTTGAAGGGTATTATTGAGAACGTTGCCATTCTGATTCAGGGCATGAGATTCATGACATATTTCGTTGTTTTACCCATGGAGATCTCCACCGATGTGGAATGTCCTCCAATCATCCTGGGATGCCCCTTTCTTTTCTCTACGAGAGCTATTATTAACTATGGATCATGAGAGATTCGCTTCCGTTCTGATGTCGGGAGCGATGTGTTGATCACTACACTTACCACCAACCAGAGACCCGCATCCCATGAGAGTGTGGCTGTGTTACCTGAGGCCTATGATATATGTGGATATCAGAGAGACTTTCTTTGTGACTGATTATGAGTTCCGGGAATTCCTCTCCAAGGAGGAAGACTAGGAAAGTGTATACATTAGAGTTTTATCTTCCTGTGATCGGCATTGCATTGATGACATCCGCAGGATTTACACGATTGACATCATTGAGCAGAGGGCAGATATTGATGAGACCAAGGATGAATTTGATCTTCTTGCTTTCATTCAAGAATTCGGACCATTTGATGAGAAGGATGACCCGATTGAGATGCTTGATGACAAACATGATTCGACCACTTTCACTGATGAGTTCATTCCTTTTGGTTTTGACCTAGATGTGTCCTTGTAGGATGAATGTTATCTTACTTCTTCCGATGACAAGTTTGTCCCTTTTCAGTAAGACTCCCAAGGCTGAACCTAGCCGTGCTACTTCCACTCACTCATCTATGTCTCTTTACTGTAGGACCATTGAGGAGGTTCAATGTGTCGACCCTGATCGGTTTGTGTCATCTAAGGACCCCGATGTTGACTAGCACCTTGTCAGATCTATCCCTCAGCAGTCCCTCCAGAAGCTTTCAACCTTCTTGATCCGATATACATCCATCCTGTTGTATTTCACTTTCGTTTACCTCTGTCTATCTTCTGTATTGCTCATTCAACCCATTCTTGTGTGTTCATTTCTTAGGATGTACTTTGTCCTAAGTATGGGAGGGGATGGATGAGCTGAGTATTCATTCATTATTCTGTTTCGTCACTCCTGTTGTTTCCTATACTTAAGGCCTCTTTTATCCTAAGTATAGGGGAAGTGGTGTGTACATCCTTTCTATCCTCTTCCATCTTCTCATCTCTTTTCTTCTTTTCTTCTTTTCCTTTTCTATTTTCTTATTCCACTGAAAAAGGTGTCTCACCTTTTTCCAATCTTCTATCCTTAGGACGTACTTTTTCCTAAGTATAAGGGGTGTGTACCCTGATTTCCTCTATTCCTTCATCCTCTCCATCGTCTCCTCTTCTTGTCTATACTTAGGGATATCTTACCATAAGTATTGGGGAAGACAGTTTTAGTACAATCTGTTAAGTTCCTTCCTTGATCCTCCCTGCTTTGTGTACAATTTATAATACTTAGGATTATTTGATCCTAAATATAGGGGGACGGTCAACTTCCTATTTGTTCATTCATTTCTTCATTCGTTTATTCTTTAGACTTTTCTATACTCAGTACGATTTATGTCTTCTCTTTTCTCTCTGATCTATGAGGACATAACTCAAGCTAAGTATACGGGGTTGTATATACTATGTATATACTTTTGCAATAACTCGTACTTTCCTATTTTTCTTAATAAATATGGCTAATTACGCCTATTAAATTCATTAAAAACTCTTAACAAAAAGTTGTATATTATTCCTTAAATTCTTTTTTATTTATTGATTAATAAGTTAGGTGAAAATGTTTTTTGAAAAATGCTTGAAAAATAGTTTGAAAATCCTTTTGAAAAATCTTTTGAAAACTATTTGGAAAATGTTTTGTTAAATATTTTCAACCTTTGTAAAGACATTTTGTTTGAAAAAATATTTTCTTTGTCTGAAATAAATTTTTGAAAAACTTTTTGCAAATGGTTTGAAAAAATAGTTGTAAAAATATTTGAAAAAGCTATATATACTATTTGAAAAACCTTTGCAAAATGATTTTCAAATGCGTGTACATGTTTGTAAAAAGTGTTAGTAAAATTTATTTTGGACTAAAGGTTTCAAAAATTTTTTAAAAAACCTTTTCAAATAAGTTTTAGGAATATATACATCTCACCTAAAATTCTCTCTGTATACACACACACACACAATTGAGCACTTACACTTTGTAAATTCTTAAAAGTCTAATTCTTGTAAATATAGATGCATCCCTATATAAATATTTTTACCTAGTTTTTATCCAAAACCTTTTCTTTTCAACAAAATCCCAAAAACATATGCAAAATAAAAAAACACCAAAAACATTTGCAAAATCTTTTTGAAAAATACAAAAAATTCATATGCATCATCTTTTCAAAAATCCATAAAAAGTTTAAAATCTTTGAAAATTGCATCACAGAAATATTTTCTGCATAGCATTTGCATAGCATTGCATTTTTCAGATTTATTTTGATAATTGAACATGTCTAAGTTAAATATGAAGATTGGAGCAGAGTTGGACCTTAAATCAATCTAATTAACATGAACCTTATAGGAGCTGGAACTAAGGTACTTTAGGTCTAGTTGACTTAATTCATTGAGGAACACGAGTCTTGGTTTCAGTGGATTCTTGACTGCCTAAGTAGAGTATTTCAGAGCACACGAGTGACTCTTGTCGATAATGATCTAACTTGGACACCTACACCTTCACTTGGCTCAACTCAGTTGGAGTGGTGAGGGGATTGGATTTGCTGGTATGAGACACACGCAAGTGGAAACATTTGTCCTCGTCTAGGGAGGTAAGTGCACCCCAAACCATCCTGTGATGATGAATTTTGAAGACAAGAGAGTGTGAGTTGAAATAAAGCTTCAAAAGAGGTATAGTCTACTGGCCCAAGGGGAAAAACTCCTTATCTAAATGTTGTTGTATATAGTATTTCAAAAAAAAAAGAAAAGAAAAAAAGAAGAAGCAAAAAGTCCAAAAAAGTGGACAGGACTGTACAAAACTAAAATGCATGTCGGAGTGTATATATTTGTATAATCAATAAGCAATCTAGAGCCTCAAAGTCAAATCATGTGAGCCTGCAGCTGGATGACTTGACTGCATGGGTCTTGCATCCTAGGATAGTTAGCTACAATGGATACCGTCCATTCTTCTCTCCACCCCCTCCTCTTGAGCTGCTTGTTACTTGAACTTATAAGGGAATACCCTGCTCCTCGAGGAAAGAGTTCATTGGGTTGCCTTACTGGAGAAGCCAGTCTCTTTGTCATTTCAATTGGGCAGAGCCACAATTACTGACACTGTACGAATCAGATTCATAGTCATAAGGGTCTGAGTATTAATTCCATATAATTTTGAATAATCTACATAATGAAGTTGGTTTCATATTTTTTGGAGTTACAGTTTGAAAGTTAGGTTTTGGACCCCTATTATATAATCATATCGATTAAAATATTCTTTTTATTCATTATTCATTATTTTTATAATTTTATATTTTTGTAATTTTTTAAATATTATTTATCACATATGTACATATTTAAACAGGAATAAAAGTATAAAGAAAACCTTAAAAAATACTTGTATAAAATACATAGATTAAATACCTATAAGTATACCTATGTAGATTATACATCTATTTATTTAGCTATATATTTCACATCAGAAAAATAAAATAAAAATATATTTATGTTTATAAAAATAAGTTATAATTATAAAAAATAATTAACCCAAATATTAAAAATAAAAATACAAAATAAAAAGAAAATATTAAAATATATAGACGAATATACATATATATAGCCTTCAAAAGACAAATTATAATTATAAATCTCGAAACAATAAATAAAAATCATAAAAAAATAATTTAGAAAATAATAAACATTTTTTATTTTAAAACAAAAATTTAGTAAAATCAATTATTTTTAAATAAATTCACAAATCTTTTATTTAATTTTTGTCTCTTTGTGGATGATGTGGCTTAATGAGGCCATGGCATCCGTTGATCAGGGGTCAACTCCATGACCCCATGTTTGAGACCGTAAAATCTACATTTTTACCCCCAATTCTCGAAATTTTGGGCTCGCATCGCTCACCATTTTGCTTCAAGTCCTTATTGACTTGGTCTCCTCGTATATCTGTGATACACGCCCAAGCATTGTATCAAGGATTGAATCATCGATTCGCTGGATAAACTTCGATTTCTTGCAGCCTTGTCAACTGCATGTGCTTGCCTTCCTCCCATTCTGATAGATCACACAGAGCCCATTTCTTGATTTTCCCCTCTCAATACATCAATCGAGGGGATGTTGACCCTTCATGAAATTTGGCCTCTGAGCATCCGTGATCCACACTATGTGAAAAGATCTTCCAAAATCGCCTTACAACGATTGTAACCCCCCCCCCCACCCTTGAACCCTGTGTCATCACCAACTATACATATCCCCTTCACCCGACTTCCTCCATTTTTTTAGCCATCCTCTCCTCCTTTGGCATCTATGGGCTCGAGTCTTGTGAGAGGAGGCACACCTAGCCATTGCTAGGACAGGGAAGGTAACGTAGCAACGTATTCCATACCTCTTGCGAGACCTCGCCGTGAGGTTCATCTCCTGGCATTTCTACTGGTTAAGGTCTGTATTTTCTTTTTTTTTTCTCGCATTTTTAATCCATCCATAGACTTAGGATCCCTCCTACATCTTCTTGTTCATTTTTTAACCGATCGACCACATTCCCCCATTGTTTCCATCATGACCATCCCCACCATTTCTGCGTTCTTTGCCAACTAGAGGGTCACAACAATTTTCCCACGACTCTCTTAACTTCTCTTGCAGATCTAGGATTCGTCACGCACGCCTAGAAGGTGATTTTGTGGTTCACTGGAGGCCTCTATAGCTCACATACTCTTTCAGCCTCTTGTAGACACTCTGGCCATCACCAGAGCATTTTGAGCCTTCCTGCATCAAGAGAAGATCAATAGGAGCATTTCTGGTGTTTTTGGAGTTTACCAAAGCATCAGAGGAGGGAGATCGGGGGAGGGGAAGGTCGCCTTCACCGGCCTTCTTCCCCGTTCTTCCCTATTGCCTCTCTACTGTTAGATCGATCTCTACAACCTAGGTCTCTAGTCACCGTTAGATCTTTTAGAACCTTCACCGTCGGATCCCTTCTTGGGGATCTAATATGAGCCATCCGACCCGAAGCGTCATTGGTCGTCCCATGTACGACACGTGGACAAGTGAATATTCGGGGACCGTCGGATCGCACCCTTGAGTGGGTACTTTACTCTTTTTCCTGCTCAATTTTTTTAATTTAAGTCTATAAACTTTCATCGGTCATTCAAAACTTTTGTTATATTTGCACTATAGGCTCCCGTACTTTTGATATTTTTTGATTGGTCCTCGCCACGACACCTCACGTAACGCTTCACGTGAGGTGGCTTTTTGCATCTAAAAAATACAAAAAATTATAAAACCTTCTTGAAAAATTAACAAAAAAATATATTTTTTGTCTATTTTTGTGTTTGTAACCTTCAGATCAAAAATCACTAAAAATAGAAAAAAAACTCATAAAAATTGAAAAACCTCTAAAACTTTATAAAAATATAAAAAATTCTTAAATTTCATAAAAATATTTTTTCAATCTCTTAATTTTCTCTATATTATTTTCTTTTATATAAAAATTAATTCAAAACTTTTTGAATTTATTTGCTATTTTTCATGTCCATTTTCATTTTGGGTTGTTGTTTTAACACTGATTTTGGGGTATTACTGTCTTTAAAAATATATAAAAACTTGAAAGATTTCTCGAAAAATCATAAAAATAGTAAGAAATTATCCAAAATTCAAAAAAAAATTCATTTCTTGTATTTTGATTATTCTTACCTATTTTGTGTGTATATATATATATATATCTTACCTATATTTTATATATAGCTTTATATTTCTATTTAAAATAAAAAGAAAATAGAAAAAATATAAAATATAAATCAGAAAATTTAAAAAGTCAAAATATAAAATCAAAATAAAAATAAAAAAATATAAAATTAAAAACCCATAAAAATAGTACTTATTTAGACAAATAGATCACAATTACATTTTGTACATTTATTTGCCCGGTCTACATGCTTGTTTCCTATGTTACTTGCACTATACACATATTTTGTAGTGTTATAATAAATTTTTAACTCCGCAAAATATCTTTTCATTTCTTGATCATCTATTGTGGGTTAATTGTTGTTTGAAGTAGGGTTTCATGTCAGGTCAACTCAATGACTATTGATTCCCTTGTCAATGTACATGACCTCCGCAAAATCCACTTCAAGAACACCTTGCCCAGATGGTTGGTCTAGTATAGTTCTTTGTCCTGAAGGCTGAACAGGAAGGCGATCATATTGACTGTGCCCAACAGGATGTTGGGTTAGTGCATCATGCTACAGCTGCATCTGAACTGTTGTAGATGGATACGCAACTCCTCGTTTACATTACCATAAAAGATAGGGAGCAACAAAAGGAGTTGCGACTTCAATTCAAAATGTTCATGGATCGGTGGGATCTGAATCAATTTATTGATGCAACCAACACTAGGGTTGTATGAATGCTTGAGAGTGGGCTTGGGTCAACCTCTCCTTGCTTTTCCCTCACCTTTGTGTGCTCCATCTACAGAGTGATTGTTATCATCATCGTCACCACCTCCTCCTCCATAAGGTGCCCCCCTCTCTTCTAATCTCCTCCTCATATCATTTAGCATATCTTGAAAGGCTATATGAGCTAGAGCATGGTCAATAAACTTCTACCAAATGGATTGGATGGAGGCCAACAACTAATTATTAACTTTATTTTGACTAGGGCGAGTGTCCTGCTCTATATCTTACACTATGGTCAGCTGTTGAGGTCCATTCCTCTTCTTCTCGGAGTCATCTCTGATGCTGACTATAAATGTAAGGGCTCAAGATCGAGGTCAAGATATACAATGGGAAATACAACCCGATCAGTCTTCATGCAAGCACCCCTATAGAAAAAATAATTCAAAATAAGGGTCAATTCTGAATTTTATTAGGGATGGAGAGGTACATGGAGTGAAATCAATCTCCATCCAAAAAGGAGAGAAATCGAAAAGAGTGTTGTCTGGATATGTGTGAGGAAGAATAAGGGGGGAGTCCTGAGGGTGTTTCACGGAGTATGAACCATAAATACCCTGAATTATTGGAGTTGTTGAGCTCGAGGAGTCGATGTGCGTGTCAGTAGAGTCCCAACTAAGTCATCCAGGAGTCATCATCTCAAGGGAAAAGAGAAGATCGAGTTGGAAGAAGTATATAGTAATCAACGAGAAATAAATGCAGTGTAAAATAGTAGAAGGCCCACGATAAGAAAGGGTAAAAGATGAAGTGAGAAAAGAGGAATGGAAAAAATGTGCAGGTGCGCGGGACTTTGATTTTTTAAACGAGTCTACACAAACAAACACCAATCAAAATAGATTCGCCAACTCAACTAAATGTGAAACCATAAGAGTTTGACTATTTTTATCTTTTCGATTTTAGAGTTGTAATTCAGGCAAAATATTGTCACAAATACTTAATGGCTAACCCTCGAGGAGAGCATGTACTACCATGAATGTATCCCCATACTTGTTCTACCTCCTTTTATAAAAATATCGACACATTTTGAGATCCTCTATACCGGTCCAGGGTGGCTACTCAACCGAAGAAAAGAGAGAGGAAGTTGATAGGAAAAACCACTACCTCACTAGCAAGTGAGGTACTCGGATATAAACTTGTGAGATAGACACACCAATGAGGGCGCTATGTAGTCTCAGTACTTCATACCAAGTCAGATGCACAAGGTGGGAACACCATCATCGATAAAGACCTACTCGGTCATGTACGATAGAAGCGCCAATACTTCATCAGTCCTTGGCAGTAGTTGAGGCAAACACAGACCGGGTTTTTGTCTCTATTCATTAAGGTTCGTGCCTCGCTTAGTCTGGAGTGTACCTAAATACAATGTAGGCTTTGTGAACCCTAAACAACGATTTTCATTAGGAATTTGTTTAGGTGAAAATGCAATTAGTATTCCCCTTGTCTTAATTTTTGGATTTCACTTTTTCTAGTTTTTTAACTATGAAATGCCTAATGATTTATTTTATTTTCATTGATTCCTATGCGTTAAAAGTAGAGAGAGATAACACAAAGCAATGCAAGTGAACAAGAGGACAAAAATCTATCCTTGTATCTATGATTCATATAAAGATAGAAGACTTACATCGCTCCCATCTCTCTCCATACGGGATGTAAAATAAGAATTTATAAACCTAATATATATGCTGATATGCACATAGAGAAATCTCCCTAAACCAGAGGTTCTATTAACGGGAATAACCAAATGCTAAATACAAGAAGATAATCCTAAGGTATGCTCTTGAAGGCTCCTCGGTGCCCACCACAGTGGGTCCCGCAAGCATTGTATGGCAGGGTTTCAAGCTAATTATTGAGGAATTAGTTTTGATCTAAGTCCAAACATATAATCTATAGGTACATGCAAGATATTAGGGGTTTGGCCTTATACTACTGACTAAGCAATATTAAAAAACTAAGGGCTCATTCCACAAAACGAATAAAAATATGGCAAAAAAACTCAAAATGCAGAAAATAAAGTCTATAAAAATCAAGAAAATTTGATGAGCCCTGAAGTGAACAAATACTTGGAAATTGGGACCAAGTGTCCAAGTCCACATGTATTATTACAATATAATTGTGCAAAATAAAATAACACTCTCTCACTAAAAATAAAAGACTAAATGCTACGCTAAATATCTCTCTCCCTCTCTTGCTCTCTCCTCTTGGTTAAAGAGTGGAATGTCCATGTCCTCTTGACTCGAGTTCTCCAACTACCTATGCAGTCACTGTCATCTAGGGCTCCCTCACAAGAAAAATACAAGAGAATATATTTGCACAATAAGTAATTATGTCGAATAAAGAGAAAATAAATAAAGATAAATAATAAAATAATAATTGACCAAAAAATTTATCTTAGGCATTGCTCCCCGGTAACGATGCCATTTGATGAACTCAACTTTGGCGAGGGTCTAAAAATATCCTCACAAAAGAAAAAGATGAAGTGTCACTAAGGCAACTGCTCACTAAAGTAGAGAACTTCAACAATCAACCCACCCAGGTAATGAAATAATCAAACAAAACATTGGTCAAAATTCATTATATCCCTATATTTATAGTGGAAGTAGCTATAGCATGTCGAACATAGCGGGAAGGGGGATAGACAACATAAATTGACTAAAAAGAAAAGAAATGTTTTTGGGTTTTTATGAAGTTTTTTGAATTTTTTATGGGTTTTTAATTATTTATTTTTGTGGAACTTTCTGTTTTATATTTTTTGTGGATTTTAATTTGATAATTTTTATAGTTCATCCTATATTTTATGATTTTTAATTATCCTTTTTTCTTTTCTACTTATAATAAAAGTAGATAAATTTTATAATTTTAGTAATTATAATTAAAAAGATAAGTAGATATAGCTATATATATATATTAGGGCGTTTATATATATAGATATAGCTATAAATATTAAAAAAGATAAAATATCGTGTTTTTTATTTTTTTATGTTTCTCTCTATTTTATAATTTTCTTATAATTTTTACTATTTTTGGATTTTTAATAGAACCAAAGTATCAAAGAATAAAAAACTATCAAATAAGAAAGCGAAATACTTATCGGAACGGCTGATCGGAGGCCCAGGACAGAGTAGTTCCGACGAAGCCTGGATCTGCCTCGAATCAACACTAAACTCGCCTCCCAGACCTTATAAAACCTTATTTCTATCTCCAAGGGGCTCGATAACGATTACGTATAGGGTTTTGCAGTGGAAGAGGGATCAATGAAGAGTGGATGTTAGAGGTGAGACTTTATATAGGGCTGAAAAGATTGAGGAAGAGCACTCGACACAAAGTTCCTCAGATCGATGAATCAATGGTGTGAGAAAGAGCTAGAATCGAGACCTAGCTTGCACACCTGCACCTTACACTTTGCTTACCTCAGTTGAAGTGGTAGAGGGCTAGATTTGCCAGCATGAGGCACAAGCCAATGAGAACATCGCAAGTCACACATTTGTGGCCATTATACCCCATCCCAAGCCAGTAGCAAAGAGGTCTAAAGACAGAACTTGTGAATTGCAATAATGCCTTAAAAGAGGGATAGTCCACTGGCTCAAGAGGAAAAGTCCATATATAAATGCTATTGTTTATAGTATTAAAAAAGGTACAAAATCAAAAACTCCAAAAACAACAGACAGGCAAAAGTCCAAGAAAAATCAATTCCCATCAGAGCATGTATATATTTATATTGTCAATATGCAAGCTTCAGTTACAAAGTCATATATATGTGAGCTTGAAGCCGGATGACTTGGCTACACTTGTCAAGCATCCTAGGATAGGTAACTACACGGGATACCATCCATTCTTCTCTCCACCTCCTCTTCTTGAGTCGGTTGTACTTGAACATAGAATGGAATACCTCCCTTCTTTAGGAAAGATTGTTTGGATTGGGGAATTAGAGTCACCATGTTGGAGAAGGGTAAATTTTCCCACTTCAACCGAGGAGAGCTTCATATCACACAAGCTGTCAATGATAGATTCATAGTCATAAGGGTTTTGTGTATGAGTTGACTTATTCTGATATGGATATTGAGGATACTTGAGCATAGTTTTGTGACTCTCATAGGCTATTGTGTTTCAAATCTATTTCCCAATTAGGTTTCAACCAAACCTAAAATCCAAAGGTCTGACTTATGCTCCCAACTTTAATTTTGTGAAGGCAAGTTTGAAAGTTTAAATAAATTCAAGTTCTTTCTTTTTCTTTTCTTAATTTTCATTTCTTGCACTTACAGTCATAAGTGATTGCTATGGACTAGAAAAGGCAAGCATAGGGGGGTGATAAATCTCCATTTCGTCACCTTTATTCTTTCATTTTGCATTTAAAGCTTAGTTAAATGCATGTATATATCATTATTTTCCATAAATTAACATTCATTATTTATTTTATAAAGTACATCATTTAAATCCAAAATAAAATAATAATTAAATGAAAAGAAAAAGAAATAAAATTCCAAATGTATTTTATGACCCTAAACCTCGAGACCTAGGCATCATGATGTCTAGGTCATCAAGGAATAAAGTAGGGGGAGATAAGGGTCAAAAACACAATAAAAACACTAATATTATTTCTTCAATAATTCATTTTTAGGACCCATTTTATCACTATTTATTTACACCTCAAATAAAGAAGATTTATACATGAAAGTTGTAGATAAAAATACTATAAAAATACTAGTGTACATTTTATGCTCAAAATAAAAATCCAAAACCCAAACATCCCTAATATATAACTTCTCAATATGAACTCAAAATGCATCAAAATCGCCTTTAATTGCACATAGTTTTTTATTAGTTATTTAATGAAGGTCGTTTCATTAATTTTTGAGTTAAGATGCAAAAGATAGGTTGACCCCTATTGTACTATATATTTTAATAAAATATTGACATTATTTATTATTTTTTATTTTTTATAATTTTATTTTTTTTTATAATTTGTAAATATTCTTTATAATATACATACATATTTAGAATATAAAAAACCAATAGAAATTCTATAAAATGAAATAATATACAAAAATACATAGATCAATTACCTATACTTATACATATATAATAAATACCTCTATTTATTTAAGTGTATAAATAACATCAAAAAAATACAATAAAAATATATTTATGTATATTTAAATAAGTTATAAATATAAAAATTATGTATATAAAATAATAATCTCAAAACTAAAAATTAAAAATAAGATACCTAATATATTGGTAAATATGCTTATGTTTATACATGTAAAAAATGACATGTACTAATTAACCCATAAAAATAAATAAAAATCAGAGTAAAATACCACATAAAAAATAATATTTTTTATTTTTTACAAAAAAATAAACAAATCAACTACTGATTTATTTTGAATTATTTTTAAATTCAAATGTGGTTTGTCTTTTTGTGGTTGGCGTGGCCCAATTAAGGCTTGTCCCAAATTGACTCGAGTCAACTCTCTGACCCAACCCTAGGCTTGTTAGACTACTTGTTCCTTCCTATGTTCTCAATTTTTACCTCATGATACAAGGATTGAGGTCTCATACATCCTTCGTGAGATTTGACGACTATTCATCAACGATTCACATCGAATCAAATCCAACTTCTATATCGCCTCCTGTCCCACGAAATCCTCCTTCGAACTTCGCTCATTCCGTGCATGTATATAACCACCTCCACCTACTTCCTTCCTTGTTTGAATCCCTTTTGCTTCGCTTCAACCCCTCTTCTTGTGCTCTTAAGATAGAAAATGGTGACAACAAGCTCGCCCAGCCTTCTTGAGATGAGACAAGCAATGTAGGAGGTCAATCCCATGTCATCCCTACCACTCACCAGCATGAGGTCCATCTGCATTTATATTTTGTGTTTTGATTATTGCTTGAGTGTAGTTTTAGAATCTTAGCTCTACCGAAGCTCTTGAGCTCCGACCATTGTCACTCGTCATACCACCCCGTGTTGACTCCTATTAACCACTCCATCACTTTACCCCTTCGCTTCTCCACCTGTTCGATCCATTAACTCTACCAGACCTCTCCCCCCATGTCATTCCCACGTGACTTTCCACCAATAAAAGACTTGACCTGCTGCCCTCCTATTGTTGTGCTTTCTAGCATATCTATAGGTCAAGAAGGGGCGTCTGAGCCCCATTTGGTCATTGGAACCACCTTGTAGGTCTTCCTGAGAAGCATCGAGGTCCATGGTCCAATCAACACCCTCGGAGCCATTTAAGATCGGTGGAGCTCCAGGCGATCGGATGCACGCGCATCATCGGATCGAAGCTCACCCACGGTGAGTCCTTGACTACCATTCCACCATCCTCCTCCATTGTACGATCGTGAGCATCATTCTTGATTGTGTCAGAGTCATCGGATAAGCCATGCCATGACCCTTAAAACCTCTCCAAGGATCTAATCTTAGCCGTCAGCCACAAACCATCATCGCACAACCTTGTGACACCACATATCAAATCGAAGATCTTCAAGCATCCGATCGGGCGTAGTTGGGGATGATTTGCAAATCCGATCCCACGTTTTTGTTACATTTTTGTTTAGTCCTATGAGATTTATCATTCTTTAATATTATTGTATATTTGCAATCCAAACCCTAAGCTATCATTGATTAGCAATTGGTCTAGCTATGGAAACCTCATGTGTCATCCTATATGAGGTGGCTCTTTTGCAGAAAGGCCCTTGTGACTTTCTGCATTGCATTTAGTATTTAAACTTTTATTTCCAGTGTTAAATTTCAGATTTTTCCATTGTAGACCATATCTTTACTTTTAATTACATATATGTCCCTATCAGTTCATTAATTTTTATGTCTCTTCTTTAGTTTTTATAAATATCATACATCTCAAAAAAGTATGAAAAGATATGATTAAATGCATGCTTGCATTATCTTTCGTGTTATATTTTTACTATTGCGATTTTTTCCCATTTATAAAAAAATTAAAATAGCATATTTTTATCAATGTTTGCATTAAAAAAATATAATTTTTGGTTATTTTTATATGAACTTTAAATATAGGGAAAAAGGACCCTATATTGGCAAGTGTAGGTAACTCCCTACACACATCCTTTTTTTTCATTACTTTTTATTTTTTTGAAATGAAAACTTGGGGGAGTTAGATCGCCATCTATCACCATGTTGTCACTCCAAACTCAACCTTATTCGGTACTTATAACATCTCCATCAAGACTACAAATTTTAACGGTCTAAGAATTGCTGAAATTGACCCCTTTTAGATGAACATGTTAGGAATGTTTATTTTGCATGAAATTTGAAACACTTATTCCACTAAACATATTATGTAAATCCACACAGTTTTTAACTCAAAAAAAGTGAAAAGATAATGGGAAAATGGGGTGAGTGCATGGAGTTTCATATACCTCGAGGTGCAGGCTCCCTACCCCCATAAATATATTACCCTATATCCCTATGCAGTTAAATATAAGCCTTTATTATGGTAAAAAGAAAATAAAAATCAGAAAATACAAAATAAAATAAAAATATCAAATTAAAAAAGTTAAAAAAATATATAAATTTGAATCCATACAAAATATATAAAATTAAAAACCCTAAATAAATAAATAAATAAACATGAAGAGAACAAATTTTTTACATCATTGCACAATCTATCATGTTTACTTCTTGTGTTCGACACTCTACATACTTATACCTATACACAAATTTTGTAGAGTTATAACAAATCTTAACTGTACATTATTATTTTGCATTGTTATATCTATTGTGGGATAATTGTTGAATTAGTACGATTCTCGTGAGTGGTCGCTTCGACGACTGTGGATCCTTCTTGTGGATTAACAAGATCCTCTCAAGAATATCTTTTCAATGACCGAAGTGGTAGTATATTATGGTACTGGAGAGATAACCTTTCACTCCCACAGTGATAAAGTTAAAATAGAGATGATTCAGAATATGAAGCTGTCACCACCAACAACATATGTGGGACGACCAATTTCACCATATTGTAAGGACTGTGATTTTCTAGCAGAGATTAGAGATACAGATTTGTTCACAGATTTCATTAGTACCCAGGAATTTCTTTCTCGAAAGGAAAACCTAAAAAGCACAGAGTTGATGAGTCAGAGTTGCATGTTGATGGATTTTCTGAGTTTTTTTTAGACTTATTTTGATTAGTATACTGATATTTTTGAGATATCTAATGAGACTTCCCATTCTGAGTAGAGAGAATTTATTGGAGATCTATCTGAGATATTATATGTTGTGCCTATTGTGTCCACGATCGACAGTTCACACATTTTAGATCATATACTTTATAACAATGTAGTTTCATAAGTTGTTATAGAACAAATTAGACCCCACCTGAGGTTAAAGGTTTACCATCGAATCTGAAGTATGCTTTCCTTGCGAGTGTCCACCACATGTTTCTGGTCATCATCAGTTCACAATTGAACAAAGACCAGGAATCTTTCTTGCTGGAGGTTCTTGAGATAAATCATTAGGCAATAGGCTAGAATATTTCGAACCTCTGTGGGATGAATACAACATTGTGCTCGCATCATATATACTTAGAGGATGACATCAAGCCGACCCATGAGTTTTAGCACCGTTTAAATCCTAATCTTTTGGATGTTGTCAAGGAAGAGATCAGGAAATGGTGTGATGCTAATTTTATTTATCCCATTTCGAATTCCAATTGGGTCATCGAATGACCATAGTTAGGCGATTCTGACCCGACTACCCACTTTATGGCATGTCAGCATAGATTACAAGCACCTAAATTTAAAAACCAAGAAAAATCACTTTCCTCTGCCCTTTATTGATCAGATTTTTGAGATATTGTCAAGGAAGGAGTTATTTTGTTTCTTGGATGAATGCTCATGGCATAATCACATTGGAATCGCTTTTAAAGATAAGGAGAATACTACTTTTAGTTATCAGTTTGGCACCTATGCCTTTAGATGGATGCCATATGGATGGTCATTTTTCTTGACATGGTAGGCAGTTTTCTAGAGGTATTCATGGATGATTTCTCGATCTACGGGGATAGTTTTGACACATGTCTTACTTATTTAGATCGAGTACTTAAACACTGTTGTGAGGTAAACTTATTGCTCTCTGTCATGGGAGAAGAATCACAACATGGTAGCAAATAGAATCATATTGGACTGCATCATCTCGAAGCACTATTAAATTGAAAATTTGGGCATTTTGCAGGTATAGTCCCTATTGTAATATTTGGAGTTTTGGATTATATGTATATTTCCTAGAAATTCCAAATAGGTCCCTACATTACTAATTTAATTTGGTATTGTATTTCATTTACTGAAAATAGTATTCATCATCTAAAAAATATAGGAAAAATATATTAATTACCTAAAATCTTATATTATCACATATATTTCGTACTAGGAAATTAAAAGTATTTTCCTATTTACAGAATTATTAGAACATTGCATTTTCTCTTGGTTAGCATTAAAAAATACCTAAAAAATACAAATTATTTTGAAAAAATCCAGAAATTCTATCTACCTGTTTTTTATATCTTTTCTTTTTCTAATCAAATATTTTTTGAAAAATTTTAAGAAAACTCCTAAAAATCACAAAACATAAAAAATCTTTCGAAAATTCAAAGAATTCAAAGAAAAATAACAAAAACATGGCTTTGTATTATATATTATTTAGGAAAATTTAAATTGGTCTCAATATGATTTGATAGTATTTATTTAGCCTATATCAAGTTCTTATATTTTTTATTTTCTGTATTTCCTTATTTAAAAAGCCATAAAAAATCTAAAAAGTTATTCTAAAACTAACAAAAATAAGGAGAATTTATAAAAACCCAAAAAAAATCTTGTTTTTTGTTTTTGAATTTATTTTTTATATTTTAAAATTCAAAAAATTTTCATTTTTATTCTTATATGTATGTTATGTAGTATCCTATAATTTCTTTTTATATTTAACATTAAAAATTATAAAATAAAAATAATAAAGAACTCTACATAAATTAAAAATCCACAAAAACATTTTAATATTAAAAATACAATAAAAAATCCTAAGTTGTCTATTCATTTTTGTCGCTCCACATCATTTTCTCCTTTGTGGTTCGACCCTTACTCCGTTTTACTATACACATTCTTTAGGGTCTAATAAATTTTAGCATGCATATATTTATTGTTGAATCATTATTGTTGGTTAATTATTGAGATTGCACTTTTGATTGGGTATTGTGAACCAAGAGAGGTGTTGATACATCGATTACCGGATACGACTTGTCGGATACTGCATGCTCTCTAAGACTAGTTGTTAGGAACTCATATTCCATGCATTTCACTCATCAACCAGACAGGGATCCCATTATAACCGGCACATTTAAAAAGGAGTGACTAACTTTTATTGATCGGAAAATTAAAAAAAAACTCTTGGGATAGACGTCAAAAATGCTATACTTCCCCTTTCTTGTTTCCCTCCTCAACGCCTCTCTTACTTACAACATAAATCACATCCTTTAATTCTTGAAATTCCATAAATAGACTATTTAAGTCATCAACAAAATTATGATTTATTTCCTATGTAATGGAAGCAATGAGGGCGAAAAAAGTACCATGGTAGGGGGAGAACATTTGTAGATCGAAATCAAATGACAGTTGGGGTACCCAAAATCTTGAGCTTTTTAACTGTGCCATGCTCTCCAAGTCTTGGACTAAGAGCTAGGTTACCACACTTCCAAGTTTGCCAAAATAATCCATGTACCACAACACTAGACCTGTACTTTTTGTTTGAGAGCTCACCATGCTTGTGTTCCATCAAAATCGGATCCGTGGTTATTTGAAATCTCACATCGACATCTGTTAGGTCTATGGATACCACGCTACTTTGGATTGATAGCATCGATGGATTTCCTCCTCTGTGTTTTTGTCCTCTCGCTATGGACTTCTACTCACAACAAGAACTGTACCTTATCTAAAGCTCTATCAAGTTTGGGGTCCAAACATAATTGGCAAAAAGAACCAATTCACCTATTGACCTTCAGCAGATTGAACTCTTCGTAGCCAATCTCATCCCCTCCACAAATGTCATAGATTCCATCATCATCCCATGAAGAACCTCACCTCTTAGACTTACTAACGAGACAACAAATTCTGGTGTAAACCTTTCTATATATCCACCTCACTCGCAGAGGTTTAGGGACTATATTAAACACCAATTCTAGCGTAAACCTTTCCATCCGAGAGTCTCCCTCTTCATCAGATCTCTAATCCTCAACAAGCTTCATACTCAAGGCACATCTTTTTGAAACGGAACTAGACATTGAACTAAAAACCTTACCAAAATGACCAGATCAGATTAAACCACTTAATCAAACAGTTCAACTAAATGATGATGTCATCATTATTTAAAACTGGATTAAACCAAACTGATGTGAAAACAATGGTTGAACTGGCTAATCAAATTGGAATGAAATAATATATATATATATATATATATATATTTATTTATTTATATATATATTATACACTTAATAATACTTTAAATATAATTTAAAAACATAGAAAATGTATATTTAATTTACAGTATACACAAAACACTTTTTTGTATGTAAAAGCAAATGTCATACACATTATATATTGCTTGCACTGGTGGCTCTATAGAATAATAATAGTTTAATTATATATAAAATCCATTATATGTAAAATATTTTGTTATAGTTGGTAAGGAGTTTGAGATATATAGACAAAAGTCATCGATTAAACTCCCCCGTTACTGGCATATATTTGAATAACTTAAAAATAAATACAATTCAATTTAGGTTGATCATGGTTAAACCTTGTTAAAAATAATAGGTTGAACCGACAAGTCGATTAAAATATGAACTTTTCAGTCGAACCGGTTACTCGGAGTAGTCTAGGCCCAGTACCTGTCGAACCGGTTGACCTGTTCCGGTCCGATTTTTTAAACAATGCTCAAGACAAACCTTCAACCAACACTATCTCAATTGTCAGTGCATGCCCACTTTGTTTGAGTGATGAGAAAATAATCCCCTATCTACTTCTCTATTTCCCTTTTTAGTGTTAAAATCTTTAACATACTAAATATATGTCCTGTAATGATTAATATAGAGAAATTTTTTGACCAACACAAATATATCCCTTACTCATCAACCCATTGGAAGATATATTCATTCAATCATCGATCTGGTGGATGACCTAGAAGGAATGATGTTGGAGGACGTTCTAGGGTATTTCTCACCTCTCTTGAAAATTATGAAAGATACCTATTTTATTGTCAATAATTTAGTTTTAGTTGTAACTGATTGCATTATTGCCTCCCCCAAACCAACCTTGATAACTATTTTTTGGCTAATAGCTTAAAATCATTGTTATAAACTATTGCAACAAAGAATTTTCCAACTCCCTAAGTTCGCACCCTCGTACCCAACAACAACTTGCTTCCAAGAAATGATGGCTCTTCATATTGACTCCACTTCAATGACCATGTCTGTTTTTGTTTTTGCTTTTGCTTTGGTGGCTAACATACTATGTTTCTAACTTATTGAACATTTCCTGTTTTTTTTGGTCCTTCGGAGTATTCGTCCTTTGTACTAAATACCGAGACTCTTGGATGGATAGGCTTTGTTATATGATTCTTGTCTGCATGTTGACTACTGGAAGTTCTGGGGGAGGCATTGTGTGCCTCCTTAAATTTTTTTTTTTTGAGGAATGAATTATGATCGTTTACAAAAAACAAAGTTTGTTACAACATAAATATTAGTCCCTACATTCGAAATCAATGTAAATTTAGATCTCTTTTATGTAATTTAGCCATTGTTTGAACCTGGGATAGCACAGTATGGGAGGAAAAACACGACTTGTAATGGCAACAGGTGGAAAATAAAATAAATAAATTTCACTATAGTGTTGCCGAAGGTGAAGTCCTTCTATATTGATGGATTTATTTTAATGCGGATAAAAAGCAGAAGTCACGATCAATACGAAAAAGGTTAAAACATACGAAAGTGTGATATGATCTGATCTTCACATGCTAATCAATCATATTTCTGCAATGATCCATCTATCAGCAACTTATCCCCATTTGTGTTTTCTATGCTTGGCATAAGTTCATTAGCTTCATAAAAGGCGTAATAGATCATTTCCACTGCCATAATTAAGTTCTGCTCCAAAATATATTAAAGGCGTAATATTCCACAACCTCAAAATACACTATTAGTTATTCATCCTCAAGTCCATTTGAAAGTTATCCCTGAGAGCATATTATTATGCTAACTAAATTTTACTTCAAAACCGATCTAATTTGTTCACTAGGACTACAAGCCACGTACGTATCCTTTGTTTTAAGAAGGGACATATCAAATTTGAGGAAAAAAATTTGGTGGTGAAAGTAAATAGAATAATTAAAGGTTGAAGTATTTGAGTTCGATTGTCTATGTCAGTTATTCCATTTCTATCGACTTTGAAGTTCTTGATATTTGACAATTGGCTTCAAGCTAATAAAGAATTAAATCGAACACATCAAACTGAATGTTAAGGAATAAATCAACTAGATAAATTACTGTTATATAAACTTTTAGTAAAGAATATAATATTTGTTATTAATCGCAAAAACATGAGGTAATTTTATGATGAACATTATTCGTTTTTATATATTTAACATTGTAAGATATGACAAAGAAAACTCAAATTATTCATTGACATAGATCAAATTTTATATCACAGTTTTATCTTTCTGTATCAATCACATTTATAGTATTCCCCATCGTCCTAGAATATATACCTAGGAAGCTATTATGCTCTAATAAATACTTACATAAACTTGATACACACATATACAAGTAGTTGATAATCTCAGAAACCACAAGTTTAATTCAGAAGTACATTTAGTTTATCATCTAGCACTACAAGAATGTACCATTTATAGTGAAAATAAATAGAATATAACATAAACAAAGTGCTCAAGTTGTTTGTCTAGCTTTGACTAGCTTGCAACCTCGACAACACTGATAGATATTCTTTTCTCGAAGGGAGAAATGTGGCATAGATGCTAAAGAGATATCATCTAACCTTTTGCCATTTATATAATAATCTTGCATAGATGGATCTTCCAAAAGTAGACATATCCCTAGCCTAGATGCAAAAAGGAAAGATATATATTCATTCGACAACAATCACGAGTCACAAAATCAAGATATACAATATAAGGAGCCAAATAGAGGGATTAGAATTCAAGATATGTCAAAGATCTAAATCTTGAATAAAATCCTCTTTACCTAGAAAAAAAAATGCTAGACATTGTTGTCTCCTGCCCATTCCTCGTGTTGCAGGCAACTATCAATATTGAACAAGTTCAAGTAATATTTCGACTTGCTTCATAAGGATAATATCAAATGTTCCTTTCAAATTCCAAAAATTCAGCTTGAGTTTGTGTTTATACTTGATAACTCTCAGTTTGCTTAAAATAGTTATAATATGAGCAAACCTCTAGACTTAAGCATAGTGGTGTGCATGAAACTCCGAACTACACTATTTATCTCAAATATGTAACATATGCTCCTTCTCTACATTAGTCTATGGTGGAAAAGACATTGCGAGATAAACATATATAGCATATGAAGTACCAAGGAGATTTATTGTAGACACCATGACTTTTGTCTGAGTTTTTATAAGAATAGTTTTCCTTTGAATGAATTTCAAACGAATTCCATCCAAAAAACTAATTTGTTGTATTGAGGTCATTTAAGTTAAACTATGAACCATGTAGCTTCTTTAGATCCAGAGCTAATCAATTTTAAATTTATAATAAGATTATGCAGTCATGAAGTATGGGACATGTCTCAAAATGCAACTTGACTAAAAAAATTATGCAATCATTATCACCTTTTTAATTTTTTTTTAATTTTTTATCTTATAATGTACATAAATATTATTATTTTAATTAGAAATTACATTTTTCAATATTAAAAAAATAAAAAAGTCAAGTGTTCTAATATATTTCAAGCGAAATTTAGTTCATATATATAACTTTTATGATATGTGAAGTATTTATGAAATGAATCAATGCAGAAAATGAAACTCAAGTATCACATAATATTATTTTAGGTTGAGAGTCTAATGAGAGAATATGGGTATACTTTCTAATATTGTTTATATGTTTGTAAATTTATTCAAACTACATAATATTATATTCAGAAGCTGATTATTAAATGTCTAAAAAATCATAAATTTTTCTGTAGAAATATATATAGGTCTAGATCTAGTTATTACTATTTTTGAAAGACATATTATCCATGATAAAACAATATCGCAAATATTAGATCAAATTAATTTTGACTTTAATTGTGCATATTCAGTCAACAACTCTTTGTAAAATAATGAACCATAAGCAATTAAAAGTCTTATCTATATAATTTTTTACATGATATTTATTAAATATCTAGAATTAATTATTCTATAAATTAAACAAATATATACACATTTTAGAAACTTTAATGCATAGAGTATATTATAGTTGGGATTTAGGAGTATCGTTACAGATTTTTGGGTCTTACATAGAGATCATAAAGAATAAAGCAAAAATAAGGGATTCAAATGAAAACCTTCCGAAGTTGAAGATAAAAGTTGAGCATAGAAATAGAGAGATGACTGCGATTTGATAAAACTTCAACAATGAAGATCTCTATCGATGTTGTTTACTTGAGGTTAATGGCTCTGGGATAGGCTTTATTGAATAATTATTTATAGTGTGTTAAAGGATGGATGCATTTGAGCATTAAGATATTGGGATGGTGAAGGTGATTGATGATTGTTATGGAGCTCAAGTAGATGGCATTTAGGGATCTTGATCAATGGGATTGTGTGCTAATAGCTGATGAATGATTGCAGCAAGCTAATGATATGATCAATCTATCCATGCAAGGCGTGGTGGACGTTGTGATATACCTCATATTAGGACATAATTGTTTCCATAATTTTTACCCTAATCCAGTAATCAAATTAGATGAATGTCGACATCATCTTGTAGCACTCATGGATATCTCTCTGTGTCCAAGAGCATCGAAATAAGAGTTCGTATGCGAGAGATACATGCAAAATACAAACAAGTTACGACTATATGGATCCAGATCCATTCAAGAGTGAGCCCCTATATATGGGGAGAGTTGGTATAAGTGGTCATACCACTTTGACACTTTTCCTAAGACACCACCACCTCATCAGAGCTCTACAATCAGAGAAAATTTCCGACCACCAATTAGAGGACAAAGTATGCCATATCGAAGAACTTGTAGCAGTGATTGTCTTGGGCGTATTCGTTTTCCACTAAATGCAATGAAGCCTCTCGTTCCGAGCAAAGAATGTTTGTGGGAGAATATTCCCATAGGTGCGGATTTCACCCCTCTCTTGTTATCAGATATGCATTGTACCGTGAGTAATGTACGATGTCTAGAACATGCAGGAGGCATCAATCTCACATTTGGAAAAGTTTAATGTGGGCATGGGAGTACAAGGAGAACCATTTCTTCAATAAATGTTATTGCATACTCTTTTTATATATCAATAAAAAATATTGATTTTCACTCCCTAACTAAGATTACAAAATGAATGCACTTACAAGGTCCCTTCATCCAATTAGAATTACGTACAATCGTTATCTTGAAAATCAAGAAATTTTGTATTCAATGGATGAATCATAGAGAATGGTGCATGCATGATATCTAAAGAGTTAATTGATGGCTGAATAGTACTGTCAAATGATTGTCGAGAAAAGATCTCCAACTTGAGAAGGAGATCACAATTCTTATTCCAAAGGTTGATATATGATCGACCTCTTGATGCAGGTACTCTACATCGGAATAAAAATTTAGAGGTGTTGGATAAGTTAAGTCAAATATTCAAGCCAATGAGATCGAGATAACCAACACCTATATTGTATGCTATCATGATAGATGCATGCATCCTCTGATCGAAGACAATGTGTTACTACAGGTCTATGTATGTATATTAGGCAAACCATTAGAATGATGACCAAATCATGGTCTATACACCCATCAGTTAGTGTACATACGAAGGAATATGAGTAATATGGTCTCTCAAAGGGATCATACGGGTTTACTACTGAATAGGAAGATGTGAGCTCACTCATGCGATATTGGAACCAACCAAATTCCATCAACGATTATCTTGCTTTGGAATCATGATAGGATTGCAAATATGATATATGATTTTGGAAAGCATATGATTGACACCAACCCCCAATCATCAAATGAGAACTTGATGATAAAACCCTATAAAAGACAATTCAAATGTGATCAAAACATTGTGATTAAGCCATGTCTTCCAATATAATTGATATAAGGTGTTAGGAATACTCGAGGGTGATGTGACCTTAGTTGATTGTATAACAATGACACTTCCATTATGATGGAGAGATGAAACATGTTTAGATTTTAGTGACTCCACTTAGTAGATTAATTATCCAATCTTAGTTCAAATGTTGGAAGTTTGATCTGAATATGATTCAGATGCAATGAGAAGATTAGATATTATGTCTTACTTGACCATACATCTCTAAGCGATCTTTTATATTTAGATACGAGATTAGATCTCAATATCCAGGTCACTATACATGGAATATACATTTGCCATGTCCTTAACTTCAAGTGTCAGTGGAGAAAGCACATTGTTCATGAAAGTGTTCTAGAATAATTCTATTATTGACAATATCTGATCATTGGAAAATTGATGATTAAATATGGATTAATTATCGTTAATAATATGGATATGATTTACATTAATTGGTATATGTATAGAGGTATCTAAGATAGTTAAATTGGATTTAATTATCGTAGATGTGATTAATGTGAATAACACTATCCATAATAATCATAAATATTGTGTATTTGATTCATAATATTATAGAGAGATTGAATTGTAAACATGATTTATGATTTATAAGTTAATGTGAATTGAATTCATATTATACAACTAAATGTAATATTATTTACATTTGATATTGAATAAATAAATATAATTCATAATTATCATTTGCATGCTGGAATTTCACAAAATAGTTTGGAATTATATTTTTAAAAATTCAAACAATAAAAGTTGTTGCAACATGTGGAAAATATGTTTGAGATTGACATCTCATAAATATAGAAATGAGAGAGAGAGTCTCTCCAATCCCATTAGGAGTGGATGGCCATGGAATTGATTCCATGGTGACTATCCACCCAATAATGGGAAGCATGCTCTTGTCCTTCCTATTTGTCCCACGTTAAATTTATTTAATTGAAAATGAATTTTTTTCATTAATATCTTCAACTTATTTACTTATTATAAACTAATTATCTATTGTTGCAAATTGTATAAACAAATTCGAAACAATTGATTATAATTAGAGTGCATCCTAACCATCTTTTTATATATGAGAAGGGACAACCCTTATCTTTTCTTAAGATACACAAGTTGAAGCAACAAAATTCTCTTATCGTACAAGCCCAAACTCTTTCTCTCTCTCTGTCTCTCTTAAACCCTAGTGGTCATCCACTCTAGTGTTTGTTGAGAGAACTTTGTTGCCATCGTGTTATCGTTGTGTTGTCGAATCAACTTCTCGTGGATCTCCATCTTCCTCGGTGCTCCGTGCTCTTAAGGAAGACTATAGATTTTGTAAGATGAATCAGGAGATTCCATGCTCGGATTATCAACTTAGATTGCAAGAAGCACATGTTTCATCAACATGCTCACAATTGCAAACTCAGTCGGATCGAACTTGAAACATGAAGTCTCTTTGTTTAGAGATTTGTGGATCACAATCATGTTACAATAGGTAACTCTAATACTTGAATGTGATCTAGATGACACGTCGTGAGAATCATTACCATGACATGTAGTTTCATCAGAAATATTTTTAATTTCCATTGTCCCTTAGAACTTGTATGACTAGTAGACCTAGATTGCAAAAAAAATGAGATCTCTATGTTTCTGTGATGTGTAAAACCCTATCCTTCATTTTACACCAAAAGTCGTATATTATCTCAGAACCATTTTGCAATTTGCCATTAAATGCATGAATGGATGGAGATGAAAAAAATATGGTTGAGATGTAGATAGTGGCATGATCAAGAGGTGTACTTTATTTTATGATCGGAGGAGCTTCATGGACATTGTAGAAAATGAATTCGGCTACTATCCATGTAAATGATAGATCATGCCACAGAGTCTGATGGATCATGCCAACCAAAAATGATCGATCATCCCTTTTTGGTTGATCGATCATCTGGGACTGTGGACCCATATGGGACTAAAATTTGATGCAAATTGATGCTAAAAATATGAATAATCATATAAGACATTGTAATATATGACAAATTCGCGGATTAATAGAATTAAAATGATGTATGACTGATATGGGTGTTGGACATGCGAGCCCATGACGAGCCATTATGCAATAATTGTTATTGCAAATATCATTCTCGCAACAGAAATGAAGAATAATTAATTTGCATAATTGATCCCTTAGTATAATGAAGGTTATGGGCTATGGCCATCTTAATGATCGTACAACTACTGATTCAATTGCTGAATCATAGAAGCTAGTGCTTCGAAAAAAGTTAGACTAGGGACCCATCATGTACTATCAAATGATTATTAAGGGATGATCTTTAGCCTGAGAAGGAGATGGCAATTCATTCTCTAAAGGCTGATATATAACCAAACTATTAATGTAGGTTCTCTGCATAAGAACAAAGATTCATAGGTGTTAGATAAGTTAGGTCAAAGAGTTGACTTAACGAGATCGAGATAACCGGAGACGTATGTCATATGCAATCATGATATAAGCACGTAACCTCTGATCGCAGACAGATTGCTACTATATGTCTGAGTATGTACAATTGGCAGACCAATAGGTTGACGAAGTAATCAAGGTCTATACACTGGTGCGTTGGTGTGCATGCAAGGGCATATGAGTAATATGATCTCTCAAAGGGGTCATACAGGTTCACTTCTGAACCGGAAGACATTAGCCCACTCATGAGATATTGGGATAATTAAATTCCATGCATGGTCGTCTCACTTTGGAAGCTTAACTGAATTTGTAGGTTTTATATACACTTTTGGAAAGTATATGATCAACACCTAAGTATGATATGTGCTTTTGGAAAGCATATGATCGATACCGACTCCCAATGATCAAATGAGAAACTAAATGACAATACCCTGAAGTAGAAATGTAAAATTAATCGATGATTTCAGGTTTATTCTTAGCCTTCCAGTTTGCAGGATGTACATGTATTAGGAATACCTGAGGGTGATGTGATCATTAACAATTTTATAACCATGACGCTTCCATTCCTAGGGAGTGATGAAACGAGTGTAGATTTTAGTAGCTCCTCTTCGTAGAGAAGTGATCTTATCTTCGTCTAAATTTTGAACAATGGACTGAATGTGATTCAGATGAAATGAGAAGATTAGATTTACAATCTTTATTTAATCAAGCATCTATGAGATGTCCGCAAGATGTGGATTCAAGATGTGATCTCAATATCCATGTCACTATACGTGGAAAAATACAATCGTCATGTCCTTATCTCTAAGTTTTCGCGGATAAAGTGCATTATCCTTGAAAGAGTTCATAGATAATTTCATTGTTGGTATATGTATCTGAGCATTGAGAAAATTGATAATTAAATGTGATTTAATTATCATAGATAATATGAATTGGATTCCTATTATAAGGAGAATTGTCTTTGATAATTAAATGTGACTTAATTAAAAAAGATGTAAATAATGTGAATATTATTCATATTATTTAGGCATACGAGAATAGAGATGTAAGATGACTAAATGTGATTTAATTATCATGGATATAGTTATTGTGGATAGTGCTATCCAAATTAATCATATATATTATAAATCTGATTTATAATACATAAGAAAGACCATATTGTGATTTATATTTGTCAATTAATTATTAATGTGAATTGGATTCACATTGTATAACTCATTAAAAAAGTAATCACATTTTATTTTGGGTTGTGAATGTGATTCACAATTTTCAAAAGGTAAGATTGCAATATTCACAAAATAGTTAAGAATTGTTTTCTGAAGAATAATTTACAACAAGTGTTGCTGTAAATATTGGATATTTCTAAGGAATAATGTAATCTTATGGGATTACATGAGGCTGCACCTTTCCATAGTGGGAGGGTGGACGGTCACCCAATCCCATTAGGAAAGGGTGGTTGTCCACTCCAAATTCCATGGAAGGATATAATCTCTATTCCATGATCTCATGCTTGATTGATTTAATTTTAAGATTAATTTATATTTATTTATCAATATATATTTAATCTAAATAGACTTAGTTGTTGTTGTGTTTTTACAACAAAATCTTGGACATTGAAACAAGCACAAATCAATCCCATGCATGGATTATGTGTAGTCTATGGATTGTAATCCATGGTTCCCAAAATACTATATAAGAACTTGATCTTCAAGTTACAACAACATCAAGAGACAAATTCGTATGCTCTTTCTCTCCCTACATGCCAACCTCCCTCTCTCTCTTTCTCATTGTGATTGTCCACTATGGAGCCCTATACAGAGTCGCCATCGCTGCAGCATCGTTGTTATGCTACTGGACTATTTTCCCTTGGATCTCTATCTCCTTCAATGTGCCTCACTCATGAAGAAGACATCGGATCGTGTGTGATGAGATCATGAGATGCGATGCTTGGATCATCAACATGGATTGCGAGAAGCAAGCATTTCATCAACGTGCTGGATAGCATCTCCTTCCTCGAATCAGACTTGAGACAGGATGTCTCTTCATGTGGAGACTTGAACGCAACCATGCTTCAAGAGGTAACCCTAATACTTGTTTGTGGTTTAGATGAAACAATCCAAGAAGTGTTCTTGGATCATGTGGTTTCATCAAATTGTAATTTTTAAATTCCATTGCCTCAAGCAACTAGTATGACTAGTCGCTCCTAATTGCATACGATGCAATCATCACTCTTTCGTGACGTGCTTAAGAATATTCTCATATCGCATTTGGTTCATGCCGCCCTATTTTATGAATTTTTTCAGCCTTATTTATTTTTTTAAACATGAAATAATTTAGTATTTTGTTCCCCATTAAATAATCAAAACATGGTGTTTGAGTTTGTGTGATTTGGAATCCGTTTACTCAAGTTATGATCATTTTTATTAACATCTATCCAATGTTTCAGAAATGTGGAATCCTGAGATAATTAAAGAATTAATTACGGTTTTGAAATTCCTATAAATGTGTGCAAATAACTTGGATTCTGTTGTAAACTAAATTAGCAAACTTTGAAACATTACTTTACTAGATTTGGTTTTAAATTGATTGAGACATGCCAAATTTAGCAAGTGTGGGTCACTGCTAGAAGTTACATTCCAAATCAAGAACCTTGTTGTTCTCATTTAATCAAATAGTGAAATTAAATGGTTTAGTTTCCAAGAATAATTATGGATAAATATTTGAGAAATATTTCATGATAACCATTTCCTTAAATGGCATTGCCTTAACCAATAATTTATTAGATATGATCTAGATCCCAAATTGTTTACATGATCTTTTTTCCAACAAACAAACTTGCTTGATTATTATTGGTAATTTGTTTACCAAATTTCTTTATAATAAAAATAAAATGGTTTTGATTGTTATTATATTTTATATCTTCGGTTGAAAAATCGATTATCATTTCAAGTACAAAGTGATGAATCAGCATCATCCTAACATGGGATGGATATGTTGTCTAGTCAGGGAGAGTTGGTGTAGCACGTTTGTCCGTGAGAGATATGTCCCACTCCCATCAGTACTAGCCACAACAACATGTATGAAAGGAATAATGAATGGGGATCATAATGTACTTTTCTAACATTTAAAATTTGAATAAACTGTACTTTGAGGCAATACCATCCTTTCAAGTAACAATCAAGTTTGTTGATTGAGTTGGATTGATATTTGATTTAATGTAATTAAAATAATTAGATCTAGTTAAAATTAAACTCTCTATTATGAATAGAGATGTTATTCCCTTGGATGAATTAATTATATGAATATGATCTATAATAATTTGAACATGATATGTAGGATCACATAAGTGACATCCATGGTCTCCCGTCAAGGCGAAGGGTTCCGTCGCCTGGGATTGTATGTAGGAGACACATTTCTGATGTGAAATCTCGTACATATAAGTGCATATGGATCAGGCTCTTTGCTTCTCCAAAGAGTAAGTATGTATGTGTAGTGACCCCAATATCGGGACCTCATATATTGGGGCAATATTGGATTACGCAATGCGAGTGCTATTCTCGTTGACGGTTGGTTCAATTAACGATAGGTCAACATCACCTTAGGGTGGTGGGCTCGGGTGTTAAAGACCGAATAGGTAAAGCAAGTTGGACTTGCAAGGCAGAATGTGTTCCCTATTATTCTTATCTAAGTTGCAGGTTCTCATATTATTGGTATGTGATAAAGATAAGAGAGAAGATAAAAGATCTTACTTAAGATATAATGCTAAGTAATATCTTACTTTGAAAGTGATTAACAGAATGAACTATTCGTGTTGACAAGGCATGACAACTTTGATATGAAAATTCCTAAATCAAAGTAATAGAGATTTATGAAAATTATCTTATTTCAGATAATCCACATTAAATTGATTCAATATAATGCTCAATAATAATCTGTAAATATCATGGATTGGATGCATGATCAAGATATTGTACTTGCAGTTGGACACATAATGTATGTGGTTCCAATGTAGAAGCTTCCTCATAATAATGAGGAATGACAATTAAAAAGATAATATGACTACAACCCTAGGGTTTGTATGTCTCTATAGTGTTGATCTCTCATGGAATGTACTTTAGAAGTGATTTGTTGATGATCGTCATAATCATCAAATAATCCTTATAAAAATCGAAGAAGATGTTTTGGCATACATATGTGCTCTAGAAATTTAATCATGATTGACATGGTTCTCTAGGTTATGCAGAATGGTGGCTCGATAAGAGTTGATGTACTCAAAATGTTTGAGTACCTAACTGAAGTAAAGTGTTTTAGAGTTTAGATGGATGTAGATACGTTGAGTTCCATCATTCTACAATATGTACTCAAGTCATTCATTAATCTTCACGGTATTCATATTGTATGATTGAATGAAGCATGTATAAATTTTGAAATACTCTTACATTGAATTCTTTTGAGTTCAACATAAGAGACCCTTTATCTTATGCAATGGTTGTTTATAGATGAAGGGAGCGCGGTGGTAGCATGGGTCTGATCCATGCGAGAAGGAAAGTCAAGGAGTTGACTATACTTTTGTAATTTCCATATGACATCCAAAGAGTTGGATAAATGTCAATACTGCAAAAAGCTGATGTATTGATAATGTGACTATCTTGACTATCTAGATCCTTTGTAGAAGGGCCCACAAAGTACATCAGAATAATATATATCTACATTGGATCATTGATATTGACTTTTAGACAAGATCAAAGTCTAATAATTGTTTCTCATTCTTCTAATAACACTTGAAATTGGTTGCATATGTTCTAGAAGATTGGAAAATTTGATTTTAGGGCTTAATAGTCATCTGCATGGATATTGATGCAATTGTTGCAACAATCTTTATTGTATAGATAGACTTAATAATTTCAGTGGGAGAGCCCTTTAGCCTTAGAGAATGTCTCCATGACCTAGATATTAGAATACACTCATTGTTTATTTCCGAATGTGGGAAATAAACATGAATTCTAGAACATGCCTATCAGAAAGGGTTATGATGAATATATTCCATAGAGTAAGTTAACATCTGGACGACTCTACTAAATAAAAAAATTATAGAATGGTTCATTAACATTTCTAATACTGGAAATTCAAACCTTTAAAGATCAATAGGAGGATGAAGGTCATTTGACAATGATCTGGCATCGAGCCTTGGACATATGTCTATTGATGAGATCAATAGACTAGTAAGAAATGAAGTTTTAGAATGTATGAAATTTCAAGTCTTACATACTTGTGAATATTTTATTCAAAGTAAAATGTCCATCACACTCTTCTCTAAGAATGGTGTTAGATTCCATGGTATTCAAGATCTCATACATATTGATATATGTGGATCATCTTTATCATAATCAACATTGATGATATGTGATATCATTCAATGATTATATGTGATATGAGATTTCTTCCATTCACCCTACAAAGCTTTTAAATGTTCAAAGATTTCATAATTTTGGTTTAGAATCAATATTTGAAGGAAGATGAAATGAATTTGATTTAATCTAGGTAGTTAGTACCTATTAGATGAATTCAAGGGATACCTTATGGGGATATGAATATCATTTCTATCTCACTCCTCCTAATACACCTAAACTCAATAGAGTTGTATGGAGATACAAATGGATCAAGTGTGACATGATTTGATCAACGGTTAATCTTAACATAATTATGTCTTAGTTTCCATATATATATATATATATAGTGGAGACTACATTATATATCATTAATAGGATTCCATGTGGATATAAAATCAAAACCCTCATAAGCTTTGGTTTGGAACCTATCATACTAATAACCAATTGAGGATTTAGGTTTGCTTGGTTCATAACTTTGTCATCAATGCAAGTAAGCTGCAATTTAGCACTAAAAATGTTGCTTCATTAGGAAAATAAAGGATTATATTGGACACCTACTTTATTTCCTTGACATTCTTGAAAGATTTCATCTCTAAGACTATGTTTCTTAGAGGATATCTCTCTTGAGAATCAATATCCTCTAAGAAACATGCCCCCGAGGATCCACATACAGGGGTAAGGATCGATAGGTGTAAAAGGATCTTCAAAAATAAAGAAGGAACCCGATGAAAAGGTAGAGACCTTGAAAGCACGACTCATATACACAAGATACATACCGAAGAGAAGACATCGCTTGCGATGAGACTTACTCTTTGGTGACCATGCTTAACTACATCAAAATATTGCTAACTATAACCACACAACTTGACTTTGACATCTACAAAATGGACGTCAATATTGCACTCCTCCATGAATTCCTCACCAAGGATATTCATATGAAGTAGCCCCATGGTTTTGTGGATGATTAAAGCAAGGTATGCAAGCTAAAGAACTCCATCTATGGACTCAAATAAGCTTCTTGTAGTTGAAAAATAAGATTTGATGAAATTATAAATGTTGTGATTTCAGATAGAATCTTGATGAACCATGTGAAGATTAATGGGAGTGCCAATGTTTTTATTGTGCTAAATGTAAAAGATATCTTAATCATTTAGAATGATAATAAATGTTTTATAATCTGGTTGTTCCATACATTGAGATATGATATCAAGGATACCTCTTAGATCTTAGTTCTAAAGGTGATCAGAAGCAAAGAGAAGATGGCATTAGGACCGTTACATTAGTGGTATATATTGGATATTTTCATTTTATGAAAATGCCATGGAAGGATTCCTTCCCTTAAGATATGGTACTGACCTATATAAAGAGACATCATCTCAAAGAGTTGAAAAAGTGAATGCTAAAACTGCTTGCCCTTGTGCATCAATTACAAGAAGTCGAGTGTATGCTAGATGTGTACGAAAATCAGATGACTGCCATGCAGTATGATTAGTAAACTATTACTAATCCTACTATGGAGATAAAACACTTGATTGTAGTAATAATAATATCTTCAAATATATCAAGACTTAGAGATAGTGATCTAAAAGTATTATCTTCGAGAAATTAAGATTTTATAGATAGAGATCTGTGAGGTCTTAAATGTAGATATCTTTGAAAATAGAGAACTCTGAGAATAAAGATATTATGATAAGTATTATAGAAATTGCATACGGGTTATAATAATTATTGAGCAGTAGTGTCATGGGCACTATAACCGACAATATTAAGTATTGGTTGCATGCCATGCAACATTTACATTGGATGCGAGCACTACTACTAAGGGAAATGCAAGTGTTGTAAAAGGACATGGCGTAGTCTCTTGGGAACAGAATAACTGACCAACATAGCAAGCTATTTTCTAAATAGCTTATGATTGTCACATGAATTTTGTTTAAAGATTAGCCCATTAATGGCTCTTTGGGCTAGTGGGAGATTGTTGGACATGGGAGCCCACGACGAGCCATTATGCAATAATTGTTATTGCAAATATCATTACCATATCTGAAATGAGGAATAATTAATTTACATAATAGGTCCCTTAGTACAATTAGGGTTATGTAACAAGGCTATCTTATTGATCACACAGCTATTGATTCAATTGTTGAATCATAGAGGCTGGTGCTTGGATGAATATCTAAGGAGATAGAATAAGGACTCATCAAGTACCGTCAAATGATTATTATGGGGTGATCTCCAATCTGAGAAGGAGATGGCAATCCTTTCTCTAAAGGTTGATAAATGACTAACCTCTTGATGTAGGTGCTCTACATATGAATAAAGATTGAGGTGTTAGATAAGTTAGGTTAAAGAGTTGTCTTAACTAGATCGAGATAACCAAAGATCTATGTTGTTTGCTGTCATGATATAGGCACACATCCTCTGACCAAAGAAAAATGTGTTACTATAGGTCTGAGTATGTACATTTGGCAAAGAAATAGGTTGATGACTTAATCAAGATCTATAAACCGATGTGCTAGCGTGCATGCAAGGGCATATGAGTAATACGATCATTCCAAGGGATCATACATGTTCACATGTAAACCAGAAGACATGATCTCACTTATGAGATCTTGGGAAGAATGAATTTGCGTTCATGGTCATCTCACTTTGGAAGCTTGACGGATTTTTAGGTTTGATATATGCTTTTGGAAGTATATGATCAACATATAGGTATGATATGTTCTTTTTGAAAGTATATTATCTATACCAACTCCCAATGATCAAATGAGAAACTTAGTGATAAAATCTTGAAGTAGATGTGTAGAATGTATCTAATACTTCATGTTTATTCTTGGTCTTATAATATTTAAGAAGTATAGGTATTAGGAATACCTGAGGGTCATGCGATCATAAATGATTGTATAACCATGATGCTTCCACTCCTAGGGAGTGATGAAAAGGTATGTATTTTAGTGACTCATCTCAGTAGATAAATCATATTATCTTGGTCCAATTGTTGGACATTGGTCTTAGTGTAATTCAGATGAAATGAGAAGATTAGATTTTCGGTCTTGATTTAATCAAACAACTACGAGAGGTCGACAGGATCTGGGTTTGATATGTGATCTCAATATCCAAGTCACTATACATGTAACAATACAATCACCATGTACTTATCTCCAAGCATATGCGGAGAAAGTGCATTATCCTTGAAAGAGTTCATGGATAATTTCATTGTTGACATATGTATCCGAGCATTGAGAAAAAATGATAATTAAATGTGATTTAATTAACATGAATAATATGAATTTGAATCATAGTATAGGGAGGGTTATCTCAGACAATTAAATATGACTTATTTATAAAAGATGCATATAATGTGAATATTGATTCATATTATTTGGGCACGTGAGAATAGAGATCCAAGATGATAAAATGTTATTTAATTGTCATGGATATGAATAATGTGGATAGTACTATCCATATAAATCATATATATTATAAATGTGATTTATAATATATGAGAGAGAGCATATTATGATTTATATTTGTTGATTAATTTTTAAAATAAATTGGATTCACATTGGATAATTAATTGAAAATGTCAATCACATTCTATTTTGAGATATGAATGTGACTCACAATTTTCCAATGACAAGATTGCAATACTCACAAAAAATGAATTATTTTTGAGGAATAATTTCCAACAAGTGTTGTAAATCTTGGAGATTTCCATGGAATAATGTAATCTCATGGGATTACATGAGATTGCACCCTTCCGTAATGAGAGGGGGGACAACCACCAAATCCCATTAGGAAAGGGTGGCTGTCCACTCTAAATCCCATGGAGCGATGTAATCTCCATTCAATGATCTCATGCTTGATTGATTTAATTTAGGATTAATTTCTATTGATTATCAATATATATTTAATCTTCATTAAATTAATTGTTGTTGTGTTTTTACAACAAAATAATGGCCATTGAAAGAGGCACAAATCAATCTCATCCAATGATTTTGCGTAGTCCATGCATTGTGATCTATGGACTCCCAAAATACTATATAATAAGAGGCACACCTTGCTCTTCAAGTTATAGAAACATTAAGAGACAACATCATATTGTCTTTCTCTCTCTTTACATGCCAACCCTCTCACTCTCTCTCTCTCTCTAATTGTGGCTGTCCATCATGGAGCCCTAGAGAGAGTCACTATCACCGCAACGTCACTGATATGCAGATTGTTTTCTCATGGATTTCCATCTCCTTTGTTGCACGTCAATCGTTTAAAAGACGTTGGATCTCATGTGACGAGATTAGGAGCTTTGCTGCTTGGATCATCAACATGGATTATGAGAAGCACACAATTCATCAATGCACTTGCAAGAGTCTCCTCCGCCGGATTGGACTTGAGATATGATGTCTCTTCGTTTAGAGACTCAATCGCAACCATACTTCAAGAGGTAACTCTAATACTCGTTTGTGGTTTAGATGAAATGATCCAAGAAGCGTTTTTGGATCATGTGGTTTCATCGTTGAAATTTTTAAATTATGTTGTCTCGAGCTACTAGTGCAACTAGTCGCTCCTAGTCGCATACGATATGATCATCATCTTCCGTGATGCACTTAAGGATATTCTCATATCCTTCAATGGGTCAATTATCAGTTAAGGTGATATACTTTAATGGGTTGAGCCTTGGTGACTCATAAAGATCTTGAACATCGTTCGAATAATCAAGGGGGTATCTAGATCTATGTATTTACATTTGAGTTCAATGGACACATATCTTATTGGGTCCTTGTCCATACCACAGTGATTTAATCTTAAGTGGCATGAGGAGTAGACATCGGAATGGGAGAGGTATGCACCCTTGGGGGCCAGATAGTAGCTTAGATGCGATGATCCCATTAGGGATTGTTTTGGGGACATGTTTCTCGGCACACAAAGGTGATAATATGATAGTGTTCAACCTCACTACTTGTGTGCCTTCATCCCAATACTTCGAGAGAGTGCTAAGTAGCAATGATTGGTGGTCTATTTCTTCACTTATTCACTTAGGGTTAAACTTGTATATTGGCTAGAGTATGCCACATTGGTTCGCATTTCATGTGGGTGCACTAATAAGGGAGTTCTGAGAAATATGGTTATTGAAGTTGGGAAATTGCGCGAATGAAGTGATCTCTCATATATAAGGAGGATTGGGATAATCGATGGGTTTTCTGGCTATGGTATGAATGATCTCAGTGATCAGTACCCTATCTTGTGCCCTACAACACCATGTACTCTTATACATTGGTAGTGGACTTGGGTGGTTCACGAGGATTCAGGGGATGGAAGTTGGTCAAGTGATTGAGGTTGAGGTGAATCTAGTGCAATGCATGGGGAAGTTAACATGAGAATTACAATTTGGTATAGAGAACTTAATTAGTATGCATTATACTCCACTATATGCCCATGGAGGCACCCCAACCCTAAGGTTTTCTTAGTGCCTTAGAGTCATAGTGTGTGGTTCCTTATTGACCAAGATCGCAGACTATACATGATGCATGTGTAATTAAGGATAATGGAAATTTATGATGATTAAGTGGCTTCTTCATTTGTTAGGATGGTTTACCCAGTTTGTTTCTTTTGCACATTTTACGATATATTAATTGTTGTAGTTTGACATCATATGGGGCAGCTTTTCTAATAGTGTGACTTTATGTAAAATCCACAAGTTCTCAAGAGTGACTACAATATCGAGCGACTCCTGCTTGGAGGCTTCAATTAGGACAGATATAATTTTTATGGTCTAGCACAATAGTTACTTTTATTGCATACACTTGTAGTTTTACTACTTAACTTCTAGCATTTTGAGAGACATATGTATAATGTATGCATGGACACACATTTCGACGCATATCTAGTACATTGTGGACATTTGTAGGCGTGTCATATGTAATGAATGATGTATATGATGTGGATGAAAAGAAATTGTATGGTCCAATATTTTTTTATATTTTCTCCTATTTAAATTACATTTATAATTTTCAGAATGGTGTATTTGTGTGTGGAACAGGTCTGAGTACTCGGATCCTCAGGGGTCGGGTTATTCACAGTTTGATACCAGAGCAGGGACACTCTTTTCCATTCCACGCATATTATCTCTCATTGGTGTTCGAAATTCATGATATTGTTGAGAGTCTTCTCACCTGACAGGAGTTCTAAGGAAAATAGAAAAATTTATATCCTTCACCATATGTCTCTCCCAACAAAAGAAAGGTTGCGATTCTTTATGCAAAATCATGCCACCTCATATGGATAATGACGTGGCACAACAACTAGCCTTCCTTGTACATGTAGTACATGGCATCCAACATCGCCAAGAGGCAATAGAGCAACTACTCCTACAGTAGGACAATCCCTCCTACTATCCTTCTCACAATGTGGAGGAGAGCGTGGAATTATCAATCTCTTTGGAGCATGAGTAGGTTGAGGATGCAGATGCTTTACAGAAGCATATAGAACCGATGTGGAATAACTAAGGGTTCTTATAACCCAGTTCTTCGATATAACCATTCTTTAGAATAAACATTTGTGGATGGAATAAGTGGTGAACGTTCTGTGGATGATCCGTGCACTTGAGGATGAATGGGAGTTTTTTTGTAGAGTACTCATTGACAGGGTTCACAAAGCGATTGAGGAATGCCACTAGGGATCATGTGATCAAGACCATCAGTTGGGAGGTTGATGAATCTCCATTTCATCGCCTTATGAAAACTAAAATAGAGAAGGGATCCTAACGTCCGGTCATATAGGGTCTATAGTTCCCAACGAGTTAGGTCCGACAATCGTTGTGTTGACTGCCCTCTCAACTCTAAGATATCATCAATCTAGTGTGTCAATCAACACTTAACACATAATAATGCTCAAGCAATAAATAATGATGAGTTAAAATATATTATACCCTACTAAATGACATGTATAATATACAAGTGTAGGGGTCAAACCACAAAAGAGCAATGTGGATAGCCACAAAAATTAATAACAATTCAATAAATGTTTTGTGTGTTTTATAGGGATTTATATTTTTGTGTGCTTTAAATGTTTTATATTTTTTAAAAATTTAATTCATATTTATTTTTTGTTTCTAATATTACAATTTTTATAATTTTTTATATTTTATGTTTTTTAAATTTCTTTATAATATAAAATAATTGTGTATAAGAATATATAGATTATATGTATAATGCATTAGATATATAGGATATAAATGTATGTAAGATAAAAAATCATAACAAATACCTTAATGTGGAGCACTTTTTATTTTTTAAGGGTTTCTAAATTTCAAGGGTATTTTAATAATGATAATAAGTAAATGAGTATAAATAACTACATATAATGTAGGCTTTATATTTGAAAATATATCTATAAATACTATAAATGGGTGAATAAAATGTTTTTGTCTTTCATATATTTTTCTCTATTTTTGTAATTTTTACACAGATGTTGCTAAATTTTTGTATTTTTAATTGAATAGAAATTTTCAATATAATGAGTTAGAATAATAGGCGTGATTGTTTGGACTTTAAAAATAGATAAATATCTAAAAATATTCCCAAACTAATTTTAATATATTATGTACAGTACAAACAAAATTTAAAATCAGAAATTAATATTATTGGATTTTTATTTTTTTCAATTTTTGTAAGTTTATTGATGTTTTCAATTTTAGTGATTTTTTGTAATTTTTAGTAGTTTTTGGTCTAGAGTTGCAAAATACAGTAATAAATGTACTATACTATTTTGGGAATTTTTAAAATAATTTTGAATTTTTTTTATTTTTGATATGTAAAAATAAATAAATAAGCAATGTTTTTTTACAAAACAAGAAAATAATTTTTATTTCCTTAGACAAAATACATGTAATTTAATATGAGTTCGGGCACATAAAATAATTTTCCTACAAATTATTTGATACAAAATGATATTTTTAATAAATGACGTACAAAAACTAAAAATCAATGTTCTGATATGGATCAAAATGTAATTTTAATGAACCTACAAGTCAATCCAAAACACAATTGGATCAAAACACAATTGTGCAAAAATCATGATATATTCAATAAATATGCTTAGCGGGGGTATAAATGCATTTTATAAGAGTGTATACGGGTTGCTTGTAATTATTAAAAAAGTATCACAAATTAAATATTCCATAGAACAAATAATAACAAAAACCCATGAGGGGTGGTCCCTACAAAAAGTCCAGACCCATTACATGTATGTACACATGAGGTGGCGTAGAATGGCTCCAGAAGAAAATAAAGTAAAGATAGGGGTTAGAGTGCAATATTACAAAATATGTTAAACAATAGACAAAAGTTTTAGGACTAAAATAAAAATACAAAAGCGAGGGGTCTCTAGAAAATTACATCACGAGGATTGATACAATGGCAGAGGCTCTTCACTTATTCACTTGGCCGCTCCTCAAGGCATGATGACATTTTTGCCGATCAATGATGGAGATCAGATCCTATGAAGATTATGACGTTGGTTGTGATGCTTGATGTAATGATTCCTATGCATTCAGGAGCGTATGCAAGATTTGATGGCCAGGAAGCAAGGAGGAAAAATATGGATGAACACGTACTAGGGTGAACTTTGATCTACCCTCATGGTCAACTCTGTGCACCTGAGGAGCTCATTGGAGGTACAAAAGATGGCTGGAGGCAGTTTGTGGTGTCTAGATGGCTCAGATGAGTCTCGGACCTAATGGTGGCATCCTGGGCAGTCATTGAAGGTGGATCTCTAGAAGACATCTAGCTTAGCAAAATTCGACCTAGATGGAGTCCTAGTTATCTAGACTTTCAGAGGTATCGTGTGCACTCACAAGGTGAGGGCACTATCTTCGAGTTGACCGAGCATGATATTCGAATAAATCAACAGTCAACCAACAACAGATAGAGTAATAATCAAGCAATTTAAGAAAAATGTGGATTGAAATTTTTTAGAAACCCTATAGTTAAATGTGAATAGTGGACAAGTAGGAGTAGTGTGTTGAATATTGTGAACAAGTCGATGAAGCAGGGATTATTATTTATAAATAAACAATAATGAATATTTGTGCATATGATTTACTCTCTTACTTAAATTTTTTGTGGGTTTTTATTTTCTAATAATTAATTATTATTTTAATTAATTTTAAAGTTATTATTTTTATTTTTGTATTATTTTTAATTTCTTTTTCTTTTTAATATATAATAAGTATATGTATATATCAATATATATGTAATAAGTATAATATAGGGTATTTGTATATAATATATAATGAAAATAGGAAAATCAGAAAATATAAATAAAAATGGTTGTTTTTATTTTTTAAAGGATTTAAAATATATTTGGGTTTTTATGATATTTATTAATAATAAGCTATGCATAACTATATATTGGTATATAATACAATATAAGGTATTTCAATATTAGATATAGCTATATATAACCTGGACATACAAAATAAAATATTTTTGTTTCATATTTTTCTTCTAGATTTTTGTTTTTAGGTATTTTTGTTAATTTTTAGGTATTTTTAACGTCCAAAATATACCATATCATTGATTTAATAAATAAGCTTAATAGGTTTGATATTTTAAAAATACTAAAAAGGTTCAAAATTCCATAAAACTAAATTTAATATATAGAAAATAGTATATATAAACATTTAGGGTAGAAAACTATGTTTTTGTAATTTTTGTTGGTTCTTTTAAATTTTTTAGGGTTAGCAAGGGTTTTCAATTTTTTGTTCTTCTTTTGATTTTTTTGTGATGTTTGGTTTATAGTAATAAAATACAATAATAAACAGTAGGTGTTTTTTTGGAAATTTTAACAAAGGTTTTCTATTACTTGTTTTTTCAAAGATGAACAAGAAATAAAATGTGCTCTTTTGATTTATAATAAATAACAAATTTATGCAAAATGCTTAAAATTATGTGGTATGAACTCGAAATTTATCAAGCATCTCTGTGTATTTATTCATGATTTTAAGAGAACATCAACTAAATGTGATAATAAAAATAAATCAAGAAGGTAGGGATATTTCTGCAATATAAATTAAAGGCATGTGGTACATGCAAAAACACCAAATTTTTTGTACTGCAACTAGATTTATTAGTACTAAAGTGAAATATACAAAGTTATAGGGGTACAAGCACAAATTTCCCAACTCATGTTGGGGGCTATGTGAGTCAAGCTTGTAAAGGATCAACTTGCAATTGACAAAATGTTTGGAGGCTTTGCTATAACTTTTCCAATTAACTTTACAGGTACTAAGTATTACAGAACTATTTATAATAATAAAAAAATATAGAGGGGATTTTATGCAAATTACGCCACTTATGTGCCCCGAATCTGGTCGTTACTAGAACGCCACTAGAGGATCCTACGTGTGTCCCGACCCCGATTCCTGGGCCGTCGGATCCTCCCATATCCGAATCTGGTTACTCAACAATAATTTATTCAGCAATCACAACTAACATTCAGAAACAGACTACAAATAAAATACTCAGAAGGAAGTATTTCAACACTTTGCCATTCACAAAATAAGGTTCAAATGATACACTGTCCCACTATAACCATTTACATGTACATCGGCTTGCAAGGAAAAAATATACAAAAGATTACTAACTACCGTAAAGAGTAAAGCTACTGGGGCTGGCTGGACGTCTAATATGTAAGCTGGATGAATTTTTAAAGTCCTTGCGATGACTCACCGATACCTGTTGGGTTTTCCATAAATTATAAGATAAAAATTAGCGAATGCTAAGTAACGAAGAAGAGAAAGGCAAAGAAATTGTGTAATTTTTTTCAAAACTTGATATCACAAAAATTTCATTCCTTTTCATTAATTTAAGTCCTATTCCTTTCTATTCCACATAAGGGATTAGTCCAGGGGATCCCCATCATTCTTGGACTCCGAAGCTGTGGACACTTCGGGATTGGAGATTGGGTTGATCTTGGTAAGCTTATGCCACCGCACGTCGCCTCAACCAATCCTCCAATACTACCCTGACAATTTCCTTTTCTTTTATTAAACAGGGACTCAACCCTCAGCCTGGAAAAAACAAATGAGCACACCGTCCTTGAGGACTCGGTTGCTTAAAACCTCAGGCTAACATTTAATCATATAACCTAGCGGCTTTAAATACATGTTATCGTGACCCAGCTGCTATTGAACCACCAGTGCCTCCACATGGCACGACCACATCTTCTGTCATTCAACCCGACGATATTGGCTCCTGGTACCACGCGTTGCAAAACATTCATTTAGTGTGCACTTAACATAACAGGGCAACCGTATACCACCTAGGTAGGGAAACGTCAATACGGGTTCCTTCCGACAAACCTACAGGTTGCATGCCCGACCTGTAGTACTACTCCTAATCATCCTTAACGTGACACACAATCCTTTTCAGGATCCAACTCAAACCACATCAATTTCCATGATGTAATTCTTTCGTTAAGTCTTCGACTTGCATAATCAACAACACTTAGTATAGACTCACATATGTATTATTCATAACCATATATACTCGTATTTGTGCCTATTTTAACTCCCAAACCCTAACTTTCAAAGCCAATGCATCAATTTGATGCTTAAATCTTATTTCAGTGGGAATCACAAAGCAATTCTTCAGTCTTTTTCAAAAATAGCCAAAATTAGGATTCTTCATAGCAAAGAACATAAAATCAAGAATTTCAATAATTTCGTATGAAAAACCAACAGCAAAAGGAAGGATTTCGCTACCTAATCGAGCTCTCTCTCGTGTCTGCAAGGCTTTATCATGTTTTGTTTTTAGAAACGCTATTTTAAGGCTCCTGAAAAGATCGAATTTCATTTTCGTATCAAAACGTTAATAACGTGTCAAGAACGTGAAGAACGAACAAAGAACGCGAAGAACGCGAAGAACACGAAGAACGCGAAGAACGCAAAGAACATAATTTCTCTTAAAATTTCGGCAGAGTTTCCCCTTGGATCGGGACATATTTCTCGGAAACTTTCGGTAGAGGTTCCCCTTATATCGGGACATACTTCTCGGAAAATTTCGGCACAGTTTCCCCTTATATCGGGACATATTTCAAAATAAAAACGAAAAGAGTTTCCTCTATAAAATCAATCGAGAGGAAATAACAACAAAACTTAAAGAATATACTCAAACAATAAGAGATGAAGAAGCGGTAGACACCACGCATCTTAGGTGAGTGAACGTGTGACGAATCACAGGGTCACTGACATGCATAGCCTCCCGCACCTAAGTAGGGTATTACACAGATTTCTCCATCAAAATAATTATAAAAGTATAACAGAAAGAATAGAAACATAAACGATGGAGAATCGGTAGACACCACGCGTCTTAGATGAGTGAACGTGTGACGAATCACAGGGTCACTGACGTGCATAGCCGCTCGCACCTAAGTAGGGTGTTATACAGATTTCTCCTCGAACCACAACAGGAAAACGAATCGGAAAGAAAGATGAATCAAGAACAAAACTTGGAAGAACAAGAGGATGAATTCAAAGCCTAGCTTATGAAGCAAACTAAGAGAGGATTGTACCTTTCTCCTCCTCGTTCTCCTGGCAGCGCTTCGTTAGCGCTCCTCCCTCGCCTCCCACTCCTCCTCCTGACATCTCGACCCTAGCCCTTGGGGTGGTGGTGGTAGTGGAATTCGTAGAGAATGAATGGGTGGGGGGTCTATTTATAGGCCCTGGAATGGTTAGAAAACCATGGTTTAGGCCTTAACCATGGTTTAGCAGCCCATAGTTTTGGCCAAAACCTATCCCAAACTTGGGGCTTAAGTTAGAACATTCCAGAGGATTCTAGATTGGCTAATGACGCTTAATTAACACTAATCATGATTAACTTTCACTAATCGCGATTTAACTTTCGCGGCTTATGCTTATCTTTTGCTAACTATTGATTAGTGTTTACTAATGATCATTAGCGGTTTTCAATCCGTCATTAGTTTCTTTAATCATGTTTAATTAGTCTTAATGACAATCATTATGGGTTATGACATCTTATCCATCCTTACTTCTCTTTCTTCTGAAAATCATAACAATTCGAAACGAAGTCCGATTCACACAAAACAAAGTTCGTTGGTTTTCTCTTGACGAGCCGGATCTTATTATATAGGATCCGAAATATACCAAGATCAAGGCTTTACAATTATAACAACCTTAAAGGAAGTCTCGTCCTCGAGAATAAAAATGCAGGCATAACAACCTTAAAGAGGATTGAGACCATAACAACCTTGAAGGGAATGAACGTCCTTTCATTTATAATGAATATATACATAATACATAGTGTTATCATTCAAACAAGTGCGGATATTTCACTCTCATTTCTGCCTCTGGTTCCCATGTGGCTTCTTCAAACTCTTAGTTCCGCCATAATATTTTAACAAGAGGCACCTCTATGTTTCTCAACTTCTTGATATCCCGTTCAAGTATTTGCACAGGTATCTCTTGGTATGTCAAGTTTGGCTCAACAAGTAAAACATCATAACTTATCTTATGCTCTGGATCCCTAATGTACTTTCTTAGATTTGATACATGAAATACATCATGTATTGCAGAAAGATGTGGAGGAAGCGCAAGTCTATAGGCAACTTTTCCAATCCGTTGAATAATTTCAAAGGGACCCACGAACCTGGGTGCTAACTTCCCAAGCAAGCCAAACCTCTGAACACCCTTCATAGGTGTTACTTTAAGAAATACAAAGTCACCTACCTCAAATTCAAGGTCTCTTCGCCTGGTATCACTATAATTTTTCTGGCGAGTTTGAGCAGTCAATAGTCTTTTTCGAGCAAGTTTTACATCTTCCCGTGTCTCTTGAAGTCTATCTGAATCATAAAGGTTTTTTATTCCGACCTCTGGCCAACACAAAAGAGTAGTACACCTTCGTCCATATAGTGCTTCAAACGGTGCCATGCCAATACTTGTATGGTAACTATTATTGTAGGTGAATTCTGCAAGAGGCAAATGTTTAATCCACAATCCCTTCCATTCTAAGGCACATGCTCGTAGCATATCCTCTAATGTCCGAATCGTACATTCTGACTGACCATCTGTCTGTGGATGATATGTTGTACTCTAGCATAGTTGTGTACCTAAGGCTTTCATGAAGTTCTCCCAATAGTGTGAGGTTAATCGTGAATCTCGATCAGAAACTACTTCCTTCAGGATACCATGTAGGCGAATCACATGTGTAATATATAACTCAACAAGCTGGTCTGGAGTGAAAGATAAGCTTATCGGAATAAAGTGTGCTACCTTTTTCAGATGATCTATTATAACCTAGATACTATCTTTACTACCAATCGTCTGAGGTAAGCCAATAACGAAATCCATGGAAATGCTTTCCCATTTCCATTCAGGTACAGGGAGGGGTTGCAATAATCCCGGTGGCTTTTGGTGTGAAACCTTTACCTGCTGGCAAGTGAAACATGAATTCACAAACTCAGCAACATCTTTCTTCATTCTTGGCCACCAGAAGTATGAATGAAGATCCTTATACATCTTCGTAATTCCTGGATGAATAGATAATCTAGAAGAATGAGATTCACGTAAAATGTCTTTTCTTAGTTCAGGTATGTCTGGTACACAAGCTCTGTGATGGTTATATAGTAACCCATCTTGTATCTGGAATCCCTCTATCTCATACTTCTCAAGTTGTTGTTTCAAGTCTTTAAGGACTGGACCATCCTCTTGTCCTTCCTTTATTTTATCCCAGATCTCTGGTTTGTATCGATGAGGAATAGTTATAGTATCAGCACTATTATCAAATGGTTTCCATTCACTTAACGTTGATAGTAAACCCCAGAAGTGGATAGCACTCACTAACCCAGGTGAATAAGTTCTTCTTCTAAGGGCATCTGCTACAACGTTCCCCTTATCAGGGTGGTAGGAGATAGTGCAATCATAGTCTTTCAATAACTCCAGCCACCGTCTCTGTCTCATATTGAGTTCCTTCTTATCAAATAGATATTTCAAGCTTTTATGATCAGTGAAGATTTCAAAAGTAATACCATAGATGTAATGTCTCCATATTTTAAAGTAAAACTACAACAGCTAATTCAAGGTCATGTGTTGGGTAGTTCTTTTCATGTGTCCTGAGCTGTAGTGATGCATACACAACTACCTTACCATGTTGCATAAGAACCGCCCCAAGTCCTTCTTTAGATGCGTCACTGTACACTGTAAACCCTTCACTCCAGGAGGGTAGAGTAAGGATTGGCGCAGATGTTAGGCATTCTTTCAGTGTCTGAAAACTAGCTTCACATGTATCAGACCATAAGAATGGGACCTCCTTCTGAGTTAGTCTAGTCATTGGTAATGCTATTCGTGAAAAGTCCTTCACGAATCTTCTATAATATCCAGCTAATCCCAGAAAAGATCGTATTTCTGTGACAGTCTTCGGGTGTTCCCAACTCATCACTGCACTAACCTTTGTAGGATCCACTGATATACCTTCCCTAGAAATAACATGGCCTAAGAAAGATACTTCAGATAACCAGAAGTCACATCTGCTATATTTAACATACAGTTTGTTCTTCCTTAGAGTTTCAAATGCCTGCCTGAGGTGGTGTTCATGCAGATACTTATCCTTGGAGTAAATAAGCACATCATCAATAAAGACTACTACAAAGTGATCTAAGAACTCCTTGAATACTCTATTCATGAGATCCATGAAGGCTGCTGGGGCATTTGTTAGTCCAAAAGGTATAACTAAGAATTCATAATGCCCGTATCTAGTTCGAAATGCTATCTTGGGAATATCTTTGTCTTTAATTTTCAACTGATGGTATCCAGATCTTAAATCAATCTTGGAATACACATTTGAACCCTTTAACTGATCAAAGAGATCATCTATTCTTGGTAGTGGATACTTATTCTTTATTATCCTCTTGTTTAATTTTCTATAGTCAATGCACAACCGCATCGACCCATCCTTTTTCGTAACAAATAAGACAGGTGCACCCCATGGTGAAGTACTAGGACGAATGAATCCTTTATCTAACAGTTCTTGCAACTGTACCTTTAACTCTCGTAACTCAGCTGGTGCCATCCTATACGGAGGGATAGAGATAGGCTGAGTATCAGGTATAAGAGAGATTTCAAATTCAATCTCTCTCTCAGGTGGTAATCCAGGTAGTTCCTCTGGAAATACATCAGGAAACTCGCACACTATAGGTATATCTTCCATCATACTTTCTGAACCTGATGTAGTGGTTACATAAGTAATATAACCTTGGCACCCTTGCTCTAACAACTGTTGTGCCTTCAATGTAGATATATATTCGATATTATTATTGGATGTCTTACCAATGAACTGGAACTCTATTGAGTTAGGAAGGTGAAATGTTATTGTCTTCTGAAAACAGTCAAGACATGCATGATGCCTTTCTAGCCAATCCATCCCTAGGATAAGATCAAAGTCTTCCATTTCTATCAGTAGTAGTGAAACAGGTAACTGATGTCCCTCTATCACTACTATGCAATTATCCAGGATTTCTTGGATTATAAATACTTGTCCTCCTGGTCATTGATCAGATAGGACTGTTGTACCTTTACTGGTATCTTACCCAAAGTGGGTACTAACCATCGAGCAATAAATGAATGTGAAGCACCAGAATCAAATAAAGCATGTACTGAAAAACCATGAATAGTAACGGTACCTTGTACGACTGTGCCTAAATTGTAGGCTTGTTCTTCAGTAATTGCATTAAGCTGGCCATTAGGAATAGGCAAGCTAGAACCCGCAACACTTTGTGGTAGTTGTTGTGTAGGAGGCACTCCTTTTGAGCTGCGACCTCTACCATGTCTTCCTCCGTGCATTGCTCCATTGCTCGAGGTGGATGTTATACTGTTAATTGGGGTTGATTTAAACCCTGAACCTATCAACTTCGGACAATCTTTCTTGATGTAGCCTTCCTGATGACAGTAAAAACACACACATACTCTTGTTTGAGCTGAAGATATAGCCACAGAGGTGCTAGCTCCTGCTGCTGAGTCGCAAGGATATAGTGGAGGTCTAGAGAAACCTCTTCTTCCTGATAATTACTGACCCAAGGTCTGTGGTGAGCTTATATTGGAACCGGTTGGATGATAGCGACGATCTCTACGATTATAATGTGCCTTGCTTTTGGATGGTCCACCATTAAAGTGGAAACTTCTTCTTTGGTGGTTTTCATCGCTCTCCATCTCAATACGAGAGGCGATGTCCATTGCTTCATCTACGGTTGTGGTTCTAAAACCAGCAAGCTTTTCTCGTAGACCTCCCTGAAGACCGCTAACAAATTTGGTAAGACACTCTTGTGGTGAAGCTTCTAGAGTTGGTGAGTACTGTAGAAGCTTAGTAAAGTGGATAAGATAATCTCATACGGTCTTAAAACCCTGATTCAGAGAAGCCAACTCTCTCCTCTTTAATTCTTCCCAATGAGAGGGACAGAAGTGTGCTCGGAACCTCTCTTCAAAGATATCCCATGGAACAGTATCTGCTAACTTCTTGGAAATTGCTCTCCACCAATTGTCATGCATAATCTGCTAGGGAGTAATCAGGAAAGTGCACCCAGGTATCAACGGGTGCATGGACTATCCTCAACATCCTAGTAACATCATCGAGCCATAACTCAGCCTCGGCAGGTGTCTCTACACCTTTGAATCGAGGAATTTTTCCCTTTCGGTAATTATCTAGTAATGTTTGGTGTCTAAGAAGGGCCTTCCCATTGCTCCTTCAACTGGGGTAGGAGCAGACTCAGTTGAAGGATGGTAACTAGATTCTTCCTCAGAAAGATGGACAGAACCTTCAATCCTGGCATCTGCAGGCTTAGATGCCTCGGTCTCTCAGCCTGTGCATTGAGCCTCTCCTCCAATGCTTGTTGCCTTTGTCCCATGTCTTGGAACATTGCCATCATAGCCGCTAATTGTCTAGACATGTCTTGGTCTGCCATGATCCTGGGATGAGTCAAGGTCATAGGTCAGTTCCTATATGTCTTTGCATGATGTACATAAGGGACAATGATTTGTAAATGGTACTGCAGTCAGTTATTAAGATCAAAGGATCTTAATACAACCTTAGTTTTCTGAATACCGCTCATAGTTGATAATTACTAAATAAATTACTAGAGCAACCTAGCTCTGATACCAATCTATACCGACCCCGATTCCCGAGCCGTCGGATCCTCCCATATCCGGATCTGTTTACTCAGCAATAATTTATTCAGCAATCACAACTAACATTCAAAAACAGACTGCAAATTAAATACTCAGAAGAAAGTATTTCAACACTTTACCATTCACAAAATAAGGTTCAAATGATACACTGTCACACTATAACCATTTACATGTACATCAGCTTGCAAGGAAAAAATATACAAAAGATTACTAACTACCTTAAAGAGTAAAGCTACTGAGGCTGGTTGGACGTCTAGTATGTAAGCTGGATGAATTTTTAAAGTCCTTGCGATGGCTCACCGATACCTGTTGGGTTTTCCATAAATCGTAGGATAAAAATTAACGAATGCTAAGTAACGAAGAACAGAAAGGCAAACAAATTGTGTAATTTTTTTCAAAACTTGAAATCACAAAAATTTCATTCCTTTTCATTAATTTAAGTCCTATTCCTTTCTATTCCACATCAGGGATTAGTCCAGGGGATCGCCACCATTCTTGGACTCCGAAGCTGTGGACACTCCGTGATTGGAGATTGTGTTGATCTTGGTAAGCTTATGCCGCTGCACGTCGCCTCAACCAATCCTCCAATACTACCCTAACAATATCCTTTTCTTTTATTAAACAGGGTCTCAACCCTCAGCCTGGAAAAAAATGAGCACACCGTCCTCGAGGACTCGGTTGCTTAAAACCTCAGGCTAACATTTACTCAAATAACCTAGCGGCTTTAAATACATGTTATCGTGACCCAGCCGCTATTGAACCACCCGTGCCTCCACATGGCACGACCACATCTTTTGTCGTTCAACGCGATGATATTGGCTCCCGGTACCATGCATTGCAAAACATTCATTTCGTACGCACTTAACATAACAGGGCAACCATGTACCACCTAGGTAGGGGAAACGCCAATACGGGTTCCTTCCGACAAACCTACAGGTTGCATGCCCGACCTGTAGTACTACTCCAAGTCATCCTTAACGTGACACACAATGCTTTTCAGGATCCAACTCAAACCACATCAATTTCCATGATGTAATTCTTTCGTTAAGTCTTCGACTTACGTAATAAACAACACTTAGTATAGACTCACATATGTATTATTCATAACCATATATACTCGTATTTGTGCCTATTTTAACTCCCAAACCCTGACTTTCAAAGCCAATGCACCAATTTGATGCTTAAACCTTATTTTAGTGGGAATCACAAAGCAATTCTTCAGTCTTTTTCAAAAATAGCCAAAACTAGGGTTCGTAGCAAAGAACACAAAATCAAGAATTTCAATAATTTCGTATGAAAACCCAATAACAAAAGGAAGGATTTCGTTACTTAATCGAGCTCTCTCTCGTGTCTGCAAGGCTTTATCGTGTTTTATTTTTAGAAAGGCTATTTTAAGACTCCTGAAAAGATCGAATTTCATTTTCGTATCAAAACGTTAAGAATGTGTCAAGAACACGAAGAACGGACAAAGAACGTGAAGAACGCGAAGAACACGAAGAACGCGAAGAACATAATTTCTCTTAAAATTTTGGCAGAGTTTCCTCTTATATCAGGACATATTTCTCGGAAAATTTCGTAGAGTTTCCCCTTATATCATGACATATTTCTCGAAAAATTTCGGCAGAGTTTCCCATTATATCGGAACATATTTCAAAATAAAAAGAAAAGAGTTTCCTCTATAAAATCAATCGAGAGGAAATAACAACAAAACTGAAAGAATATACTCAAACAACAAGAGATGGAGAATCTGTAGACACCACGCATCTTCGGTGAGTGAACGTGTGACGAATCACAGGGTCACTAGCATGCATAGCCGCCCGCACCTAAGTAGGGAATTACATTGATTTCTCGATCAAAATAACTATAAAAGCATAACATAAAGAATAGAAACATAAAAGATGGAGAATAAGTAGACACCACGCATCTTAGATGAGTTAACGTGTGATGAATCACAGGGTCACTGACGTGCATAGCCGCCCGCACCTAAGTAGGGTGTTACACAGATTTCTCCTCAAACCACAGCTGGAAAACAAATCGGAAAGAAAGATGAATCAAGAACAAAACATGGAAGAACAAGAGGATGAATTGAAAGCCTAGCTTACGAAGCAAACTAAGAGAGGATCGTACCTTTCTCCTCCTCGTTCTCCCGGCAGCGCTTTGCTAGCGCTCCTCCCTCGCCTCCCACTCCTCCTCCCGACCTCGCGACCCTAGCCCTTGGGGTGGTGGTGGTAGTGGAAGTCGTAGAGAATGAATGGGTGGGGGGTCTATTTATAGGCCCCGGAAAACCACTAACCATGGTTAGAAAACCATGGTTTAGGCCTTAACCATGGTTTAGAAGCCCATGGTTTTGGCCAAAACCTATCTCAAACTTGGGGCGTAAGTTAGAACATTCCATAGTATTCTAGATTCGCTAATGACACTTAATTAACACTAATCGTGATTAACTTTCACTAATCGCGATTTAACTTTCGCGGCTTATGCTTATCTTTTGTTAATTATTGATTAGTGTTTACTAATAATCATTAGCAGTTTTCAATCCGTCATTAGTTTCTTCAATCATGTTTAATTAGTCTTAATGACAGTCATTATGGGTTAATGACATCTTAGCCTTCCTTACTTCTCTTTCTTCCGAAAATCATAACAATTCGAAACTAAGTCTGATTCACACGAAACAAATTTCGTTGGTTTTCTCTTGACGAGCCAGATCTTATTATATAGGATCCGAGATATGCCATGTTCAAGGCTTTACAACGTGTAAGGAGCTACATCGGTTTGATTTAATCGCACGGTTGAGATAAGTTATGGAACGCTAATAGATCCAATGATAGTTCTGCTATCTGCAAGAATAAAAAATAACTGCACCAACCCGATCTTCAATTCTGGATCCTAGGTGACTTCGGCGATCTTTCTTCATTCCAATAGTAGCTTCACATTACAGGGGCTCCTACGCAAGTGATGGGCTACTTCGATGAAGTTGAGGTGGCTCAGATATGTATTTGGGGTTTCATCATGCTCCAAGTGACCTAGAGTTTCTCCAGATGCTCTAGGGGGTTTCAAATTGTCTCGATGAGGATTGGACATACACCAAAAGGTTCATGGGCTCTTGGGCTGCTACCTCAACCTTTGGAGCTTGGATGGTGATGTAGATTTGACGAAAGGTGACAGATTAAAGCACGAATCCCAGATTGATGATGGATTTGGGTTTGAAAATGTGGGGAAAATATAGAGCATGCGAAGGGGAACCAAATGGATTGAATAATGGGTAGGGATTGCGTGAATGGTGGTAGTGGTAAGTGGAAGAAGATGGGTTGTCGTGGAGGATAGAAAGGAGGCTGCAGGATGGGTGGAGCTCAAGGTAGATGGTGAGCATGGAGGAGGCATGGAAATTTGGAGAAGTCGGCATGTCCATGAGTCTGACACGACGGCCCAAGTTCGACAGTGCAGTTGACTTCGATCAACCAAAGAAGAGGCACGGTTGTTTCGCATGGATCAACCATGAAAAAGACAATAAAATGTAGATTGTAAATTCATTTTAAAATATAAAATGACTGAATTAATTTTTTATTATAACATAAGAAGTTGATATTTTTATGTAGTTTTTAAGGAATATTTGTGGTTATTTTTTCGAGGTAATTTATTATAATTACTTTTTACATGTATAATTATAGGTAAATATACCTATGTTTTACTTATTTTATTTTAATTTTTTATTTCACTTTTTGTTAATATATAGGTATTTTATATGTTTTAATTGTTTTAGATACATTTTCAGGTATTTTTATTAAATACTTTTGAATTTATCTAGAGGCTTAATTAATTATATGCATAAATTAGATAGGATATTTTAGGGCACTTTACCTATTTTATTGAAGTGTATGATTTATTTATTTATTATTTTAATGGTTTTATTTTATTTTTGTTATGTAAATTTTTTTCAATAATATTTACAATTTTATAAAAATATATAGAATTAAAAATATAAAGAATGAATATATTTCATATGATATACATGAATATTGCACAGTGAGTGTCCAAAACCTAACTTTTGCTTCTTAAATACGAATTGAATGAAACCACCTTAATTAAATAGCTTGATATATTTTACATATAATTAAACTTGAATTTGATCAACTTTGATAAAGTACAAAGAAGATACATGTTTGCAAAGTTTTCTTTAAGACTTTTTATTTTTTGTGATCAGGACACAATGTATTTTTTAGTGAAATCAAATTTGTATTTTTCTTTGTATTGTTATCTACAACATTCATGTAGAGGATTTTAATATTTGTGGTGTAAAATAATAAAATGGGTCTCAAAAAGCAATTATTGTGTAAATTAACTCAGGATTTTGTATGCGATTTTGTACAACTTCTCTGCTTTATCTCCCCAAACTTTATTCCTTGTTGACCAAGTCATCATGATGACAAATTAATCAAATATAGATGCATTTAGATAGATATTTAAGGTCAAATGAAATAATAAATGTGACAAAGTGAGGATTCATCACCCCCTATACTTGCGCTTGCTAGTCCCTATCAAACACTTAAGCCTATAAGTTTAGAATTGAAAAGAAAAAGAAATAACTTGTCATAATTTTAGACTTTTGAACTTGACTTAATAAATCCAAAGTTTGGAGCTTAAAGAAGGCCTTTGGATTATTTGTGTGTTCGAAATCGCGTTAAGGTTAGCAAGTGTGATACAACAACCCTTAGAATTTGTAATCCAATCATCCAGTCCAAGTCACAGTCATGTTAAAATTATCCTCTCAGTCGCATGCTCTCTCTACCTTGAGAAGATATAACCATGTATGTGAATTTTTTAGCACATCCTAGACAAACCATTGAACCACTAAGGAGACCGCTCCTCTGGTCACTTGTCCTCGTGGAGATGGATATTTCCTGTTAAGGTCGGTTGTTATCGGTTTTACAACAAATGGGTAAGAAGCTAGAATATGGGGAAAAGAAGTGGGAATGGACCAACGTAGTCTTCATTCCCTTGTGAAGCTCGGTTAGCGTAACCGAGTCTTCAAGCATGCTTTTTCTGAAGCTCAATTATTTTGTGTAATTTTTGGTATAGGTTTCTTTGGATATTTTCTTTGATTTTGCAAAATTTTAATATTTTTTGACAAATAAAAGAGTTAGTTAAATAATTATGTGTAGATATTTACACAGGAGTACATCTTGTTATTTAAGAATTAAGGTTAGATATTATACACTAGGTATGTAGAGGGATCAGGTCAGTAGTAATTTACATGTTTGTATACATAGTCTGTAAAGAATTTCATTTGCTTAAATTATGATCAAGCTTATCAAAGTAATTTGAAAATTGGAGTATATATTGAGAATAATTTTATAAATAAATTTTGCAAACATTTATAAAAATTGAAAATCAACCATTTTCACACCATTTTCAAATAGATTTTCAAATCATTTTATTCAATCAAATAAAATACTTTTTTACAAATAATGCATTTTCCAGAAAGTTTGAAAATATTTTACAAAACCTTCTCGAAATGCTTTTCCAAAAGTTTTTTCAAAGAATTTTTCCAACCATTTTGAAAACATTTTGCAAAAAAATGTAATTAGTTTATTAATCGTAATTAGAAAGAATTTTAATGTGTGCTTTAGTTTTAGTCATTAGTCATATTATTAAAAAAATAAGAAAGTACATGTTGTGGTTAAAGCATATACATCATATATACGACCCGCAATACTTATCTTGAGCTATGTCCTCATAGGTCTGAGAGAAAGAAAGACATAACACATGCTTCATTATAAAAGGATTTGTTTATTTGCTCTTTAGCTTCCATTAGAGTAATTTTAAATTTGATTCAAACAACCAAACCTTCCGACTGGATTGAAGTCTTTCGGCATATGTGCCTATCATACCACTTCTTGACTTTCTCCTTAATCGGGATGTTGTCATATGAATAATTACAAAATTCAAGGAGTCAGTTCAAATCAAGTTTTTTCCCTGTCTTATTGGAATCTAAATTACATACACTAATTGCCCAGAGAGATTTGTGACATAGTTCCACGGGCAAATGTCATGGATTGCTCATAGACTAGGTGCTCAAGAGACATTCCCAAAGGTGATTTGTACGCGGTCTGAGAGGCCCAAAGAACCGAGTCAAGAAGTTGAGACCAGTTCTTCCTATGAGGACATAAGAGCTTCTGCAGACTTTTCGTAATCTCCCTATTTGAACATTATGCTAGTCCATTGGGTTGTGGGTAGAATGCATAAGTTACTTAATGTTCAATACAATATTCTTGAGTCAAATTCTTCTCCCTTCTCTATTTTTGAAAGGGCTACCCCCATCTGGTATTGGAATTTTAGAGATCCTGAACCTTGTAATGACATGTTATGTTAGGAACCAACACACCATGCGATTATTGGCATCTCCCAATCAGATAGCATCCGGTCAATGACTTACATAGTCGACGGAAAAAAGAATATACTCAAAACCTTAATTGTTGGGAAATGGGACCATGATGTCAATCGCCAATGCATTAAAAATGCTTGAAATCTGAATGTACTTTAGGGGTATTGCGTCTCTTATTCCAATGGTGTCTCCCATCTTCTTACAGTCAATGCAACATTTCATAAAGCCATCTTCATGATTGAATAGAGTCGGATACCATAGGTTGCATTGGAGAACATGCGATGATGTTCTTTTTAAAAAGAGGCGTTCTCTTGATTCTCAATTACGACAATGCTCTAGGACATTGTGGACTTCCTCTTAATGAATGCACCTTCTCCATATGCAATCTGCCCCCTTAAGAAATAGAAAAGCATCCTTCCACTCATAGAAATTAATAAATGATAAAAATTGTCAACTTTCAACTTCAGCCAATCTTGTGGAGTTTCCTTGGAAACAAGATAGTTTACTATATCGATGAACGAAGGGAGTGAGGTGACTGACATAATGGCTTCATACGAAAAAGTTTCTATAATATGTATCAAGATTTTCTCAGAGGTGCGTGGCTCTGGTAATCAAGAAAGATGATATGCCACCGTATTTTTTTTTCTAGGCTGGTCTATCCTACAGTAGAAGGATCCATCAGATGATTCTTGGTTCGGGATCTTTCTTTCTTTGCAGGTACTTGATGGTAGAATTCTTAGTGTATACTATGACTTTTGCTCTAAGCAGATGAGATCTGGATTTTTCCATGGCAAATATCACTGCTAGCAGCTCTTTCTCATTGATAGTGTAGTTCTTTTGAGCTTCCTCTAGCATTCTTCTAGCATAGTGAATCGCAAATGGTAAACCATCTCTTTTATGTCCCAAGACCACTACAATGTCATAATATGAAGGATCTGTCGTGATATCAAATGGTAGAGATCAATCAGGTGGTTGTAGGACACGTGCCTTAGTGATCAGATCTTTCAATTGATTAACGTTCTTGATAAATCTTGCATTTACGATGAAATATGTCTCCTTTCCCTAAAGCTCAGTCAGTGGTCAGACAATTTTTCTGAGGTATATTATGAATCTTTGATAGAAACCACGATGCCCAAGGAATAACCGATATGATTTGGCTATGTAGGTTGCTTGAGTTTGGAAATAACATCTACCTTCATAAAATCTACCTCCATGCCATGTTTGATATGACTTGGCCTAACACAATCCCTCCGATCACCATGAAATGGCTCTTTTCCCAAAAGAGCACAAGGTTCACATCCTAACATCTTTTCATGACCCGATCTGAATAAGTTGGGCACTAATCGAAGCTATATCCATAGATCGAGAATTCATCCATGAAAACCTTGATAAAACTGCCAACCATATATGTAAATATGGCAAACATCCATTGCTTGAATTTAGCCGAAGCATTGTACAAACTGAACGGTACTCTGTGGAAGGCATAAGTTCTAAATGGATAGGTGAAGGTGGGTTTCTCTTGATTTTCAAGAGCAATTGTGACTTTATTATAATCATAGTATCCGTCCAAGAAGCAGAAGTATTCATTTATGGCCAGTATTTTGACTATCTATTTGATGAAGGGGAGAGACAAATGATCCTTCTTGGTCGCTAAATTCAAGTGTCTATAATCCACACAGATGTGTCAAGAAGTTCCAACTCTAGTTGAGATCTCCTCTCTTTTGTCATTCTTCATGATGGTGATCCATTCTTTCTTTTGCACATCATGCATGTGACTCACCCATTTTGAGTAAGAGATGGGATATATGAATCATACATCACACATTTTAGAGATTTCATTCATTACAACCTCCTAAAGATTCAAATTCAATCTTTACTGAAATTCTTGGGACATGTTTCTATCTTCTTCAAGATAAATTATTGAAAGCACAATGATGTATTAATCCCATGGAGATCTAAAATTTTATACCCTATCGCCTTGTAGTTTCATTCTAGAACCTCGAGCAGACCAGATTCTTGTTCCTCAGTCAACTGGGAATTGATGATTACATGTAACTTATTCTGTGTACCCGTAAGGAAGGTGTATTTCATATTTGCTGGAAGTGGTTTAATCTATGTTGGGGTATGAATCAATTCTATATCGACTTCATCTACTGTGTGGGGCGATGGTATTAGAATATTCAACTCTACATTCTCGATCATTGGTATTTCAGTCTCTGCATTTAATGTAACATAATAAATTTTCAATGATAGAATCTTGGTTCACAAAAAAATTCAATAATCTCCTCCTAATGCCAAGGTCAGATGACCAACAACAAAATCTTCAGGCAAATCTGCAAAGATCTCATCTTAAAATATAGGGGGCAATTCGACTATGCTATCCACTCTTTGCTCCCTGGAGCGGAATTTATGGGTCTCAAGATCATCCATGAAAAGGTCGGTATCTCGGATCTCAGCCAGAGGTCACAGTATTTTGTTCTCTATTACGTAGACTCTCTCTCGACTCATGCATAATTTGATGGATTTGGTACCTGGATCATCTAAATGGGCACCTTGTCGCTGCAAGAACGAAAGGAGAATTGCTTGGTGTCGTAATCCTCCATTGATTCAGCTATTTGAAGGAACAACCATCCCAAGATCGTTGGGGTATGAAGTAAAGGAGATGAGGTGTCCATTTAAAGCACAATGAAGTCCCCATGGAACTACATCCCTTGAGTCTTTACAATAGCATCCTTCGGAATGCCTTGTGGTCACTTGATAGATGTATATGCAAAGTACATAATCATTCTTGTGTACTTGAGTAGTCTCAACCCAAATTCTTTGAGAAGTGAAGTAGACATTAGGTTGATTGATTATCCACTAACAATAAGTATTTGATCAAACTCTTGGTCGAACATATGGCATCTGAAAAGAGGATCTCCCATTTCTTTATACTAGGCAGGTTACTGATTGCATTCACAATAGCCACTGTTAGAATATGCTTCACAATTCTTTATCTAGCTTGGTGTGACTCTCTCTTTGAAGTACACACCTTCTTCAGTCCTTTCTTAATGTTAGACATGTACTTAATGGCCTTATGTAGAAGGCGTATATAGAATAAGATTCTGAATGATCTCGACCACATCAGGGTCAGACAAGGCAATTTTAATTTTTCTATGTATTTTTTAATTACTTTAAGAAATGGAATATTCTATATTCAAAGGTAGTAACATTGTTCTTATTTACATCAAAATCAATGTACATATCTGACTATACAAATGTATGATTAAAAGAGATAGGGTCATCCAAAAGAGGTGGGCATCCCAAAAATGCAGGCGGGGCTCCATCGACTGACACTAGATCTGCTACAGGTGCAGTCGTCTCCACCGGTGGCACGATGTCATTTTGACTACTGGTGTCTTTTGGTGTTTTTGAATTTTCGGATTTTTTGGCTTCTTATTTCTGGTGATTCTCCTCCATACTCTTCTTCCTTTCCCGACTCGGTTGTAGGATCAACTAATGTAAATGAGTGTGATTTGCCATGTGAAGTGCTATTCTTGCATGGTGGTAATCGGTTGCGAGGTCATGTCACTCCTAATAGTGACATTATTAGATAAAAACAAATCACGCACATATGATCCTGTTAGCTTATATGGAACATTACAGACTACCTACTCTCACTTTCTAAAGTTATCTGGGTTTGCCTTTATCTGTGTCGGAATGGAAATTTTGGCAGCGGTAAGGTCATCATGCATCTGGCTAATTTCTACACGTCTCTTCACCAGCTGAGCCAAGCAGTTTAGGTTAAGGATCATGGGGGCAACCTCGGATGGTTCAACATGCTATTTATGCTAAGATTGGGAATGGTGTGGATGATGATCATAGGAGTATTGATAATTGTACTAGGGAGAAGGCTGATATTGGTAGTGTTGTGGAAGATGCTACTGATAAGAAACAAAGGAGGACTACTAGTATGACTAGTGTCGATGGTACTGTGGTTCTTGTTAAGATTTTTATCTCTAAATGCCATGGTATTGTGGAGACTGTTGTTGCTATTGCAGAGATTGTTGGTTTTGAACAATTGTCCCTCCTTGATGTTTGAGGGAATGGATGGTTGATTGAAGACTGACCATGCTTATGCCCACTAGGACCGACCAATTGTGTGTCATTATACCATATACCATTCAGCTCCTGAATGTGAGGCGGATGTGGAGAACATAGATCGGGAAGGATATAAAGCTCAGACTAGTAGCCAACAAACTACTGCAGATGTAGAGTCAATGTGGGCTTGGGGCCTTGCACGTAGTATGTGTGATGGACTGCCAGTTACACTGGACTTTGCTGAGTGGTTTAAGGTGTTGATGGCTCCTTCATCTCGACAAGAGTCATGGCTGCTGTAGAAATCGAATGGCAAGATATAATTGTACTCACTTGTAGCTCCGGCTGCTTGGCGATCTAGTCTAGTTTGTATAGATTTGTGTCCTCTAATATATCAAAGGAAGTTTTTCATGGTCATGTTATCATTTCTTGATGATGTATACTTTTTATAGGTGGCTCCCCATATTACTCAGGTTGGAGCTCTCATCCCTATCCGGTTCATGAGATGTTGTCATAAGAACTAACTTTTGTAGATTGTGTGGTTGATGTTGATATGCACGAGAGGATGAAAAGTCAGACTCTCCTTCAGCCATTTCCTCGAATATCCTCCACATGACATCTTCGTCCTTGTTGAAATGCGACCCTCCGTTAGCAACATCTATGAGCTTCTAGCTCTCAAGAGTACGTCCTCCAAAAAAAGTGTTGGAGCAAGCTGGTCAGAGGATTATTAAGGTGCAGACACTTCTTATGTAAATCTGTAAAATGCTCCCATGCTTCAAGAATGGACTCGTATGTGGCTACGGAGAAATTAGCGATCTTAGCTCGCATCTAATTGAGCCTACCGAGAGGGTAAAATTTTTAGAAGAATATAGACTTGAGCTCCTCCTCGGTAGTGATGACTTTTCCTAGATGATTGATCGAATGGAGTTCCATGTCCTGAAGTCTTGATGAAACACCATCTTGACAACACCTATAGTATATTTGGGTAGTGTGTTGTTTTCCAGATGCGAGCAAATTATTATAGATTGATATAGCGTTCCTCATTCACATTCCTGGAAGGTGGGAAGAAGCGCCGGGATCTGCTGCTTAAGCTCTAAATGTGCATGGACCTATGGAAACTGGATCCACTCGATCATCTAGCCAGTGCTAGGGTTGTAAGTATCCTTAAGAGTCGGCTTGCACCACTTTCCTCTTGGCTCATCTATCATGTCTCCATGGCCTCCATATGCTCTTTCTTCCTCTTCTCCTCCTCCTGGGATGTCTCTCCTTCTCCTAATATCATTTAGCATCTCTTGGAAGGCGACATGGACCATTGCAAGGCCAGTGAGCTGCTGCTGAATTGCTTGAATGGAAGCAAGGAATTGAGCATTCACTGCATTCTCTTTTAGTTGTTGTCCTAGTTCTGGATGTGGTGTGTGCTGCAGTCCCTTCCCTTTTCCTGTTGGAGTCATTTTTTAATCAAAATCTCACAAAATCTTGGACTCCAGACGGAGATCTTTATCTGCACATGGAATGATGAACCTATTATCAGAATAGAAGCACCAGTATGTAGTGAATCATTTTATGTTAAGTTCAATAAAGAAATTCAATAAGGATGGATGTTTGTGGAGTGAAGTTAATTTCCATCCTAAATGGGCAGAGTTCGAAACAAGAATAATCTCATATTATCGAAGAGGATAGGAAGTCTGGAGAGTGGTTTGTAAGGTTCGAACCATGGTCTTGGGAATCACCCTGAATTATTTGAGAAGGTAGTTGTGTGGAATAGATGTAAGTGTTGATGGGGTCCTAACTAATCCATCAATGAGTCACCATCTCGAGGGTCACAAAGAAGATCGATAACGGATGAATAATAAGGTGATTAATGAGAAATAAAAGGAGCGTAAAATAGCGGAAGGCTCCAAGTTAGTGTGGTTCAAATGAGAATAAAATATGGATTTTCTGAGTTGTATGCTTATGAGTCCGAGTTGTATGTTGATGGATTTTCTGAGTTGTTTTCTAAAACTTATTATGAAGAGTATACTGATATTTTTGAGATATCTAATGAGACTTCCAATTATAAGCAGAGAGAATTTATTATAGAACTCTATGAGATATTATATGCTAAGCCTATATTGGCCATGATTGACACTTCACAAATTACAGATCATATACCTTCTACTAGTCTAGTTGCAGAGGTTGTTATAGAGCAAATTCAGACCCCACTTGAGGTCAAAGTTTTACCATTAAAACCGATGCATGCCTTCATTGCAGGTCCCCCCCCCAAATGTTTCCGATCATTATTAGTTTACAGTTGATTAATGACCAGTAATCTCCCTTGCTAGAGGTTCTTGAGAGAAATCGTAAGGCCATAGGCGGGAATATTTCGGATTTCTGTGGGATCAATCCAGCATTATGCTCGCAACATATCTACTTAGAGGATGACATCAAGCCAACACACAGCACCATCAGAATCCTAATCATCGGGATATTATCATAGAAGAGATCAAGAAGTGGTGTGATGCTAACTTTGTTTATCCGATTTTGAATTCCAATTGGGTCAACGAATGACCATAGTGAGGAAATTCTGACCCGAATAGCCACTTTATGGTGTGTCAGCATAGATTACTGGCTTCTGAATTCAACAACCAAGAAAGATCACTTTCCACCGCCCTTTATTTATCAAGTTGTTGAGAGATTAGTAGGGAGGGAGTTCTTTTGCTTCTTGGTTGAATACTCAGGTTATAGCCATGTTGCAATTGCTTTTCAAGAAAAGGAGAAGACTACATTTACTTATCTGTTTGTCACCTACACCTTTAGACACATGCCCTTTGGATCGTGTAATTCTTCCGCTATATTCCGTACGTGTATGTTGGTCATTTTTGCTGACATGGTAGGTAGTTTTCTAGAGGTATTCATGGATGATTTCTCGATCTATAAGTATAGTTTTGACACTTATCTTACTTTTTTAGATCGAGTACTTCAACATTGTTGTGAGGTAAACTTAGTGCTCTCTCTCATGGGAGAAGTGTCACTTCATGGTAAAAAAATGGAATTATACTGGGCCGCATCATCTCCAAACATTATTAAATTAAAATTTTTGGGTATTTTGTATGTATAGTCCCTATGCTACTATGTAGTGTTCTGGATTACACATATTATACAGTTACTACAAATAGTTACCTGTATTGAAAATATAATTTGGTATTTGTATTTCGTTTATTAAAAATAGTATTCATCATATAAAATTTATAGGAAAAATATATTAATCGCTTAAAATCTTATATTATCAAATATATTTCTTGCTAGGTAGTTAAAAGTATTTTCCTATTTATAAAGATACTAGAACAATACGTTTTCTATTATTTAGAATTTAAAAATACCTACAAACTACAAAATGTTATGAAAAATACAAAAACCCCATCTATCTATTTTTGTGTCCTTTATTTTCGAATTAAATATTTTTGCAAAATATTAAGAAAAACTCGTAAAAATCACAAAGCATAACTTTTTTTGAAAATTTTAAAAATTCATAGAAAACAAAAATATGTCTTATTTATCTAATATTTAGGAAAATTAAAATTGGCTCAATATGATTTGATAGATATTTATTTAACCTATTTGAAGTCCTTATATTTTTGTTTTCTTTATTTTATGTATTTCCGTATTTAAAAATCCATAAAAATCTAAACAAATATCTAACAATAAACAAAAAATAAGAAAAAATATAAAAACTCAAAAAAATTCTGTTTCTTAAATGTTGAGTTTATTTGTTATATTTTAAAAATCCAAAACATTCTTTTATGTTTCTTACCATTATATTTTGTATTATCATATATTTTCTTTTTATAATTAACATAAAATTTTTTCAAAATAATAAATATAAATTATATGAATATAAATTAAAAATCCATAAAAACATTTAAAATTAAAAATACAAGAAAAAATCCTAAGTAGTCTATTCATTTTTGTTTCTCTGCCTCATTCGCTCCTTTGTGGTTCGACCCCTGTTGCTTTTTACTATACACATTCTTGTAGGGTATAATAAAATTTAGCACACCTATATTTATTGCTTAATCGTTATTGTGAGTTAGTTATTGAGATTGCATTTTGGATTGGGTATCGAGAACCGAGAGAGGCATTATTACATCGATTATTGGATCCGACTTGTCGGACACCACATGCCTTCCATGAATAGTTGTTAGCAACTTGTCTTCTATGCTTCTCACTCATCAACAAGAAGAGGATACCATTATCCCTGACACATTTAAAAAGAAGTGACTAACATTTATTGATAGAAAAAATTCAAGAAAAGGCTCTTGGGATGGATGCCAAAAATGCTATCCTTCCTCTTTTATGTTTCCCTCCTCAACGCCTCTCTTACTTCTCATATAAACCACATCCTTTAATTCATGAAATTCTCTAAATGGACTATTTATGGAATAAAAAAATTATGATTCATTTTCTATGGAATGGAAGCGACAAGGACAAAAAAGTACTAAGGTAGTTGGGAGACCATTTGTAGACTGAAATCAAATGATGGTTAGGGTATACAAAATCTTGAATTTTTTAACTGTGCCATGCTAATAAGTCTTGGATTAAGATCCTGGTTAACCACATTTCCATGTTTGCCAAAATAATCCATATACCACAACACTAGACCTATATTTTTGCTTGAGCCTTCAAATCACAGGGACTTACCATGCTTGTGTTCCATCAAAATCGGATCCGTGGCTGTTTGAAATCTCACATCAATATTTGTTGTGTCTAGGGATAACATGCAACTTTAGATTGAAAGCTTCAATGGATTTCCTCCTCCGTGTTTTTGTCCTCTATCTGTGGACTTTTACTCACAACAAGAGTTGTACCTTATATGAAGATCTATCAAGTTTAGGATCCAAACATAATTGGCGCAAAGTCTTGGCAAGACGAACAAATTCACCTATTGACCCTCAGCAGAGTGAACTCTTCCTAGCCAATCTCATCCCCTCCTCAAATGTCATAGATTCCATGATCATCAAAGTAATAACCTTACCTCTTAGACTTACTAACAAGACAACAAATTCTGGTGTAAACATTTCTATATATCCTCCTCACTCATAGAGCTTCAGGGCCTAGATTAGACACCAATTTCTGGTGTAAACCTTTCCATCCGTGCGTCTCCCTCTTCATCAGATCTCTAAACCATAACAAGTTTCATACTCAATAAGCATGTTTTTGAAACTGACCAGATATTGAACCAAAAACCTTACCAAAATGGTCGGATCAGATTAAACCATGTAATCAAATCGGTTCAATCGAATGAAGTCATCATTATTTAAAACTATATTAAATCGAACGGATGTGAAAATAATGGTTGAATTGGCTAATCAAATTTAATTGAAATAATATATATAATATACTTAATCATACATTATACAGAAATTAAATACATTAAAAATGTATATGTATTTTACAGTTTACATAAAATACTTTTTCATATGCACAATCTAGTGTCATACATATCATATATTATTTGGACTAGAGGCTATAGAATAATAATAGGTTTGTTATATTTTTAAAATCCATTACTTTTAAAAGATTTTGTTATAGTTGGTTAGGAGTTTGACAAAGATAGCCAAAGGTCATCAATTAAACTCCTTCGCTACTAGTATATCTTTAAATAGCTTAAAAATAAATACAGTTCGAATTCAGTTTAATATGGGTAAACCATATTAAAAATAATAGTTTGAACCAACATGTCGATGAAAATTTGAAGTTTTGAGTCGAACCGGTTAATCAGACTAGTCCATGCCCAGTTTACCAGTCGAACCGATTGATCCATTCCGGTCTGGTTTTGAACAAACACTGCTGAAAAGAAACTTTTAATCGACACTATCTCAATTGTCAAGGCATGCCCCCTTTGTTTGAGTGACGAGGAAACAATCCCCTATCTATTTCTCTATTGCCCTTTTTACTGTCAAAAACTTTAACATACTGAATATATGACCTGTAAGGATTAAAATAGAGATATTTTTTGACCAATATAAATAAATCCCATACTCACTAACCCATTACAAGATATATGTCATTCAAACATCAATACGGTGCATGACCTAGAAGGAACGATATTCGAGGATGTTCTAGGGTATTTCTCACCCCTCTTGCAAATTACGAAAGATGCATATTTTATCGTCAATCAATTAGCTCTAGTTGTAGCTTATTGCATTATTGGCTCCCAAAATCAACCTTGATAACTATTTTTTGGTTAGTAGCTTAAAATCATTGTTATTAACCACTGCAGCAAAGAATTCTCCAACTCCCAAAGTTCGCACCCTCGTACCCAACGACAACTTGATTCCAAGAAATGATGGCTCTCTATATCGGCTCCATCTCAATGATCGCATCTGTTTTTGCTTTTTCTTTTGAAGCTAAGAACTATGTTTCTACTTAACGAACATTCTGACTTTTTCTGGTCCTTTTGGGTATTAATCAGTCGTACTAATACGGAGACTCTTCGGTGGATAGGCTTTGTTATATGATTTTTGTTTGCATGTTGACTACTGGTAGTTCCGGGGAAAGCGTTGAGTGCCTCCTTAAATCTTTATTTTGGTGAATGAATTTTGATCGTTTAGAAAAAAAACAAAGTTTGTTACAATGTAAAGATTAATCCTTACATTCAAAATCAATGTAATTTAGTATGGGAGGAAAAACACGATTTGTAATGACAACAAGTGGAAATTAAAACAAATAAATTTCGTTCTAGTCTTGCCGTAGGGGAAATCCTTGTATATTAATGGATTTATTTCAATGCAGATAAAAAGTAGAAGTCTCGATCACTACGAAAAAGGTTAAAACATACCGAAGTGTAATATGATATGCTCTTCATATGCTAATCAATCATATTTGTGCATGTTCCATCAATCAGCAACTTATCTCCAATTGTGTTTTCTATGCTTGGCATAAGTACATTAGCTTCATAGAGGCGTAATTGAACATCTCCACCGCCACAGTTAAGTTGTGCTCCAAAATATATTAAAGACGTAATATTCCACAACCTCAAAATAGAGTATTAGTTATTCATCCTCAAATCCATTTGAAAGTTATCCTTGAGAGCACGTATGTGTCCTTTGTTTTAAGAAGGGACATATCAAATCTGAGGAAAAAATGTTGTGGTGAAAGTAAATAGAATAATTAAAGGTTGAAGTACTTGAGTTGGATTGTCCGTCAGTTATTCCATTTCTATCCACTTTGAGGTTCTTGATATTTGACAATTGGATTCAAGCTAATAAAAACTTAAATCGAACACATCAAACTAAAAATTAGGGAATAAATCAACAGATAATTGTTGTCATATCTTCTTCCAAAAAATATTGTTATATAAACTTTTAGTAAAGAATATAATATTCATCGTCAATTGCAAAAATATGAATTAATTTTATAACGAATATTATTTATTTTTATATATGTAACACTGTAACATATGACAAAGAATACTCAAATTATTTATTGACATAGATCTAAATTTATATATCAGTTTTATCTTTCTGAATCAGTCACATTTGTAGTATTTCCCATCTACCCGGAATAGATATCTGAGAAGCTATTATGCTACAATAATAAACATACATAATACACACATATACAAGTAGTTGATAGTCTCCAAAACCACAATTTTAATTCATAATCCCATTTAGTTTGTTATCTAGCTATCTAGGTATGTACCATTTATAGTGAAAATAAATAGAATATAACATAAAGAAAGTGCTCAAGTTGTTTGTCTAGCTTTGACTAGCTTGCATCCTCGACAACACTGATAGATATTATTTTCACATATGGAGTATTGTGGCATAGATGCTAAAGAGATGTCATCTAACCTTATGCCATTTATATAACAATCTTGCAAAGATGATCCTCCAAAAGTAGACAGATCCCTAGCCTAGATGCAAAAAGGGAAGATATTCTTTCATTCGACAACAATCATGAGAATCACAAAATCAAGCAATACAATGTATAAAGCCAAATGGAGGGATTAGAATTCAAGATATGTCAAAGATCTAAATCTTGAATAAAATCCTCTTTACCTAGAAAAAAATTGTTAGACGTTGTTGTCTCCCGCCCATTCCTCGTGTTGCTGCCAAATATCAACATTGAGCAAGTTCAAGTAATATTTCAACTTGGTTCATATGGACAATATCAAATGTTCCTTTCTGAGTGCAAAAATTCTGCTTGACTCCATGTTAATACTCGATGTCTCTTAGTTTGCTAAAAATAGTTATAATATGAGCAAACCTCTTGACTTAAGCATACCGTGGTGAGCATGAAACTCCGAACTACACTAATATCTGAAATATGTAAGATGTGCTCCTTCTCTACATTGTCTATGATGGAAAAGCCACTGCGAGAAAAACATTTATAGCACCAGAAGTACCTAGGAGATTTATTGTAGACATCATGACTTTAGTCAGAGTTTTTATAACAATAGTTTTGCTTCAAAATGAATTTCAGACGAATTCCATCCAAAAAAATAATTTTTTATACCTAGGACATTTTGGTTAAACTATGAACCTCGTAGCTTCTTTAGATCCAAAGCTAATCAATTTTAAATTTATAATAAGATTATGCAGTCATGAAGTATGGGACACGTCTCAAAAGGCAACTTGACTACAAAACACCTTATACATTCCTCTTCACCTTTTTATTTTTTAATTTCTCTTAATGTACAAATTTTTTTTATCTTAATTATAAAAATACATTGTTCAATAATAAAATATAAAAAAACATGAGTGTTCTAATATTTTTCTAGCAAAGATTATTTTTTTATATATGTGACTTTTATGATATGTGAAGTATTTTATGAAACTAATCAATGCATACAATTAAACTCAATTATCACATAATATTGTTGAATATTGAGAGTCTAATGAGAATATGAGTATACTTTATAATATTTTTTATATATTTATAAATTTGTTCAAACTACATAATATTATATTCAAAAGTTAATTATTAAATGTCTAAAGAATCTTAAAAATTTCTATAAAAATATTAATCATACATAGGTCTAGATCTAGCTATTACATTTTTTGAAAGATATATTATCCATGATAAAACAATATCTCAAACATTAGATCAAATTAATTTCGACATTGATTATGCATATTCAGTCAATAGCTCATTGTAAAATGATGAACCGTAAGCAATTAAAACTCTTATCTATATAATTTTTTAAATGATGGTGATCGATGATGGTTATGGAGCTCAAGTAGATGACATTTATGGATCTTGAGCAATGGAATTGTGTGCTAATAACTCATGAATGATTGCAGCAAGCTAATGATCTGATTACTTAGCAAGATGGGGTGCATGTTGTGATATCCCTCGTAGTAGGACACAATTGTTTCCCTAATTTTTACTCTGATACAGTAACCAAATTAAATGAATGTCAACGTCATCTTATAGTGCTCATGGATATCTTTCCAATGTGTCCAAGAGCATCGAAATCGGAGTCCGTATGCGATAGATACATGCAAAATACAAACAAGTTATGACTATATGGATCCACATATGTTCAAGGGTGAGCCCCTATATAAGGGGAAAGTTGGGCTAAGTGGTCAGACTACTTAGACACTTTTCCTAAGACATCACCACCTCATCGGAGCTCTACCTTCAGAGCGAATTTTCGACTGTCGATCAGACGACAAAGTACGCCATATCGAAAAGCTTGTAGTTGGGATTGTCTTAGACATATTTGTGTTCCACAAAATGTAATGAAACCTCTTGTTCTGAGCAAAGAAAGTTTGTTGGAGAATATTCCCATAGATGTGGATTTCACCCTCTTATTGTCGGATCTGCATGACTTTTGTATTGTGAGTTTTTATGATGTCTAGAACATGTAGGCGACATCTATATCACATTTGGACAAGTTTAATGCGGGCATGTGATTACTTGGAGAACCATTTATACAATAAAATGTTATTGCATATTCTTTATATTTATTAATAAAAGTTATTGATTTTCACTCCTTATCTAATATTACTGAATGAATGCACTTACAAGGTCCCTTCATGCAGTTAAAATTATGTACCATGGTTATCTTGGTACCACGGTTATCTTGATCATCATAAAATCTTTTATTCAATGGTTGAATCATAAAGAATGGTGCATGCATGATATCTAAAGAGTTACCGTCAAATGATTGTCGAGAAATTATCTCCAACTTGAGAAGGAGATCACAATTCTTATTCCAAGGGTTGATATCTGATCGGCCTCTTGAAGTAGGTCCTCTGTATAGAAATAATAATTTAGAGGTGTTGGGTAAGTTTAATCAAATATTTGAGTTAATGAGATCGAGATAACAAACACCTATATTGTATGCTATCATGGTATATGCATGCATCCTCTCATCAGAAACCGATGTGTTACTAGAGGTCTATGTATGTATATTAGGAAGACCATTAGATTGATGATCTAATCAAGGTCTTTACACCCATGAGCTAGTGTGCATATGAAGGAATATGAGTAGTATGATCTCTCGAAGGGATCATACGGGTTTACTACTGAATAGGAAGACGTGAGCACACTCATGAGATGTTGAAACCAACTAAATTCCATCAACGATTATCTTGTTTTGGAATCATGACCGGATTTGCAAATATGATATATGATAATGGAAATCATATGATCGACACAAACCCCAATCATCAAAAGAGAAACTTGGTGATAAAATCCTAAAGGAGACCATTCAAATGTGATCAAAATGTCGTGATTAAGATAAGCCTTCCAATGTAATAGATATACATGTATTAGGAATACTAGAGGGAGATGTGATCTTAGTTGATTGTATAAAAATGACACTTCCATTCCAAAGGAGTGATGCAACATGTTTAGATTTCAGTAACTTCACTCTTTAGATTAATTATCCAATCTAATTCAAATGTTCAAAATTTGATCCGAATATGATTCAGATGCAATGAGAAGATTAGATATTATGTCTGACATGATCATACATCTCTAAGCGGTCTATTATATTTAGATATGATATTAGATCTCAGTATCCAAGTCACTATACATAGAATATACATTCGCCATGTCCTTATCTCCAAGTATCAGTGGAGAAGGCACATTGTTCATGAAGGAGTTCTAGAATAATTCTATTATTGACAATATTCGATTATTAGAAAATTTACGATTAAATATGGATTAATTATCATTAATAATGTTGATATGATTCACATTAATTGGACATATGTATAGAGTATCTAAGATAGTTAAATTGGATTTAATTATCGTAGATGTGATTAATGTGAATAGCATTATCCACAATAATCATAAATATTGTGAATTTGATTTATAATATCATAGATACATTTATTTGTAAATATGATTTATGATTTATGATTTATAAGTTAATGTGAATTTGATTCACATTATATCATCAAATGTAAATTGAATTCACATCGTACAACTAAATGGAATATTATTTACATTTAATATTGGATGGATAAATATAATTCATAATTATCATTGGCGTGGTAGAAACTATCATAAAAAACTGGAATTATTTTTTAAAAATCAAACAATAAAGGTTGTTGCAACATGTGGAAACTATGATTGATATTGACATCTCATAAATATAGAAAGAAGAGAGAGTCTCTCCAATCCCATCTGGAGTGGACAGCCATGGAATTGATTCCATGGTGACTATCCACCCTATAATGGGAAGGGGGCTCTCCTCCTTCTATTTATCTCACATTAAATAGATTTAATTGAAATTGATTTTTTTCATTAATATCTTCAACTTATTTACTTATTTATAACTTATTAGTTATTGTTTCAATAAAATCGAAACCATTGATTTCAATTAGGAATGCATCCTAATAATCCAATTTTATATAAGAGAAGTGACAACCTTGGCTTTTCTTAAGATACACAAGTTGAAGCAACAAAATTATATCTATCGTACGAGGCCAAGCTCTCTCTTTCTCTCTCTCTTAAACCCTAGAGGTCATCCACTCTAGTATCTATTGAGAGAACTTTGCGGTCGTCATGTTGTCGTTGTGTTGTCGGATCAACTTCACGTAGACCTCAATCTTCTTCGGTGATCCATGCTCATGAGGAAGACTACGGATTTCGTAAGATGAAATCAGGAGGTTCCATGCTCGGCTCATCAACTTAGATTGCGATAAGCACATGTTTCATCAACATGCTCATAAGTGCAAACTTGGTCGGATTGGACGCGAAACATGAAGTATCTTTGTTTAGAAATTTGTGGATCACAATCATGCTCCAAGAGGTACCCCATGTCATGTGTTTCATTAAAAATATTTTTAATTTTCATTGGCCCTTACAACTTGTACAACTAGTCGACCTAGAACACAAAAAATGTGATCTCCACATTTCTGTGATGTGTGAGATGAAAACCCTCACCTTAATTGTACACCAAAAGTCATATATTATCTCGACACCATTTTGAAATTTCCCATTGAATGGATTAATTCATGGAGATAAAAAAAATTGGTTGAGATGTAGGTAATGGCATGATCAAGAAGGTGTAACTTGTTTTATGATCGGAAGAGCTTCGTGGACGTTGTCAAAAATGAATTGGGCTACTATTCGCGCAAATGATGGATCATGCCATAGAGTTTGATCGATTATGCCAGCCCAAAATGATCGATCATGCCTTTTTGGTCGACCGATCATATGGGATTGTGGACCCATATGGGGCTAAAATTTGATACGAATTGAGGCTAAAATATGTATAATCATCTAAGACATTGTAACATATGGCAAATTCTCATATTACTAGAATTACAATGATGTGTGACTGATATGGGTGTTGGACATGCGAGCCGACAACGAGCCATTATGCAATAATTGCTATTGCGCATTTCATTCCCTAACCTGAAACGAAGAATAATTAGTTTGCATAATTGATCCCTTAGTACAATTAGGATTATGTACCACGAACATCTTAATGATCATACAACTACTAATTCAATTGTTGAATCATGGAAGCTGGTGCTTGGATGAATATGTAAAGAGTTAGATTGAGGAATCATCATGTACTGTCAAATGATTATTAAGGGATGATCTCCAGCCCGAGAAGGAGATGGAAATCCTTTTTATAATGGTTGATATCTAATCGACCTATTGATGTAGGCCCTATGCATAAGAATAGAGATTCAGAGGTCTTAGATAACTTAGGTCAAAGTGTTTACTTAACAAGATCGAGATAACCGAAGAACTATGTCGTATGCTTTCATGATATAGGCACGCATCCTCGGACTGAAGATAAATGTATTACTATATGTCTAAGTATGTACATTTGGCAGACCAATAGGTTGATGACCTAATCAAGGTATATACACCCATGCACTGGTATGCATGCAAGGGCATATGAGTAATACGATCTCTCAAAGGGATCATATAGGTTCACTTGTGAATCGAAAGACACGAGATGACTCATGAGATATTGGGAAGAATTAAATTTCGTGCATGTTCATCTCTCTTTGGAAGCTTGACAGAATTTGTAGGTTTGATATACACTTTCAAAAAGTATATGATCAACACGTACGTATGATATGTGCTTTTGGAAAGCATATGATCGATACCGACTCCCAATGATCAAATGAGAAACTTAATGATAAAATCCTGAAGTAGACAATGTAAAATAGATCTAATACTTCGGTTTTATTCTTAGCCTTCCAATATGCAGGATGTACATGTATTAGGAACACCCGAGGGTGATGTGATCATTAACGATTGTATAACCATGACGCTTCCATTTCTAGGGCGTGATGAAACAAGTCTGGATTTTAGCGACTCCTTTCAGTAGAGAAGTGATATGATCTTGGTCCAAATACTAGACAATGGTTTGAATGTGATTTAGATGAAATGAGAAGATTATATTTACAATATTGATTCAATCAAGTATCTATGATATGATCAACACCTACGTATGATATGTGCTTTTGGAAAGCATATGATCGATACCAACTCCCAATGATCAAATGAGAAACTTAATGATAAAATCCTGAAGTAGACAATGTAAAATAGATCTAATACTTCGGGTTTATTCTTAGCCTTCCAGTATGCAGGATGTACATGTATTAGGAACACCCGAGGGTGATGTGATCATTAACGACTGTATAACCATGACGCTTACATTTCTAGGGAGTGATGAAACAAGTCTGGATTTTAGCGACTCCTTTCGGTAGAGAAGTGATATGATCTTGGTCCAAATACTAGACAATGGTCTGAATGTGATTTAGATGAAATGAGAAGATTAGATTTACAATATTGATTCAATGAAGTATCTATGGGATGTCAGCAAGATCTGGATTTGAGATGTGATCTCAGTATCCAAGTCACTAGACCTGGAAAAATACAATCGACCTGTCCTTATCTCCATGTATATGCGGATAAAGTGCATTGTCTTTGAAAGAGTTCATGGATAATTTCATTGTTGATCTATGTATCCGAGCATCAAGAAAATTGATAATTAAATAATATTTAATTATCCGGAATAATATGAATTTGATTCCTTTTATAAGAAGAGTTATCTTTGATAATTAGATGTGATTTAATTATCAAAGGGGTAAATAATGTGAATGTGATTCATTTTATTTGGGCACATGAGAATAGCGATCCAAGACCGTTAAATGTGATTTAATTATCATGGATATGAATAATATGGATAGTACTATCCATATTAATCATATATATTATAAATGTGATATATTGTATATAAGAGAGACCATATTTTGATTAATATTTGGTGATTAATTATTGTTTGAAAAAGTAAATCACATTTTATTTTAGGTTGTGAATGCGATTCAGAATTTTTCAATGGAAAGATTGCAATGTCCACAAAATGATTATGAAATATTTTTGTAGAATAATTTATAAGTTGTACATATTAGTGATTTCTAAGGAATAATTCAATCTCATGGGATTACATGAAGTTGCACCTTTCCATAATTGGAGGGTGGACGGTCACCCAATCCCATTATGAAAGGGTGGTTGTCCACTCTAAATCACATGGAAGGATGTAATCTCTATTCCATGATCTCTTGCTTGATTGGTTTAATTTTAAGATTAATTTATATTGACATATCAATATATATTTAATCTAAATTAAATTATTTTTGTAGTTCTTTTGCAACAAAATCTTGACCATTGAAAGAAGCACAAATCAATCTCATCCATTGATTACGTGTAGTCTATGGATTGTGATCCATGGACTCCCAAAATACTATATGAGAAGATGCATCCCTTGCTCCTCAAATTATAAAATCATCAAGAGACAACTTTATATGCTCTTTCTGTCTCTTTACACGCCAAATCTCTCTCTCTATCTCATTGTGATCGTCCACAATGGACCCCAGAGAGAGTCACCATCACCTCAACATCACCATTATGATGTCAGATTATTTGCTTGTGGATCTCCGTATCCTTCGATACGCCTCGCTCGAGAAGAAGACTTTGGATCGTATGAGACGAGATCAGGAGATTCGCTTCTTGGATCATTAACATGGGCTACGAGAAGCACATATTTCGTCAATGTGCTTGCAAGCATCTCCTCCGTCGGATCGATTTTAAGACATGAGGTCTCTTCGTATAGAGACTCAAACACAACCATGCTTCAAGAGTTACCCCTTAATACTTGTTTTTTGTTTAGATGAAATGATCCAAGATGCATTCTTGGGTGATGTGGTTTCATCAAACTGAAATTTTTAAATTCCATTGCCTCGAGCAACTAGTGCCACTAGTCGCTCCTGATTGCATACGATGCGACCATCACTCTTCTGTGATGCATGTAAAAATCTTCTCATATTCTTCAGGTACTATCAGAGCCTTAGGTCAGAGGTTTCAGATACGATCTATGAACATAGGATGGCTTGGGCTCACTAGGGTTAGTGGAAATTTTATAACATTCGGTTCACACAACCCTATTTAATGAATTTTTTGGCTCTATTTAATATAAAATTATTTAGGATAATGTTACCCATTAAATAAATAAACCATGGTATTTGAGTTTGTGTGATTCAGAATCGGTTTGCTCAAGTTATGATCATTTTAGTGAACATGTATCCATTGTTTCAGGGATGGAAAATCTTGCGTAATTCAAGAGTTAATTACGGGGTTGAAATGCCTATAAATTCGTGAAAATCACTAGAATTTGTTTTAAATCAAATTCCCAAACTTTGAAAACTTACTTTACTTGATTTGGATTTAAATTGATTGAGATATGATGATTCTAGTAAGTGTGCGTCACTGTTGGAAGTTACATTCCTAATCAAGAACCTTGTGATTCTCATTTAATCAAATAGTAAAATCAAATGGTTTATTTTCCTGGAATAATTGTGGATAAATATTTAATTATAATTATTTCCTAAAATGACAATGCCTTAACCAATAGTTGATTAGACATGATCTAGATCACAAATTGTTACATGATCTTCTTTGCAACAAACAAACTTGCTTGATTAGGAATGAGAATTTGTTTAAAGAATCTCCTTGTAATAAAATTAAAAATTCTTTTGATTATTATTATATGGTATAACTTCAATTGAAAAATCGATTATCATCTCAAGTACAAAGTGATCGATCAACATTATCCTAACCTGAGGTGGATATGGTGTCTAGTTGGGGAGCGTTGGGGTAGCACATTTCTGCATGAATGATGTGTCCCACTCCCGTTGGTACTGGCCACAACAATGGGTTGGGAAGGAATAATGCATGGGGATCATAATGTACTTTTCTAGTTATTAAAATTCGAATAAAATGTACTTTGAGACAATACCATCCTTTCAAGTAACAATCAAGTTTGTTTATTGAATTGGATTAATAATTGATTTAATGTGATTAAATTAATTAGATCCAGTTAAAATTAAACTCTTTATTATGAATAAAGATATTATTCCCTTAGAAGAATTAATTATATGAATATAATTTATTATAATTTTAACATGATATGGAGGATCAATAAGTGACATCCATGGTCTCCCGTCAAGGCAAATGGTTCCGTTGCCCGGGATTTTATGTAGGAGATGCATTTCCAAAGTGACATGTCCTACATACAAATGCATCTAGATCAGGCTCTTTGCTTCTCAAAAGAGTATGTCTGTATGCGTAGTGACCCAAATATCGGGTCCTCATATATTTGGGTGATATTGGGGTACACATAGTGAGTGTTATTCCTATTGATGGTTGGTTCCATTAACGACATGTCAACATCACCTTAGGGATGGTGGGCTTAGGTGTTAAAGATCGAATTAGGAATACAAGTTGGACTTGCAAGGCGGAATGTGTTCCCTATTATTCTTATTATTATCTAAGTTACAGGTTCTCATATTATTGGGATGTGACAAAGATAAGGAAGAATATTACAAATCTTTCTTGAGATATAATGGTAATTATATCTCCTACATTGAAAGTGATTAAGGGAATGAACTATCAGTGTCGACAAGGCATTCCAACTTTGATGTGAAAATTCCTAAATCAAAGTAATATACATTTAAGCAAATTATCTTATTGCAATTAATCCTCATTAAATAAATTAAATATAATACTCAATAATAACTAGTAAATATCGTGGATTGGATCTAAGATCAATATTTTGTACCAGCAGTTGGACACATAATGTATGTGGTTGCAATGTACAAGTTTCCTCACAATAATGAGGAATGACAATTAAATAGATAATAGGGCTACAACCCTAGGGTTTGTATGTCTCTATAGTTTTGATCTTTCATGGAATGTACTTTGGAAGTGAGATGTCGATGATGATCATAATCGTCACATAATCTTTATAAAATCGATGGAGATGTTTTGGCATACATATGTGCTCTCAAAATTTAACCATTAATGACATGGTTCTGTACATTACGTAGAATGGTGGTTCGATAAGAGATGATGTACTCAAAATGTTTCAGTACCTACCTGAACTAAAGTCTTTTAGATTTTAGATGGATGTAGATATGACGAGTGTCATCATTTTACTGTATGTAATCAAGTCATTCGTGAAGCTTCATAATATTAATATTATATGAATTGAATGAAGCATGTATACATGTTGAAATACTCTTACATTGAATTCTTTTGAGATCAACATAAGAGATCCTTTATCTTAAGTAATGGTTGTTTATAGATGAAGGGAGTGCAGTGGAAGCATCGGTCTAACTCAAGCAAGAATGGAAGTAAAGAAGTTGACTGTATTTTTGTAATTTCCATATGACTCCAAAAAGTTGAATAAATGTGAATACTGCAATAATCTGATGTAATGATAATGTGACTATCTTGACTTTCTAGATCCTTAGACAATCGTCCATACAGTACATTAGAATAATATATATCTACATTGGATCGTTGATATTGACTTTTAGATAAGATCAAAGTCTAATAATTGTATTTCATTCTTCTAATAACACTTTCAGTTGGTTACATATGGTTTTGAAGACTGGAAAGATTGATCTTAGGGTTTAATAGTTATCTACATGGATTTTGATGCAATTGTTGCAACAATCTCTATTGGAGAATGCCTCTATGACCAGATATTAGAATACACTCATTGTTTATTTCTGAATGTTGGAAATAAACATGAATTATGGAATAGGCCTATTAGAAAGAGTTATGATGAATATATTTTAGATAGTAGTCTAACATCTGGAGGACTCTACTTAATTAGAAAATTAATGAATGGTTCATTAACATTTCTAATCGTGAAAATTTAAATATTTAAGTATTAATAGGAGGATGAAGATCATTTGACAATGATTTGGCATCTAGCCTTGGACATATGTCTATTGATGAGATCAATAGACCAATAAGAAATGAAGTTTTAGAATGTCTGAAATTTAAAATCTTACATACTTGTGAATATTTTAGTCAAATTAAAATTTCCATCACACTCTTCTCTAAAAATGGTGTTATATGCCAAGGTATTCAAGATCTCATACATATTGATGTATGTGGATCATATGTATCATAATAAACATCGATGATATGTGATATCATTCGATGATTATTTGTGATATGAGATTTCTTCCCTTCACCTTACAAAGCTTTGAAATGTTAAAATATTTCATAATTTTGGTTTAGAATAAATGTTTGAAGGAATATGAAATGAATTTGATCTAATCTAAGCAGTTAGTACCTATTATATTAAGTCAAGGAATACCTTATGGGGATATGAATATCATTTCTGTGTCACTCCTCCTAATACACCTAAACACTATAGAGTTGTAGGGAGATATAAATGGATCAAGTGTGACATGATTTGATCAATGTATAATCTTAGCATAATTATATTTTAGTTTCAATATATATGTGTAGTGGAGACTAAATTATATATCATTAATAAGATTCCATGCAGATCTACACTCGAAAACCCTCATAAGCAATCGTTTGGAACCTAGCATAGTAATGTGCACTTGAGTTGCTTGGTTCATAACTTTGTCATGTATGCAAGTAAGCTAGATTCCATCACCAAAGAGTGATTCTTCATTAGGAAAATAAAGGATTATATTGGATACCTACTTTATGACCTTGAGATTCCTAAAAGATTTCATCTCTAAGAATATTATTCTTAGAGGATGCCTCTCTTGAGGATCAATATGAAAATGAAGTGAAGGAACTCATTTAATCTTGATAAGACAATGAGGTTCCTAAAATCGGAAACTAAAAAAATAATTAAAGATGAAACACTCAGACCTCTTCAAATGAGCTTAGGGATGGATTCCATGTATCAATTAAGTTTGATAATTATATGACTTCATATGATGATGTGTCTGAGGATCATGACATGGAGAGATGGATGTTAGCATTAAAGTCTAAAGTAAACTTCATATGCAAGTGTTGTTTATGGACCCTCGAGGATCCACCTACAAGGGTAAGGCTCGTTAGGTGTAAATGGATCTTCAAAATGAAAGAGGGAACCCGATGAAAAGGTAGAGACCTTAAAACCATGGCTCGTATCCACAAGATACCTACCGAAGAGAAGACATCGCTATGAGATTTACTCTTAGGTGACCATGCTTTACTCCATCAAAATATTGATAACTATAGCTACACTACATGACTTTGACATCTACAAAATGGAATCCAGCATCACACTCCTTTATGAATTCCTTACTGAGGATATTCTTATGAAGTAGCCTCATGGATTGATGGATGTGGAAAGTAAGGTGTGCAAGCTAAAGAACTCCATCTACGGACTCAAATAAACTTCTTGTAGTTTGAACAAAAGATTGGTTGAAATTATAAATGTTATGATTTCAGATAGAATCTCGATGAACCACATGAAGATTAGTGGGAGTGCCAATGTGTTCATTGTGATAGGTATAGATGATATCCTAATCATTTTGAATGATATTAAGTGTTTTATAATCTCATTGTTACATACCTTGAGATATTATCTCATGGATACCTCTTAGATCTCAGTTCTAAAGGTGATCAGAAGAGAAGAGAAGAGGGTATTGGGACTGTGACATTAGTCGTACATATTAGATATTTCCATTTTCTAGAAAATTCCAAGGAAGGCTTCCTTCCCTTATGATATGGTATTGACCTATATCATGGGGTATTACCTCAAAGAGTTGAGGAAGTGAATGCTGAAACTTCTTGCCCTTGTGCAACAATTACAAGAAGCCGAGTGTATGCTAGATGTGTATGGAAGTCGGATGACTGCCATGCAGTGTGAGTAGTAAACTGTTACTAATCCTACTATGGAGATAAAATACTTGATTATAGTAACAACAATATCTTCAAAGATAACAAGACTTCTAGATAGTGATCTCAAAGTCTTATCTTCAAAAATTAAGATTTTATATATAGAGATCTACAAGATCTTAAATGTTGATATCTTAGAAGATAAAGATCTTCGAGAATAAATGTATTATGATAAGGATTGTAGAAATTACGTACTAGTTAAAATAATTATTGAGCTATAATGTCAAGGACACTATAACTGACAATATTAAGTATTGGTTGCATGACATGCAACATTCGCATAAGATGCGAGCATTGTTACTGGAGGATATGCAAGTGTCGTAAAAGGACTTGGCATAGTCTCTTATGAACAAAGTGTCTAATTAGCTTGCCTAGATATTTTCTAAATAGCTTATGGTTGTCACATGAGTGTTGGTTTAAAGATTACCCTATTAATGGCTCTTTGGGCTAGTGGGAGATTGTTGGACATGGGAGCCCACGACCATTATGCAATAATTGTTATGGCAAATATCATTCCCATATTTAAAATAAAGAACAATTAATCTACATAATAGGTTGCTTAGTATGATTAGGGTTATATATCATGGCCATCTTAATGATCATACAACTGTTGATTCAATTGTTGAATCATAGAGGGTGGTGCTGGGATGAATATCTGAAGAGTTACATTGAGGACTCATCAAGTACCGTCAAATGATTATTAAGGGATGATCTCCAACCTGAGAAGGTGATGGGAATCCTTTTTCTCAAGGTTGATATCTGACTGATCACTTGATGTGGTCCTCTACATAGGAATAGAGATTCAAAGGTGTTAGATATGTTAGGTCAAATAGTTGAATTAACGTGATCGAAATAACCAAAGACCTATGTCATATGCTGTCATGATATAGGCACACATCCTCTGACTGGAGACAAATGTGTTATTATAGGACTGAGTATGTACATTTGGCATACCAATAGCTTGATGACTTAATCAAGGTCTATACACCAGCATGCTACTGTGCATGCACGGGCATATGAGTAATACGATATTTCAACGGGATCATACATGTTCACTTGTGAACCGGATGACATGAGCTCACTTATGAGATATTGGGAAGAATGAATTTCTGTGCAAGGTTGTCTCGCTTTGGAATCTTGACGGAATTTGTATGTTTGATATATGCTTTTGAAAAGGATATGATCAACAACTATGTACGATACGTTGTTTGGAAAGCATATTATCGATACCATCTCGCAATGATCAAATGAGAAATTTAGTGATAAAACCTTCAAGTAGATGTGTAAAATTGATGTAATACTTCAGGTTTATTCTTGGTCTTCCAGTATGCAAGAAGTACATGTCTTAGGAATACCTGAGGGTCATGTGATCATAAATGATTGTATAACCATGACGCTTCCATTCCCAGGGTGTGAGAAATACGTTTAGATTTTAGTGACTCCTATCAGTATATAAGTGATCTTATCTTGGTCCAAATGCTGGACATTGATTTAATGTGATTCAGATTAAATAAGAAGATTAAATTTACGGTTTTCATTTTATCAAGAAACTATTAGAGGTCTGCAAGATCTGGGTTTGAAATGTGATCTCAATATCCAAGTCACTATACATGAAACAATACAATCACCTTGTCCTTATATACGAGTATTTTCAGAGAAAATGCATTATCCTTGAAAGAGTTATGGATAATTCCATTGTTAATATATGTATCGGAGCATTAAGAATTTGATAACTAAATGTCATTTAATTAAAATGAATAATATGAAGTTGATTCATGTTATGGATAGGGCTATCTTAGATAATAAAATGTGATTTTTTTATCAAATATATGAATAATGTGAATGTGATTCATATTATTTGGGCACATGAGAATAGACATCCATGATGATTAAATGTGTTTTAATTGCATGGATATGAATAATGTGGATAGTAATATCCATATTAATCATATATATTGTAAATGTGATTTATAATAAATAATAAGGAGCTGATTTATATTTGTTGATTAATTATTGATATCAATTGGAATCAAATTGGATAATTAATTGAAAATGTAAATCACATTTTATTTTGGATTGTGAATGTGATCCACAATTTTCCAATGACAAAATTAGAATATTCACAAAATAATTATGAATTATTTTTGTGATATAATTTACAACAAGTGATGTTGTAAATCGTGGAGATGTCCATGGAATAATGTAATCTCGTGGGATTACATGAGATTGCACCCTTCCATAATAGGAGGGTTGATGGCCATCCAATCCCATTAGGAAAGGGTGGCCATCCACTCTAAATCCCATGGAAGGATGTAATCTCTTTTCCATGATCTCATGCTTGATTTATTTAATTTTACGATTAATTTATATTGATTTATCAACATATATTTAATCTAAATTAAATTAATTGTCGTTGTGTTTTTACAACAAAATAATGGCCAGTGAAAGAAGCACAAATTAATATCATCCGTTGATTTTGTATAGTCCATGCATTGTGATTCGTGGACTCCCAACATACTATATAAGAAGAGGCCCCTTGCTCTTCAAGTTACAACAACATCAAGAGACAACCTCATATGCTCTTTATCTCTCTCTCTATATGCCAACCCTCTCTCTCTCATTGTGGCCGTCCACCATGGAGCCCTAGAGAGAGTCACCATCGTCGCAATGTCGATGTTATGCCATTGGATTATTTTCTCATGGATCTCCATCTCTTTCGGTGCGCCTCATTCATGAAGAAGATGTCAGATCTCATGTGACGAGATCAGGAGATTCACTTCTTGGATCATCAACATGTATTACGAGAAGCACACATTTCATTAATGCACTCACAAGCGTCTCCTCTACCAGATTGGACTTGAGATAGGAGGTCTCTTCGTTTAGAGACTCAATCGCAACCACACTTCAAGTGGTAACCCTAATACTCATTTGTGGTTTAGATGAAAAGATCCAATAAGCGTTCTTGGATCATGTGGTTTCATGGTTGAAATTTTTAAATTTGTTGCCTAGAGAAACTAATGCAACTTGTCACTCCTGATCACATGCGATGCGATCATGACACTTCCGTGATGTGCTTAAGGATATTCTCATATCCTTCAACAGGTCCATTATCAGTTAAGGTGATATACATTCAATGCGTTGAGCCTTAGTGACTTGTGAAGATCTTGAGGATCGTTTGAATAATCAAGGGGGTATCTAGATCTGTGTATTTACATTTGAGTTGAATGGACATATGTCCTATTGGGTCCTTGTCTATACCAAAGTAATTTAATCTTATGTGGCATGAGGAGCAGACACCGGAAAGGGAGAGGTATGTACCATTGGGGCCCAAATAGTAGCTTAGACATGATGATCCCAATAGGCATTAGTTTGGGGACATGTTTCTTGGCACACCAAGGTGCTAATATGATAGTGTTCGACCGCACTACTTGTGCGCCTTCATCCCAATACTTAGAGAGAGTGCCAAGAAGCCATGATTGGTGGTGTATTTATTAACTATTTCACTTAGTGTAAAACTCGTGTAGTAGCTAGTGTATGCCACATTGGTTAGTGTTTCAAGAGGGTGCACTAATTGGGGAGTTATGAGAAATGTGGTTATGGAAGTTGGCAAATGGTACGAATGAAGCGATCTCCCAGATATAGGGAGAATTGATATAATCGAAAGGTTTTCTGGCTATGGTATGAATGATCTCAATGATAAATACCCTATCTTATGCCCTAAAACAATGTGGACTCTTATACATGTGTACTAGACTTGGGTGGTTCACGAGAATTCACAGGTTGAAAGTTGGTCAAGTGATCGAGGTTGAGGTGAATCGAGTGCAATGCATGGAAAAGTTAACGTGAGAATTACGATTTGGTATTGGGAACATAGTTAGTATGCATTGAACTCGACTACATCCTATTGAGGCGCCCCAATCCTAAAGTTTTCTTAGTGCCTTAGAGTCATAGTGCGAGGTTCCTTGTGGACCAAGACCACAGACTATACATGATGTGTGTGTAATTAAGGATAATAGAAATTTATGATGATTAAGTGAGTTCTTCTTGGTGAGGATAGTTTACCCAGTTTGTTTCTTTTGCACATTTTTAAGTACCTTACTTTTTGAAGTTTTACACCATATGGGGCAGCTTTTTTAATAGTGTACCTTGATGCCGGATCCACAATTTCTCAAGAGTAGCCACAGTAGTAAATTCATAGCACCTCTTGCTTGGAGGCTTTTATTTGGAAAGCTATAATTTTTATGGTCCAACACAATAGTTACTTTTATTACATACACTTGTAGTTTTTACTACTTTACTTTACTTGTAGCATTTTGAGTGACATATGTACAATGTATGCATGGACATAAATTTCAAACCATACCTAATACACTATGAACTTTTGCAAGCATGTGATATTTAATGAATGATGGATATGATGTGGATGAAAATAAATTTTATGTTCCAATCTTTTGTGATATTTTCTACTATTTATATTACATTTAATATTTTGAAAGTGGAGTGTATGTGTGTGGAACTATTCCCAATACCCGGATCCTCAAGGGTCGAGTTCTTCACAGTTAGATATCAGAGCAGTGACACTCCTTTCCATTCTACACATATCATCCCTCATTTGTATTCAAAATTCATGATATTGTTGAGAATCTTCTGACCTTACACGAATATTGAGGAGAATAGAAAATTTTATATGCAATGTCCATATGTCTCTCCTAAGAAAAGAATTAATGTTGTGATTCTTTGTGCAAAACCATGCCACCTTATATGGATCCTGATGTGGCGCAACAACTAGCCTTCCTTGTACATGCAGTACATGGCATCCAATAGTGCCAAGAGGCAATAGAGAAACTACTCATATAGTAGGACAATCCCTCCTACTATCCCTATCACAATTGGAGGAGAGCGTCAACTTATCAGTCTCTATGGAGCATAAGTAGGTTGAGGAAGCAGATGCTTTACAAAAGCATCATAGCACCTATGTGGCATACCTGAGGGCTCTTATACCCCAATTCTTCGGTATCACCATCCTTTAGAATAAACAGTTGTGGATGTCACAAGTGCTGAAGGTTTTGAGGATTATCGATGCACCTGAGGATGAATGGGAGTTTTTTGTAGAGTAATCATTGACAGGGTTCACAAAGCGATGGTGGAATGCCACTAGGGAGCATATGATCAAGCCCGTCAGTTGGGTGGTTGACGAATATCCATTCCATCTTTTTATGAAAACTAAAATAGAGGAGGGATCCTAACATCCGGTCTTAGAGGGTCTGCAGTTCCTAATAAGTTAGATCTGACAATCGTTGTGTCAACTGCTCTCTCAACTCTCAGATATCATCAATCTAGTGTGTCAATAAACTCAAGTGGTAACCCTGCTCCGTGATACGCTTGAGGATTCCTCATATCCTTTAATTATACCATGTAGTAATAATAAAAATCATTTTGATTATAAGGGAATTTGCTAGACAAATTCCCTATCCTATTTAAGCAATTTTATTTGTTAATTGTGTAACCAATTGTGATTTAGATCTCATCTTATCAAATTATTTCTTGAGGTCATGTCATTTAAGGAAATAATTATCATTAATAATTTCTCAAAATATTTTTTATAATTATTCCATGAAATTAAGAATTAATTTCAGTAATTGATAATCACATGATTCTTGATTAGGAATGTAATTTCAGCAGTGACCCCTACTTACTAAAATTAACATATCTCAATCAAATTAAATCCAAATTACGCAAAATCGGTTTCCAAAGATTGTTAATTTGATTTACAACAGAACCAAAGTGATTTACACGCATTTCAATGTGTCTCAAAACAGTAATTAACTCATTAAATATTTAAGATGCGCAGTCCCCGAAACTGTGGATGCATGTTCATTCAAATGATCATATCTCGAGCATACAGAATCCAAATTAAGTAAACCCAGATCCTGCGGTTTAATTATTGAATAGGAAACAAAATTCTGTGGAATATTTCGTGTTTAAACATTTTAAACAGTGCCGAAAATCCCATTAAATAGAGATGCAAAAATTGAAATGTGATAAAACTTTCGCAACCCTAACGAATCCAAGTCGTCCTAGGTTTAT